>OX579661.1:11578421-12178421 GCA_951230895.1 Carpatolechia fugitivella
GTTGTTGGGCTGTCCTTTTTGCTCTAAATCAAATACAATCGCACTCACCTTATTAAAGTTTTATGATAAGACGGTACTTTTAATTCAAGATATCTGAATATTTAGGATATTATCTTGAATTAAGGTACCTTTATTAAAAACGAAGGTGTACGTACTACATACCGATAGTAATTCTATATTTAAATAAAATATAAGATGGAAGATAATAAATATTATCTTTGTAGGACAGCTAGCGTGGGTAACCATATCCTTCCTTGAACTTCGTTTTCTTCCCTGAAAAACTTGATGTGGCGTTTTACGTCGTATTTTTTTTATAAGTAAATAACGGCATTATCTAATTTTATATAAAAATCAGGTTACCGTTAGTCGGTTGTGTCGTCGGCCGCTACCTTATTTCTAACGGCCGTGCGGTTAAAAGAAATAATAGTGCTATAAATCGCAATTTTGTAATTATTTGGCCAGCGTAATACTAGAGGAGGTTGGTATCTGAAATGTGTCGACGACGTGCGATCAATTGGCACACCAAAAAGAAAATATCTGACTTTGTCATCAATTTATACTTACCATACCCTCTTTTTAAGATAAATCAATTGTCTTGTAAAATAAAAGTCGGCAGAGAATACATAAGTACTTCGAGGACGGTTTACATTGGTATATGACGTAGGGCCGTAGACCGCGTTCCTATACGCGCTTAAATCACTTTCGAATCTAACTGTCAGCGATCAGATTGTATGGGTTTCGCCTGCCGACAGTAATTCGGTACGCGCATTGAGCGCGCTAAAATTGATTTCAGCGCGTCTCGGAACGCAGCCTTAGTCTTAGAAGCCAACGATACACTGCCATGCCCGTTCACACGTGGGCAAATTATTATATTTTATTATACTTATCGTTTTTTTAAAGACACCACGACAGCAGAAAATCAGCGTGTAGAGATGTTAAGCCGTCTAGACAGACTAATAACTTTAATATTATATAGTATGAAACCTCTATATTATAGATTACCATGTGTTCTGTACAATTTCACCAATTGTAGGATTTGGACTGAATTTTTAGGCAAAAACTTTTATAGGCGTCGTAAATATTGCTTCTTTGCAATTGGTGACAATGTACTAATAGGAGGCTTTTGTATGAATAACTTGTCAAATTAGTTAAAAGTACTTCATGCATATGCAGCATAATGTAATTTTAAGGAAATAATTATGTCTGTTTGTTTTAGTATATGGATTGGTTGTAGACGCTTCTGTTTTCTTAATAAAACTGATACAGTATTAAATTGTTTTGTTTTTATCAAATTCATACTAAAGGTATTTCAATAAAAAACAAAATTGATCCTCAGTACATAATTTTATTCAATGGATATGTACAAAGACAAAAGGTTTTAATACAAATAAAAATTTGGCAATAACTCAACAATAGCATAAAAGAATGGTGTCGCTTGCAAGCCAGCAAAAATAACAACATAATATCTTCACTTAAATATAGTTCGGGACGATACGAGCTAAGATTTTAAGATATCGTCACTTCTGTAAACATATTTGCTTCTTCCTATAGAAAAAAAAATACAGTTTCAGGTATCAAGCGTTAATGGAGAACACAAAAGGGTCAAAATATTACCATCAAATACACCTAAAATCGGAGAGTAGATCATGTACATTACATTAGTTTTTATTTCACTTCAATACATGCAGTATTTCCGAAGTTAGAAAGACGAGAAGTTTATGACCTTTTTTGAATTTCCGATATTACTCGCGTTCATACTATGACGTCACACCCTTGTTCAGCCCGCGACCGAGACGCGGCGGCGCGGCGCTCGGTCCGGTGCGTTGACCCTACTAAATTTCGCGCGTCTCGTTTTACTTTGTTTCGATCGTCTTCGTTTTTCTATTATTGCTTGTATTTCAAAGAAATACTTTATATCCAATTACACTAAAGTGAAACTTGTAGTGTGTAGAATGGAAGGTTTTCTAAAAGGTCAGTCGGACAATCTGCCAAGAACATGTAGGTCAAATGTGGCAAAGATAAGTAGAGAAGAAGAATCAAAGTGGTCTTCACAGCAGTGCGCTTTAGTTTTAGGGCCTATTGAATCAACTCTTTTTACAGCTGTCATCCACTTTTTCCTCATTTTTGGGTCCTCAGGCACATAAAAAAAAGAGTTTATCAGGTGTTTTAACTGTTGAATTGAAGCACTGAGGCACAATACAGTGTATTTTTTCAATTTTTACCACAGATAACTTAATAATTTAGATTTTTACTGCGCAGCGCCGTGCGAATGTAAGCGCAACTGTCGAATGACCGAGGGTGTGACGTCAGCGGCCAGTGAGCGCCCGCCCGCGTTTTTAAAAACCTTCGCCCGGAAATACGCATTTTGATCGTAAATATCTCAGCCAAAGTTTTTTACTTTACATGCCAAATAAATCTACAAAAAAGAAAAACTGTTTTTAATTTTTTCATATCTTAAAAAAATTAGAGTACTGACTCTATCATACCTTGTTTATTTTACACAGAAATAAACAAAGGATATAGTACTGTCTCAGCCCATATATCACTAAATAATTTAGCTCTTTTTTTTACGGACCTAATAGCTTTTCTAGCAAAGCCGTAAATACTATAGTGGGCGCGATCTTGCGGGGGAGCAGAAGACTTAAGGCCCTAAAATTTCATGACAACATGCCTAGTGGCGCCCTCAGACGGACGCAGACCTCGGCCGAGACGTTGCTAAGGTGAAAAATGAGTCTGAGAAGAAATTTAGAATTATGAGGTCTATGACACCTAGACTTTTACATTATGTACATAATGCTCGTATACTTTTGAGAACTCCTGAATACAGGCCCAGGAGTATATTCGAGCAATTAATGAATTCCCTGCCGGACCTGATGGTAGAAAATGGGATAAATTATTCGCAGTTGCATTATGCCATGTTTACCCTCATTACAAGAATGTTTACAGTAGTGACGCCACTTAATATTTAGTTCATAAGACATGATAAAAATAAAACACTTGATTTCAAAAGACATTCCACATTTCAGTTTAAAACAATCTTTTTATAAACGAATCACTTAATTAAATAAACAAAATAACAGCATTAACCTAAGCAATAAATTAATTGATAAAAAATATTCTGATGATAAAATGTGAGCCACAACAATTTTACTATCAATTTGATATATAGGTATAACTTCTTTTAGAAAGAATTTTACAATCACAAAGAACTTGTTTTTTATTTTTTATAAACTTTCCGCAAAGTTATTCGTGACTGTAGGTGCTTAGAACGTACCACTTAAATAAACTGTATGTATCACACATAATTATACGTAGCCACTACCAGCAAAATACTACAATTAGATACTAGTTATTGCTGTAAATTTTCATCTACTCTATTTATACCACCGAAAGAAAGGCTAGAGTGTAGGCTGTTGATGAGAAAAATCCATGCGATGCTTAATTCGACTAATAGAGAATTTACAATATTTTATATTATAATTAAGCTACACAACATTTATGGCAGCGTATGCGAGAAAGCACATTATTTATTTAGTTGAACGGAAACATGAACTTTTCCCCCCAACACTACGTTTTCTAAGAGAAACAATATGAGTAAGATGGAAGACGCTCCTACATACAGCAAAAATGTATATTCATTTTTAGCAATTAAATTTATAATAAGTATGTATTACTATAATATCACTTACGACCTAATCATCTATGCATAAAAGTAGTATTATTTTTATTATAAATACATTCAAGTTATAGGTATTATTAAATGTTTGCTTGTTATATATACGGTATGGTAATAAACTACAATTGGGTCATTCTCACAAAAACTAACTAAACTCGGTTTTTGTAAATTGAAAAAAAATAAAATAATATGTAAATTTAAACTTCATGATGAGCTTATGATGTTGTCAGCTCATATGCATCACTGAGGGGCTCGAACCTACCCTGAATTAGGATAATCAGGCTGTAGCCATACACGCTGGCCCAGCGCGGAATGCAGATTGGTGGAGTTCACATACAACCAAAATTTCTTTGCAGGTGTGAGCGAAAGTTACCGCATAATGTTTTCATTCACCGTAAGAGCATGCATTAAAAGCACATAATTATGAATACAATTAAAAACACATTATTCCCAAACGCAAGGCAGCGGCTCCAGCCACTAAACCACCGGTACATCTTCAGAGGGCGACTTCAAAGGTTCTTGGTGAAAATTACATATTTATATACTAAATTAAGTTTGGACAATTTAGTGTAAATCAGTTTTTGTGAGAATTTTGCAATATTACCAAGGTAATTAATACCTATTTAAATGTAAAAATCATTCTAAGTTATTGTTAGATTAAATCACATAGGGCACGTTTTTATTACCATACAGTATATTATGCAATAATCTTATTTGGCACACAGCTAATAGCGACTTTTATTTTGCCTGAGATAAAAGTAAAGAATGAGGTACCCAAAAATACTTAAAATGAATACTTTATATATCTACCTCGCTTTCAAACACAAAGTATTTTAAAAATATAATTTTTTGGTGACCGTAAAATAATAAGTTTCGATAAATAGGTAATAATATAATTGAGCAGCAAAATTATAAATTAAAACAAAACTAAAGCTGTATTATAAATAAATACAAGGCTTATTTTTAATGTAATGCCGAAAACATTACAAATATTGCCATTACGACAGTAAGGAAGTATTTGGGTAGGTACATAATATACCAAAATTAAAAAATTTTACAGGTAAAGTAAACTACTTTCTTTATTTTTTCTAATAAATAATATTGCTTCATCTTAAATCAGTCATAGCATATCAGTCTAGTATGTTCCTACGCTTAAATTTTGTTTGTCCATTCCCTTGCTACATTGAAAATAACATTTATACATCGGCAAGTTAATGAGGATTGGAAAGCAACCATTTCATTTCATAACACGTAACGACAAGCGAACTCTGCCAGGGACCGAAAATATTAATAAAAACAGGTTTGAATTTTCGGTTATTTCCATGAAAAGATAGTGAACATCCTTGAAAAAAGTATATAGGTAATTACTTAATATGTGTCCGCCCTGGCCACGCAAACAAACCAAAATTCATACTTTCGCGTTTATAATGTGAGATAACTACTAGTTAGTCTGCGAGTAAGACTTCAGTTACCGGTATAGATGTACTTGTATTCAATCAAGGAATTAATAAATTATCTATAAAACAAGGTCGTAACCGACGAAATATAAACTATTCAGTCCCTGTTCCTGACAGCTTAAAGATAGAAACTGACATTATTGAATATCTTTTTAACACATCATGTACAACTTTTACGACAGTGAAGACTTTATTTTATCACAACATTGGTGTACCGATACCTCTTTTCCCAAGCTAGTCTATGCAGTAAGTGATAGTTTACAAGCATAATAGTAGGCACTTGAGAGAAAAATCGTATTTCTTCGAAACGTGTCTTAAGTCTTTAGACGATCACTGGTTACCTAAAATGGGCGCAATGAAATGACTGCCAAGAGAGCCTAAAGTATTTTTTTTAGTTTATTTTGAAAGGCCAATTCAGAAATTGGGCATGAAAATTCCTAGTATTGATGAGAATTTGAAGCAAATGTGAAAACGAAAGATTATTTTTATTATCCATCACTATTATTTATTTATACAAAAATCACTAGGTACTTAATTGATTCTCGTCTTTCAACAATGTGATGGTAATTATTTACGGTTGCTTAAAATATATATTTTACTAGCAGAAAGAGTACAGAACTATACTATGCTAATCAAGGTGAGGGAAGGATCTGTCAAAGGTTCCGATATAAAATTATATGATTTATAGCATGTTAATAATAACACACTCAGAAGTCCAAACTCAAGGTTTGTCAGAGGGCTATGGAGCGTAGTATTTTGGGTGTTAAACTGATAAGACTGGGTTAGAAATACTGCGCTTACATTCACAAAATAAAATAGCCGATGTGGGCCGCGAAACTGAAATGGGATTGGGCTGGACATGTTAGCCGTATTGCATCCAGAACGATGGGCAAGAGTTGTCACCCAGTGGGCGCCTCATGAAGGGAACAGGCCTATCGACAGGACTGCTGGGAGATTGCTCAAAACCGGAACAGTGGAAGAAAAATGGGGAGGCATCTGCCCAGCAGTGGAACCATTTAGGCTAAATATAATATAATAATAAAACACTGTCATATTTTAGAGTGGTCATGACGTAAGCAAGTGATTTGAATTAGATCACAATAATGAACACGCGATTAGCTTAATATGTTATGTTACCTATGTAATCTCTTAAACATTATAATGCTTGACATATCACTATTAAATTGAAAGAGTATTTGATCGCCCTGGAGGAACCTATGAATATTTTACAACATGTAGTCAATATTATGAAGTTTCAGATCACAAATATATAATATACTTACATAAATATACTGTATATTTTAGAACCTATATTGCTCGAGTTTACAATAATTATCATATCAGTATTAAATATTAATGAACGATTGTCGTTTTTATGCTTTATACACAGCACAGCTTAATATTATGGGAATATGATTGGTCAACATAAAGCACTCATGCGACCAACCATATCATTGTTTCTTAAAACGAAATTCGCATAAATTTTGAAATCAATTACAGGTAATTCTTAAACTAAATTCAACTAGAAATAAAAACCGTACAACCATAGAGGAAGCGAAATAAATATACATTCTTAAACATAAATATTAACCTACCATGCCCGTCGCGTAATCTTACGCTTATTTTTTCAAAAGAAATAATTTAAATTATTCACTTACTGGCAAAACCCGGCATTGAATAAACAATAAATAACCGACGGAAACATATCGAAAATGTTATAAATATATAATTATAAGTTCCCTATGAAATATTACAAATGGTTGACTATCAGTAAACGGGAATATCTAAATGCATAAGGAGTAACTATCTATTTCCATTCTTTAAATAAATATTCCATACTAAGTAGTATCACATCTATCACTATAAATTTGCTACTAAAGCTGTGTATTCACTAAGAGAATACTGATGCCAATTTATCAGAGTACTGATTTAGTTACCGCGTCATATAAGTTGGATTTTTTACAGCACTCTATTTCGTCGTATTTTTTAAACGCATCCCATAGTGAATACTGGCAGTATTCTAAGAAATCTATTCGAAATAAAATATTGTTCGATCAGGATTTTAGTAGACTAATACAAAACGTGATGTACCTATTAACTATTATTTAAAAAGTTGAAAATATTGAACGGAAAACAGAATGACTTAACTATAAATGAGTGAGGTTTTCCTAAATAATAGCATGAAAAATTTAATAATTTAAAATATATTATCTGTATTATTTTGTATACTTCGCTTTACGTCTCTCTTTACACGATCAATGCATCAATAAATCACTATTTTCAATCATTTTGTGGTATCAAGATTGACTGTGTAAAAGGAGCTTACGAGTCTTGGACTAGAGTGTGGTAAACTTCATTTTTTGTCTATTTAAAGTTGCGACAATAGACATAATATAAACAACAAATTTTGAATTTTAATGTTCTTAGAACTATATTTTAACAATTGCGGTTTTGTCTAGGACTTTGTCCTAGATGATGATATTAATATTTTTCTTATAAGATAACCTAAAATAACATTCGTTTTAGAAGCGAATAAGCAATCAATTTCAGGGTCTTTAATTTTTTACATGCATATAACCAAGTAATCAAAAATTATCAATCATACCGTAACACTTAAAACACCACGAAAAATTACTTAAGTTCATAATTTTATTATCTTATATAGTCTTTGTCGCAAAGAAAACATTGTAGGTATGTTTTTAAAATATAAACAAAATAATGGCGACTTTAGAGGAAGAAAATGTGATGGTAACTTTTGTTTATTTTGGCGAAACACCAAAACTTGCTACAAGTAGTTCCTATTGGTTAGCGTGACGTCCTTCATGTTTACATTTCGTTTCATACTTTAGCTTGGAATCTTGAGTTTAGTGGTCGAAAGGCCATATTTCTTTCAAATACGAGGTACAGTGCGACACAAAATAGTGAAATTAAATAATGATGGAACTAAATTCTTCACCAAAGGCAACACCAGATAAACTGGCAGTGATTGGTAGCCAAAAACAGGAAGTTGCAATGATTGGCTGAAACATCACCAGTGTTGCCAATTAACTTCGTACAGCGCCTTCACTTTATGTCTACTCTTTTCTGTCGTACTGTATATTATAATTTTGTTACGTTCGCTACTTTGTAGCAGAGATCTGTAGAATAAACATAACGTAACATCATCTGGGCGCAGATTGTACATTCCTTTTGAAGGTAAATTATATCTTAGAAAGTAAAAATGTACCCTTCGCCACTATAGTAATAAAAATATAATACATAATAATATTTTCAATTTAACTTTTCTAGCGGAGCATTAGTTTAAATATGAATCAAATTTTATACCTTTCGACAAGAGTACCCTCAAGATCCCAAAGCTCCAAGCCACGATACCTCGTCACGCCATTCTCTACAGCACTTCACGCGCGAGTCAAGTTCACGATACATTGATTGTTTACTACGAGGTCTGACATGCGACGCTTTGCAAAGCCGTCAATGCTCCTAATTAGCGCAGTCATGCTCGAAATTTAAACTTAAGCCCGTATGTCCGTTCTTCTGGATAATGAAGAGGATAGGAGATGAGCGGATGACGTTTTGAGTGAAAGAATTCGTCTTGACTAAAATTGTGTAATCGACGCCAAAATACGGCCCAAACTCGACGTTTGACTATTCCAAAAATAAGCAGACTTACCACAACAAAACTGATTAACTGACAAAATGTATGTGTTTTAGATTCGTTTAGCCAATTGTCTATGAAAAGGTAAAAGGGAAAAACAGAACAAATTATAGATCAGGTAAAAGAAGGAGTAAGTGCTGTGACGTATCAAGAGGTCAAGAGTAAGGCGGAGAGGAGAGAAGAATGTAGGGGACTCCACCGACCATGTTTAATGCAAATAAAAACTATTCTATTGTATGATGCTTTAAATGTTCTTTATTTGATGGCTACGTACGTAACAAAGCGCGCGCCGACTGTACCCTGGGTTCTGGCAGAATGATCTGCGTCGTAGCCTGGCTGCAACATTTTGCTGAGTCAGAACCTTTTTGCCAGCACAGTATACATACAATTGCATCGCGTTGTGGTAGCTAAGCTTTAAGTATGTGTACTTTTTTGTACGTAATTTTGTTATGTGTACTGTTTGTTGGCAAATAAATGAGTTATCTATCTATCTATATTTGTTTTTCCTCTTGTTTAAGCGTTGTTTTTCCTACACTATGTAACTAAACTCGTATAAACATTGGTTTAAAAGTGGCAATACTCTTCATCTCCTACCCCTATATTTAAAACGACGGACTTAAACTTAAATTTAGAGCGAGACCACGCCTACCATCCTCAATGTACCTCGCCTTACCTCGCGTGCAGTGCTCGTGCGGTTCTATTGGGCGCGCTAGCTGGGCGCGGGCTCTGATTGGACGCCGGCGAGGTTGAGTAAGGCCTCGGCCGTGCGCCGCTCTTCGCAGCCGCCGCTGTAAGAATGCTCGTCGCGTGCGCAGCGGGAGATTATCAGGTGCGCCGCGGGGGGTAACTGCGATAATGAAAATAAATATTTCTATAATAAATGTTTAATCTATCTATCTTTCTATTACTACAGGGTAAGCTCGAGCATCTGGGTTTGTGAGAACAAATACAACGAGTTGGATAAATAACATAAAACCTCTCGGTTGGAACGTCAGTTTATGAAATTGAATAACGTTTTTTCAAGAAATTTTCAAAAACTTGATAAATAAAATCGATATTTCATACAAACTGAGCAGCTGGCTGTCCAAATCAGTAAGTGCAATACTGATTTGGACAGGAAAAAGAAAAGGCTTTCAAAAGGTTTTACGTTGAATAAATAAATAAATATTTAAATAAAAAAAAAATCATCGCCATCATCAACAGCTCATTACACAAATATTTGGCCAAGACTGGATTCAAATCCTGGACCCTCAGCTCCTTAGGCAGGCGTACTATTAACTAGGCCGACAAATTATACGCAACCTCGAGTTGTTATTGTGCGCGTAGACTTGAAATACTTCCGAACTGCAGGCTAAAGCGCATCTCCTGCTGCCATTAGAGTGAGTGCGAGAGGGAAGGCGATATCCTCTGTCTCACCTGGTCGAGCACGCCGGGTCCGTACTTCATGGCTAGCACTTTCGCCGCGGCCAGGTATTCGTCTGCTCCTGGCTGCGGTTGGGGCGTGTCTCCTGCTAACCTGCCATTAGAGTGAGTGCGATATCCTCTCTCACCTGGTCGAGCACGCCGGGCCCGTACTTCATGGCTAGCACTGTCGTCGCGGCCAGGTATTCGTCTGCTCCTGGCTGCGGTTGGGGCGTGTCTCCTGCTAACCTGCCATTAGAGTGAGTGCGATATCCTCTCTCACCTGGTCGAGCACGCCGGGCCCGTACTTCATGGCTAGCACTGTCGTCGCGGCCAGGTATTCGTCTACTCCTGGCTGCGGTTGGGTCGTGTCTCCTGCTAACCTGCCATTAGAGTGAGTGCGATATCCTCTGTCTCACCTGGTCGAGCACGCCGGGCCCGTACTTCATGGCTAGCACTGTCGCCGCGGCCAGGTATTCGTCTGCTCCTGGCTGCGGTTGAGGTGTGTCTCCTACTAACCTGCCATTAGAGTGAGTGCGATATCCTCTGTCTCACCTGGTCAAGCACGCCGGGTCCATACTTCATGGCTAAGACTGTCGCCGCGGCCAGGTATTCGTTTGCTTCTGGCTGCGGTTGAGGCGTGTTTCCTGCTGACCTGCCATTAGAGTGAGTGCGATATCCTCTGTCTCACCTGGTCGAGCACGCCGGGCCCGTACTTCATGGCTAGCACTGTAGCCGCGGCCAGGTATTCGTCTGCTCCTGGCTGCGGTTGAGGCGTGTTTCCTGCTGACCTGCCATTAGAGTGAGTGCGATATCCTCTGTCTCACCTGGTCAAGCACGCCGGGTCCATACTTCATGGCTAAGACTGTCGCCGCGGCCAGGTATTCGTTTGCTTCTGGCTGCGGTTGAGGCGTGTTTCCTGCTGACCTGCCATTAGAGTGAGTGCGATATCCTCTGTCTCACCTGGTCGAGCACGCCGGGCCCGTACTTCATGGCTAGCACTGTAGCCGCGGCCAGGTATTCGTCTGCTCCTGGCTGTGGTTGGGGCGTGTTTCCTGCTGACCTGCCATTAGAGTGAGTGCGATATCCTCTGTCTCACCTGGTCGAGCACGCCGGGCCCGTACTTCATGGCTAGCACTGTAGCCGCGGCCAGGTATTCGTCTGCTCCTGGCTGCGGTTGAGGCGTGTTTCCTGCTGACCTGCCATTAGAGTGAGTGCGATATCCTCTGTCTCACCTGGTCGAGCACGCCGGGCCCGTACTTCATGGCTAGCACTTTCGCCGCGGCCAGGTATTCGTCTGCTCCTGGCTGCGGTTGAGGCGTGTTTCCTGCTGACCTGCCATTAGAGTGAGTGCGATATCCTCTGTCTCACCTGGTCGAGCACGCCGGGCCCGTACTTCATGGCTAGCACTGTAGCCGCGGCCAGGTATTCGTCTGCTCCTGGCTGTGGTTGGGGCGTGTCTCCTGCTAACCTGCCATTGGAAAGATATAAAGTTTAAATATAATATTGCAAAAAAGGAAGACATTCCTAACCTAACTAAAAGACTCAACATGATGCGTTTTATAATTATAAATAGTTAAATATAGTGAAAATTGCTGATTTTCCCAATAAAATTTATTCTAGTATCCTGTCAATATTTGTCTCTAGACTAAACTCCTCGATAATAATACGTAGAAAACTTGTTGACAAATAAGCGAATGGGTTGTCACTTTGTCAGGTCAATGACCGATCTCACAAACCCGGTGTCAGTGTTATACACCCGGTGTTTCTTGTGTGCTATAAAGTATCCACTCAGAGGCATTTGTAGCACAGTTGGTAGTGTATCTGCCTCCGACAAACAGGGTCGCGGTTTCGAATCCCGCCCAGGGAAAACATTCGTGTGATAAATACTTGTGTTTGCCTTGTTTGGTTGTTGTTTGGCTATATGAGTAGGTATTTATCTATTCATGTAATATGTAATCAGCTGACTGGTAGTCCATAGTACAAGCTCCGTTTAGTTTGGGATCAGATGGCCGTGTGTGAAGTTGTCCCCACATATTTATTTATTTGGAGTGCTGCGAGATGTCGAGTCTGAGCTAAAAGAAACTTGGCACACATATATGTTAGGTTCTGGAATAGGACATAGGCAACTTTTTACGGCGGAAAAACACTTCATTCCTACGGGAAAACTCATTAAACGCGGATAAAACCGCGGGCGGAAAGCTAGTAAGTGTATATTTGTGCCAGTCTAACCTCCTCGCTAAGAAGGGGAACAGCTGTGGGTCGGGTGCGTTTTTGGCCGGGGGTGGAGTGTCGGGTGGCGCGGGCGGTATGGGCTGGCGGCCGAACGCCTGTAGCAGGGTCGACCTGTGTTGCGGATCCACTGTCCATAGAGAACCTTTGCCCAGACCTGGAGCCGCTGCCACCTAAAACGTTATGGCTATGTCAATGATTACTGGTTATTTCATTTATAATACAAATTATTTGCGAATAAGGAAGGATTTGGAAGATTTACGTAAATAGCAATACGGCACAATTTTGCGTTTCGAATTGGTTGGCAAATTCACACGAATTAAGTGTAGGACATTAATGATTGACTAGCCAGAGCTGAACCACATTTTTTTTGAGCTCATTTACTTCTCCACCGAAGGGCTCGAGCCAACCCTGAATCGATCAGGTTTTAAAAAAATTCAAAATATTCAAAATTATTTATCTTATTGGACGACACTGGGCTATCGCGGGCTGGTCGACACTGCACAACATTGATAACCACTAGATATTCTATAGTGATGATCCTGTCTGGTACTCATGTGAGGAAAAAAAAAAACAAGATTTTTTTATTTATCGTCATTATACCATGTGGGTTTTAAGGTCAGTGACCAACTCAACGAACCCTAGTGTCAGAACTTTAATTGAAATGTGTACAAAATGGGGCTTGTTCCCAGAGGTCCACCATTCTATTGGTCTTGTTTTCCCCCATGAAATAAGTTTTAAATTTCCTTATATGAATTCCCAACAGGTCCAACGATTTTTATCTTGTGAACTTTATATTTTAGTATCTTCTTCTTACTTAGAGAATTAATTTCGTGTAATCAGCGAACAATAAAACAAAAAATAAAATAAAAAACGTCGAATAATACATACCGTCGGATTACTGACCTTATGGAAGCACTTATTCAACGATAGATTATGTCGTACACTGTTCTTCCAACCTTGAGGTGCGTGTTTGAAGTAGGGGAAGTGTCGTACTATCCACGCGTATATTTCCTTTACGGGCAGCGCTCTGGCCGGGGCCGCTTCTATAGCCATGAAGATGAGGCAGGAAAAGGAGTAAGGAGGTTTGGTATGGGTCGTTACTGCGGGCGGGGAGGGCGGGGCTTTGCAAGGGGTGCGGGGGGGTGAAGGGACGCGCGCGATCGGCGGAGGCGTTTTTGGTTGCTCGGACTGGAAGAGAACATTTTGTTTGGATGAGATTTGTGTGAGCTTCGCTAAAGTCCTGGAGGGTTGTCTTTATTATTTTCTTCGCTATAAGTTACAGAGCGAAGTCAGTACCAAACCCTGTTTATTTTGTGGGTGTGTGCAAAAAAAGCATATTTTTAGATTTATTTTGTTTATTAAAGTTTCTTTAATACACTCACCGGCACATCTAACCGCCCACCCTTCATTTCAGGGAATACTCGTGATTCTTTATATTTCTATTAGTTACAGCTGATGTTAGTTAAGTAGTTAATTTAATGTTTATTTAAGTGTGTTTAATTTATCGTACAATTATCAATAATTAAATTGTAATGTATTAATTATAAGCGTAATTTAAAATTAACCCGAAATACAAGAGTGGGCGGTTAGATGTGCCGGTGAGTATATACTCGTAATAAGGCCCAGTTACACAGGTTAATATAATAAAAATTACTTCAATTGAATGCTGTCCTAAGTTTTTCTTTGATTTAATAAAGAGCAGCACCGTGGTTAAGGATACATTAAGTTTGCATTTAAGAGTAGAAAAATCTTTCATCTTAATGTAGTTTTATTTTTTGTAAACTATAACAACTTAAAACGCACATTATATACGTAATTTATTCGAAGAATATTATAGAAATTAACAAAATCAAATCACTTGTTCAAATAACAGACTTATTTGATAAATGGGACATAATTTTATGTAATAGTTTTTAAAATATACTGTTATATAATATCAAAAACTTTATGGAACTATTTATCAGTGGGTAACTTCTTATCATTATGTGGTCACTATGTTGAAACCTGTTAAAAGATTAAATTATACAATATTATGCATTACCCAATTTACAGAAAACTGTTTCAGGAATTGTAATAGTCTTGTGCCTTTTAAGACTTTTTTATATAAAATATTAACTACAGTATCATGGATATGTCACCGTAAGATTGTAAACATCGTTAGTTTATAATCTGACTCGCGAGATTATAAACTGACGTAAAATTGTGAACTGCAACCTACCATTTACAATTTAACGTATAATTTCTCGTTAGTTTATAATCTATCAATGTCAAATTGTGAACAAAGCTGCAGAATTCATAATCTATCGGGTTTTATCACCCGTAAAATTGTGAACCGTGTTCCTGATTGGTCGGTTTTGGGAGAAGCTCTTTCTAGACCGACCAATCAGGGGCGGTTCACAATTTTACGTATTATAAACCGGGATAGATTATGAACCCTGCAGATTCTTTCACAATTTGACGATTTGACATCGATAGTTTATATCGTGAAATAATAAGTTAAATGGTTGGTTTCAGTTCACAATTTTACGTTAGTTTATAATATATCGCGAGACAGATTATAAACTAACGATGTTCACAATCTTAGGTGACAGATACATACCTTGATGAGGATTTGTCCACCAAGCATTCTGGAGTCTTCAACATCGCCTTTTGTTAAATTAATGCCTGAAATCAAGCAATTTTATATGACATCCGTATACAAAATGGTAATCGCCACGTCTAACTTCACCGATGAAAAAGCAGTTTAAGAGTCTACTCTCCAGAGCCATGCGCAATGACCAATTTTTCCTCACAAGTGACAGCAAAAGCAATTTTTCTATCATGGAATTCGTACCTCTAAGCAGATTCCTGTCCTGCAACCAACTGAGGCTGGTCAAATCGTCGTCGTGGTCAGCTGGAGGGAGGTTGCCTGCATTTCCTCCGCACGCCACACTGATGGCAAAACAGATAGGTAAGGTCGACCAAAAAAGTGGTTTACCATTTTTCATTCAAGTTCCTAGTTATCGAAAATTTCAATAAGGTTTATACTCGGTATCTGACAGATCATTCTGCAATCGAAAATAATCTTTGTTGTTCCATAATTTGCAACTAACATTCAACCTTAGGGTGATAAACCAATTTATTTGTCGACCTTACATTACAATTACAACCCACACGATGAATGCTAGAAAGCGTAAACGCTGTAACCCATCCATGTACGAAAATATTTTTTTACATATTTAGAATCAGCAAAAAATTTTACGTCGAATGAGCCGACTGTCGTTGCTCTACGACGATTTAAAAAATCTACGTATTGTAAATAAACTGCTGTAACCCGCCATAAAACCAACATTTTTTGTTACATCTGTTACTTCGTTCAATGGATACAGCGTTTACGCTTATGAAGTTAAAAGTTGTAAAGTTCACATAAAAATAAGAACTGTAAAGGTCTCTACTGTCTTTCCGTCCAACTTGAACGGCCCTACCGTTTTGGAAATATAATAATTAATAATAATCATAAATTGTCATACGACCGCTCTTCACGCCAGTCAAATTGGTTGGAATTACTTGGAATGATGCGGAAGGTCAGTTGTAGCACTTTACTTCTGAACGTAAAAAACTAAAAACATTGAAAAGACTCGTATTCAAGTTCTTTACAATATCGAAAAGTGTGCGATACGGAATATATTATATTTTAAGATTTTCGTGGTTGTTCACTACACTAAAATAGCCGTAGTAACAAACCCGTAAATTGTGACAATTTTAGTGCGATACGGAATCTTGTGAACATAACAAAAATTCAATCAATATGCGTGAAAAATTAATTTCGGCGCTTTTTTGTAAAGTTTTTGCCAGTGTTTAGAATTACATCCCTTAAGGCAGTATGCGAATTCGTGGAAGGGAAAAAGAGGCGCAAGGATTGAGTGAAAGAAAACAGCTTAATTAAATAAAAATAAAAAAACCTGTTTGTTCAACATTATAAATTTTACAGATTATGATTTTTTTATATTTTAATTTATGTGATATTGGTCTTCGATACGTAAACGACAATGATATCTCCAAAAACTTATCTACACTCGTTTGATCAGGCAATTCACGTGTGAACAGAATGAAAAAAAAAAGCAATGTTATCTGGACATACTCGTATTATTTGTGATAACACACTGGCTTGGCGCCTTACTAACCTGGCTGCTTGGCTGGTGATAGTGATAATGATGATAAGGAAGCAGAAGGGACAATGTTAAGATTGCAAACTGTTAGCAGGTTGTGATTGATCGTGGCCTTAGAATGAAAAAAATGCAGTTTCTTTTTAATATTTGGTTGGAAACTGTATGTCACGTCACGAGACTGCGTCGTTATAAAAATCAAATTTCACATTCGATGTACATTGCGGTATACGATAATGATACTAGAAAGATTGATGTTTAGATTCAACCAATCAGTCTAGTCGCTTAGCTATCGCTCGCTGAACACGGCGACGACGTGTCGCGCGATTTGTCGTATCAGCCGCAGGATCTATCGATCCCTAACGAAGCACGTCAAAATAAAAATACTCACGCAGGCTGCGGTGCGTCAAGATCAGACTCGTCAGACACGTCATCGATGTCGTCAAAGTTGTCGATGATGCGGCCTGACACCTCCAGCCGCCTCAGCGATCGCCCGCTGGACGCGACGTGTCGCGCGATTTGTCGGATCAGTCGGCGTGGTAGAGGGAGAGACGCACGCTGACCCCTAGCCGGGGAACCGCAGCGTTCTCCGCGCATTGGTGCCATCTGTAAACAAATAAAATTATGTATGAAACAAAATTAATTTCTTAATAAAATAAAGATATTTTTTATTACACGAAAAACATGTCTTTTATTTTGGCGGTTGGCGTATGCAGGGGCGTTCTTTATAGAAATTGTAAATAGAAATGTAGGAACTTTGGAAGTTCAATTAAGATGATATCACACACACTGAGGCACTATATTAAAGCAGTAATAGATAAAATATTTACTTTTCAATCTTCATTATTGTGTCAATACATTTTGCGAAAACGGTTCCTTAGAAACTACTTTCGCCAGTAATTAATCGATGATAGGTGGTTTCGTAGCTATAGCGTAGTAACAACGTAGCAACGTAGTCGTAACTCGTAGACTTACTTTGAGCTAAATAAGTAAAATCAATTGAGCAAAGCTGAGGCTTTATAAGTTAAATCGAACGAAAAACAAAACGAATCGCTTGGCTACGTTGCGTCGTCATTACGACCTTACCAAGTATCTAATGTTGGTAATTAGATACTTGTACCTGTTTCAAAGTGCACAAAACTGTTTACCACTTTTTTGTTGGAAGCTAAACCAACTTTAATTAGTTTCTTTTTAAAATTATAAGACGGAGAGCTACCAGCAGAACATTATTTAAAATTATCTTATTAATAAGGGAGCGGACTGTTCCTAAATTTACCATATTTTATGAATTATTTTTAAAATATAAATTAGTAGCAGACGATTCGCGAAGAAAAATACAGAATCGGTTGAAAAACGAATTTACAGTGATTTTTGTCTGTCTCTTTCAAAAACATTTTTTTGTATGGAGATTATAATAATATGGCGTTACTAACAAATGACGTCACAAGTGGGCATGTGCCTCTTTGTCTAATCTTGAATTTCAAACCTTTATAACTCTGTAAATTTTAAAGATAGAGCAAAAATTATTTTAGTTTTCGATAGCAGAAACCAAGAAGTTTGGATTTATAAAATAAAAAAAGTAGTCTGATCCCTATTAGCAAGATGATAAATAGACAAGATTTCCACTGCTATGTTGGATCTTTGCAGGCGCCATCACACTAAAATCATACATTTTGTGAAAATATATTTGGAATTTGGACGTTTGTTTCGTCTTCACGCTTAAAGTATTTAATGAATTTGGATGAAATTTGGAATGGAGATAGTTTGTAACCTGGATTAACACACACTTTTACGGGAAAAAGTCTTATTCCCACGGGAAAATCTTACATAAAGCGAGCGTAGCCGCGGGAGGACGCGAGAAGAAAATTCTCTTTCAGTTCATTGACATTGTAAGTATCAAAATGATCATTCGTAGTGGTGTTTTCCAAGAAACAAAATATCATAATATACCTATTTATATTGTTTTTATTATAACAATAAATATGCTACTTTCTATCGAGCCAACCTCCGCGTTTTCTACAATATTTCCATCCTATTACACAATTTAGCGTCAGCCAATTCATTTTATCTCAAGAACACTTACCGAAGCGACATAAAAAATCGATTACGACGTCTAACGCGACCCGATTCTAATATAACAGACGAGAATGAATCGAGACGGGTTAATCCCCAATGCCATTGTTCTCAGAAAGTAAATAATATCCATTACATTGATTCCACGCTCTATTTCTAAGACGCGGTTTGAGAATTGCATGCAGTGAAATCGATATGCATATTTGAAACAAAACAGAAAAAAATATGGATCAATATTTTTTAAAACAGAACCACCCTTAAAAGATAATTTCCGTGTCCGTCAGGTTCATTTTGATAAGTCGACCCGCAGTAAATAGGATAGGAAACACTGACATATTATACATGTGATCCTAATAGTGAAAACGCTCGTACAAGCTAAATAGCTGTACAAGACAAGAGTAATGTAAAACTAAAAGTATTGAATCAAAAAAGCCTATATCGTCGTTGCCAAATCAAGACCTCGTATGTGACGCTCTGGACGAAAATCACTTTTTTACACCATATTGTAGAAAATCAAATTCTCCACCTTCTACAAAAACTCTTATGTCAATATCTTACATACATATTCGCAGAGATACAGGTGACAAAAAAAAACTCCCATATGACACTTCACAATCAAAATATCTCATGTGTGCAACTGTGCATACATAGATTTTTTTGTACATTTATTTTTCACGAGGTAGTTTTTTTTTAGTTTTTACAAAACTTGCATCTTTGCACATCAGAGGTCTTGATTTGGCAACAACGAATAGTGTCAGCAAGGATATTTATTCATTTCAGCAGTGCAGTTTCTCTAAAAATACCGGATCAATGTAAACTAGCCTCTACACTTGACAAATTTTACACTCGTGCGGAGGCTTGGACCATTTGAGAATAGCATGAGTCTATTTCCACTGCGGAACGAGGCGGCTGAAACAGTATCTGAAGTGAAAATAGTAGCGTTTATCAGACACGTCGCTCGTTCGCTATAGCCACATTATTATCGCGACCTTGGCATAGTAACCGAAGAAACGCTCATGTTCGACAACAGCTGATTACGAGATCACGCACGACGACGTTTGTTGAAATTTTTAAATCACCTCACATGACCACTTTACGGCGTTTCGGCGTTCGTGGTGTTAGTGCGTGCTCCTAGCAATCAAGGCCTGGGATAAGAAAGAGATCTTTTATAAAACTTGCTCCAACGAATAAGTCGACTTGTTTGTATATTAATGCAATATAGTGACTATTTTGTACATCGCTGAAACCATTTCTTCAAATCTACTTCTATTGCTAACTGTCAAACCTGTTTAACAATGCTTCATTCAGAAAATATCACGATAGTGACAAAGCGAAATGTAAAAAATGTGGAACTGCTCGCCGCATTTGTTACGGTGTTTCTTCCGGTTCGAGGCAGAAAGTATAAACTATGCTCCGTGGTATACGAAGTTCTGTGAATGCAGACAATAGGGAACATGCACAATCTTTTTAAATTCATTAATTGAAATATTTCAGATAAACACATAAAAAATAATTATCCAAATATCTTGCTCAGAAGTTATAAGGCTTCAAAGTTGATGGTTAGACAGAGGTCCGACGAGACATGTGACGTCATATGTGTCGCGGGCCATACATGCACCATAGAAAATTTTGTTTTCGTAAAGAGAGACATATATTTGTTTAATAATGTTAGTTTGTTTTTTGATTAATTTCGATTCTGTTTTGAACTATGAAAAAATCTAATATTTTTTTATGCATGTTCCCTAATACTATTCAAGCCGTTAATCCTGCATTTTTTAAATTTAAAAGATTTAAAAGGCTTATAATACAGTTCCCCACCGAGTGGCGATCATGCTTTACATAGGCACGTGACTCCAGTGTGGATTGATCGACATCACACTTTAGAATTTTATCGCAGGTGTGTGCAGAATTGTCGAGTTTAACTGGCGCAAATTATCTTTCCCTCGTCCATCATTCGCTTGCCCTTATCCCATCATTTGGGGTCGGCGCAGTATGTTTTCTTACTCCATTCATCCCTATCAGCCGTCATTTTAACACACACATCCTTCCTGAACATATGATCTTTTACACAATCCATCTTTTCTTTGGTCGTTCTCTCCCAACATCCACATTCAAATTCAATACCTTTCTCCCTACGTAATATTAATTTCTCCGCATTACGTGCCCATACCAGGTAAGGCGATTTCCCCTCATTTTATCTATCACTGGCGCAACTTTCAAACTTCCTCTTATATATTAATTCCTAATCATGTCTATTCTTGTTACTCCACACATCCATCTCAGCATTCTCATTTCCTTCGTCCAAAAACGCAAATTCGTCTCCAGCATAATTATGTCGTGTTTTATAGTGGCATCTTGAATACGTAATATGCATGAGATAAGGCGATGCTGTATTCGCTAGCTTTATAGTTTATGCGCAGTTTGTAAGGTTGTTATCTAGACCAGTAAAACAGGTTATGTTATACGCGCAAAAGATGTAAACAAACGCGCATTAATAACACGTGTTTTGTAGAGTTTTAGAAGGATATACGCGAAAGTTTGTAAGTGTGGATGGATGTTTGTTACTCTTTCACGCAAAAACTACTGAACGGATTGGGATGAAATTTGGAATTAAGACAGTTTGTACTCTGGATTAACACATTTTTACGGGAAAATGTCTTATTCCCACGGGAAAATCTTACAAAATGCGAGCGTAGCCGCGGGCGGACCGCTTTATACTCGTAAATGAATATGAAAATATATTTGGATGTTTAAATGTTTGTTCCGCTTTCACGCCTATACTTCTGAACGGATTTGGATGAAATTTGGAATAGAGATAAGTTGTGCCTTGGATTAACACATAGGATACTTTTAACGGGAAAAAGTCTTATTCCCACGGGAAACTCTTACACAACGCGAGCGTAGCCGCGGGCGGACTGCTAGTATTGATTATTTATGATATGAATAGGGAACATTTAATTTATTACCAAGTTTTTTTTTGGAGCATTTAAGCATTAAACCGAAAGATTCCGAGTTGAATCCATAAGTACCAAAATGTGATTAAATAGGTAATTGTACTTGACAAATCTAACGGTGAAGGAAATATACGGGGTTATTTTTTATTCAGTGCACAAACCTTAATATGTTGTTCAGACCATGAATCTGAACAACTTTCTCCGAGAAACATAGATCCGGAAATGAAAGAAAATTTTGTACCTCCCATACTAATTGCTGAGTTGGCTGCGGCAGTTTGTATGCGGCAGTTTGTATGGGAGATCGATTTTTTTTTCAGTTTCGGATCTATTTTTTTCGGGAAAGTTGTTTAGTTTCATGGTCTGAACGACATATTAAAGTTTGTGCACTGAATAAAAAATAACCCTGTATATTAAGAAATTCAAAGAAAAGGATACGAATGAATCGGTCTTGTGGAAATACTAAACTTCCGATCCGTAAGGTAAAATTGTTCTTTTTTAACTATTTCGCATTAGGGCCAGGTACCTCATGTACATGAAGTTCGTCTTCATCTCCCTGGTTTAAAGACCCATACTGCTCAATGCTCATACTGATAACAATAAAATATTATTAACACAATTTTAAACTCCTTTATTTCATGAAACTCCACATTGCCATTTGCGTCATGTCATAAAGCCTAACCAGACAGAACAGAAAATCCACTGATCCGATTATTTAGTCAGACTAATGATGACACTGCGGGTTTCTGTTTCCAACAAAAAGGAGGCGTATTTGAAACTAAACGAGTTCCTATGCGGTAAAAACTGCGAGTTATTATTAGAGAAACCTTATTTATCACCTTCTTCTGTTTTATGTCGTAGTTAGAAGTAATACGGTGAAATATGCTTTCTACATATAAGATATACCTAACTATATACGCTATCTTATATAAAAAAAAAACGTAAACGCATAACTTGAGAACGACTGGATCGATTTGGTGAATTGTTTTTGTTCATAATATTCCGAGTAAGGTTTTTAGGGTTTTCTATGAAATTTTTGTATGAACTCAAGGTAGTCGAGTCAGCCAGTAGGAGGACAAGAGAAGTCTCTACATCTTATATCCGACCTAAGAACTATTCGTTGCTATGAAATAGTAATACATAGTACTGAACTTATCTATATCACATTCCTATCAAGTTCCTCCGTAATGTAAACAAACTCATCTAGGGCCTGCCACTATACAGATTTATAATAGTACTATCGATTTAAAATGAATAGAAAAAGGGCAGTGTCTTTAAAGGTGCCTTTAGACTTGGCTGAATGTAGTATTCAATTCCGTATACATTGCTGCGTCTGGATCGCACTTAGGATGTTAAATTAATTCTGTAACCGCAATGTACAGGTAACTACAGTTAGCAAGCACAAGTGTTAAGCGGCTTAGACTGTAGACTATAATATAAGCCGGATGACTACCATTCCCAGTGCCATTAAATATTAGCAATGCAATAAATAATTTAATTTTGATGTGCAAAACCTTGTCGTCATATCTCTATTTCTCGTTTCACGAAAATATGTGGCGAAATGTGAAACATTTTTATTCCATCTCAAGGTTAATTTAGGTTTAGTTAATAGATCGGGATCTGCCACATTTGCGCGCTAATTACGTTAATTTACGAAACAAAATTGTGCAGGGCAAGTAACAATGAGTCTGTAAAGAAAACATTTATTGCGGAAAAGGGAGGCTTTTGTCTTGCAGTGGATATTTTTTAACTGATATGATAAAAATGAAAAAAAAAAAATATCGTTAATTCATTAAAGATTTGCTGAAAAATTCTGAGCACGGCCGGCGTTAGCTGATGCAACTAAAATACGACGCTGTGACGTAAGGACGCCACTTGGTCGCGCCGCCGCCGCCGCTGTCTGTATAGTCAGCTGCATTTCTGGGATAAAAAAATAAAGTCGACAGCGATAGAGTTTGTTATTAATAAATTATAGTTTTACGTTCTGAAAAGTTCGAGCCTACAAAGTGTCAAAAGCAACCAATCGACCTAAGGCGACCGATTAAGGTGTAATAAATATCTAACAATAATGTAGGTACCTGATGATTTTAAATTCGAATAGTACATAGTAATACATGGCTATAACCTGAGATAATCTCCGCGAGAAATAAGCCGTGTGGTGACGGCAGAATAGAATACATTTGTCACCAACCCCTACTCTTCCCGTGGGTGTCGTAAGAGGCGACTTAGGGACTACACATTGAACAGGGAACGGGCAGCAGCGCTCTCTGATACAGTAACCTTTTAATCTGCGATCTCCAACCCGCCTGCCAAGCGTGGAGATTATGGCAAAACCCTCCACTTAAGTGGAGGAGGCTCATAGTCCAGCAGTGGACTGTAACGGGCCGTTTATGTTGAATCTGAGATTACGTGCGCCCTTTAAAAATAAAATCTACTGCAAGTTTTGCTAGTCTACAAGGTATGATACAGGAAAACTATCTACGGTTACGACAACAGAATCTACATAGATAACATTGTCATAGTAGATTGTGACTTACTTACATGGTATTACACTATCATAATGGTAGATTATCACAACAGAAACTAAAGAGAAAAATTACGTTTAAGATTTTACATCAGAGCATTGTTTACACACGTGACGCTATTGTTGAGTAACATGTACGACTGTATGTACAAAAAAGAAAACCGTTATGTACTTATATTATAACTTGTAAAAAAATCTTTGAAACATGAGAAGGCAACAAAACTGCACAAAAACTTTGAGGATTGATTGAAATGCGGAAAAGAGTGCCTATAAATTTAACATAACACAACAGAAAACCACATACCTATCAAACATTGTTTACTCACAGTACTGTTGGTCCATGACGAGCATGTATGATGTCATTATTGAGACTGTATCACATTTGAAGTAGGTAGCAGTATAATAACAATTGAATTTAAATCAATGTAATAAATTAATTTATTTTTCATGATCAATTTCAATTTCAGAGTAGTTTAGCTTTAGATAGAGAAAAATACAAACATTTGCCTTGTTCTGGTTTGGACATAGTGCTTTTTCTGGTTCACAATAACATGATAAAGTTTAGTGAACTAGGTAAGTAGGTACTTATTTAAAAGATTAGAATACAAATTTCATTACATCCCTTAGCCTAACTTAAACAACATAACTGCTTTTAATATAAAGCTCAAAAAGAAATATAATTAATGTTTTAAATAAATAAATATTTTAAAGCATATTCTGATAAAGATCTTTTTACAGATTTGTAAGCAGGTACCTGAATCAATTGGTACTTATGATATTAGCATGTCACAAAAATGTTTGGTTATCTGGTAGGTATATGATTGCTTGAACTAAGATATGTCCAATGATTGTGCCTTCTTAGTAAAGCTACTTATCATTTGGGCGGCCTTCAGATGTAATAGCATTTTGTTAGGTGTAAGTAAGTACATGAATTGTAAGTATGTACATGCATTGAGTGAAGCAATAGTCAGTAAATTTAAATACTTTTCTAAATAAAAGCTGTAGAACAAAGTTACTGGAACAGCATAAGGAAACTAGAACAGTGTTTGTGGGTGACAATATTATAATTAGAATTCCTTCAGGAAATGTCAGCTTAGATCTAGGTCAACTAAAGGTCTAGATTCTATTTATAGACCACAGAGTTCTGCAATGAGTTGTGATTTTCTCTAACAAATTAGCAACAAATGAGCATGGTAATCTAACTGGTTTTAGTTTTGTATGAGAATAACAAACAACAAACACTACTCACATTAAGAACAGATCAAAGTTCGGTCAAGGAAAAACACGAAGACGCGACGCAACTTTATGTTATGGTCCAAACTCCCTAGCAACGCAATAACATGCAAAAATTCCTAGAGTGGTGTGATGTAACAGCTACTGAGCAGCTAGGATGTTTTTGTGTTCATTGGGTCAGTGTGGCGTCAACAGCGTGTTGCTAGGAGACTGGGGTTGGGGCGGCGCGACATCGCTGACCGCGTGCGCCGCGCGCTGCCAGCGTCGCGCTTTCGACGTGGACGCGCCAGCCGCGTGCACCCGCTTGCACGTGCTCGCAGCCCCCAAGGGCCGTTACATAACCAGGGACGGCCCCACGCGACAAGGAGGACACCAACACGCTCGTCAACACCCGTTCCATATTTAGAAGGAGCGCCACCGAATGCGACCACGCTCCTGATGCGTCTAGACACATTTTTAGAAACGCATGTAAACGATACTTCACGCACGGTTCTGCGTTATCATACTATTGCTAATTGATAACCAGATACTTAACGGAGTAATCCCGGGTGCAAAATCCAAAATGCGCAATAGAAATAGATTTTTATAGCGACGTAATCATTTTATTGGAATAGAGGTGTTTTCCTATGAGAAAAGGAAAACGTTGAAGGTGGTTTTCTGGATGGATCAGTTTACTCACCTTTTAGATGAGACGCTTGTTAGACGCACTAATTAGCAGTTATAATAATAAACAGCATTACGCGGCCACCGTACTCGAAATCAACATTCAACAAACACCTCGCACGACACCCAATCAAACCATAAACTAAAGAGTAACCTACATAAATAAACATATGATTTGATCTTTGTCTTTGGATTCTTTTTCTTCTTCACGGAAATTTTTGAACGAAAACGAAACTGTCAAATTCGTGCCTTGACCCTTGTTGACCAAAAAGTTTTTCAATAATAAAATAGATGGCGCTGTAAAGAAAGGTCTGCATGGCACGTTCGTTTTATTTGCACGGTTTGTGGTGGAATATCACGAAGGAAATACTAAAAGATGAGATTATTTTTCACTTTTTTCACTCTAAAATACAAACCGACATGTTTCAATTTATTATCCTAAATTATCAGCACGTTTACAATTTTTAATTTGCGAATTCATAAATTATTTGAAAGGTGTACGTGGCTCTGACTGAACCAAACTCTGAACTCTGGCAACAACGTCACTAACCAAAAAGAAGAAAACACGTTAAACTTGACGTGGACTAAAGTAGCTGGCCCACTTCGAAATAAATGTACAAAACGTTTTAGTTATTAGATTCTACAAAGTGAATTGAACGTTAAATAAAAGACTACATGTTAGGCTTCTGAGAAAACATGGCATTGTACCTGGTAAGTGCATACTTCACACGAAATCATAGTTCGCCGTGACAACCAGAATTTTTAATGTACTGCAGAGTTCGAGAATATTTCAGTGATTCTGTGATAAATTTCAGAAAATGTATGGAGCGCTGTGTGTGGTTCTGTTACCGTTGCTATTAAGTCAGAATGCCGAAGCGGCGGCGGTGATCTCGATCGATTTTGGGTCGGAATGGATGAAAGTAGGAATTGTGTCTCCTGGCGTTCCGATGGAGATTGTACTGAACAAGGAGTCGAAGCGGAAGACACCGGCGGTGGTGGCGTTCAGAGACGGAGTACGAACCTTCGGAGAAGACGCCGTGACGGTCGGCGTAAGATTCCCCAAGAACTCTTACAAGTTTCTTCTGGACCTACTTGGGAAACCGCATGATCATCCTCTGGTGCAATCATTCAGGTTAGTGGTGTCATTTCTACTTCATCAATTACTTTAAATCTTTATTTTTTTATCTTAAAACACCTACCTAATTATTCTGATGAACCTTCCTTTAACTTCTGAATACTTTATAGGAAATTTCTGAATCTGCTCATTAAAAACATGTTTTAATTGATATTTGGACAGTATGTCAGACAGTTATCTCAAACTTAAAACTCAGCTGTAACATTTAATTACTAACTTTCTAGTAAGTGTTAGTATGTAAGTACAAATTATAGCCACATGTCATGCATGATGCAACTTGGTACACTTTATACCTACTATCTTTTACTAATCAATTTACATTACTACCTTTCACTATGGAATCTAGATATTCAATCAACTTAAAAATAGATGTTCTTAATTTGACCATAGTTTTAATTTTTTTTATGGCTACAAACAACAAAAATTTGTATTCATTCTGCTGCATAAAAATATTACAGGACAAATTGACTACCCGTTGAAAAACCCCTTCAGTCGTTAGGGTTTTAAGTATTTACAGAATGATATTTAAAATAAATATATGTTTATCAGATTCCTTGATAGGGTTACCCTGTTGGATTTGCAAACGTTATAATTATAGCATAATAAGAGTACGAGATATCGTTGATCAAAATCGAAAGGGTTCCAGTCCCTGAAATATTATAGGCTTGTTTCAACCAGTAATTCATTATTATTTCAGAGAGCGCTACCCTTATTATGATGTGGAAGTGTCTGACAGAGGGACCCCAGTGTTTGTTCACGATGAGAACACCAAGTTCACTCCAGAAGAACTTGTAGCTCAACTGCTGGCTAAAGCCAAGGAGTTTGCTGAGACTAATCATGGTAAGACAATAAAGTCAACATTGTATAACATTAAAACATTGCGTTTTTTACAGTATTATACTATCATACAATCACAGTAATGTAATTTGACTTACATGCTAGATGTAGAGAGCTGTAAACAACATTTTAAAGGCCTAATCAATAAAATTACAATCACAATTTGTACAATAAATTCCAAGTACAATGCATAGCCAATCAGCCTAAATTATAAACCAAAACATGGTTTTGTTGTGGTTGCAGAACTGAAAATGTAAGTTTTATTGATTTGTTTATGTTTACTGTAAGTAGCAATAAATCTCCCGATAATCTTTCATGAATTTCAAGAAAAGTTATGCTATGATAATCCATTGTAAATTATTTTGTTGTTAGGAATATAATGAACTTAACAGGAAATAATGTAGTAGTTACCCATAGAAGGTTTTTTTTTGTTATTATAGTATGGACTATGTTAAACTAGCAGTTGCCCGCGACTTCGTCTGCGTGGAAATAGTTTTTACGCGCGACGACCGAACTAAAGCAAAATACACTACACCTACCCTATCCTACGCCTACCCTACCCTACACCTACACCTGCCCTGCACCTATCCTACACCTAACCTACCCTACACCTACACATACCCTACACATACCATACACATATATGAAGGATTTTAAAATCGTTATTGTTTTCGTAATCAGCGACCCAATAAACCATACAAATGATACTCATGTTGATTTTTAGACTTTGTCACCCCATTTCCCCCTTTTAAGGGTTGAATTGAATTCTGAAAAAACCTGAAACACGTATTTACTCATTTATTGATAGGAGTACTCCTGTGAAGTTTCGGATAAAATAGTGTAACTAATCTTGTTTCCCCGTAAAAACTTTGCACCCCCGTTTCACCCCTTTAGGAGGTGAATTTTGAAAAATCCTTTCTTAGTACACCCCTAGACCTCTTAAGGAACCTACGTGCCAAATTTGGAATCTCTAGACCCAGCGGTTTGGGCTGTGCGTTGATATGTCAGTCACTCAGTCAGTCAGTCAGTGTCTTTTTTTATATATTTAGATTATTGAAGTTTTAACACTTTTTGTGTATTAGTTAACCTTACATAAAGTTAACTTAGTTACACAAATTACTACTTCCAAAAACAAAACAAAGATTTTCTTTTTAACAACTTTTAACTAATAATTTCATATATTGAACCACTTTACTTGAACAAAATTATCCTTTTTAACCCCAGTTGGCAAAATAAAGACTTTCTTTTATTCTAAAATAAATTATAGTGAAAAATAATTTCATGTTGCAAGCATTTTTTGCCATATTTTGGAAGGTAGCGATTATTATCATGTATTTTTTGTTGATACAAGTGCTCAAAATTTGTTTGATGAGTGGATTAATTACATATCTTATCTGTAAATGCTAATTCTCAGTTTATTAAATGGCTTTAATAATTAAAAATAAGAATGCGAATAATAATAAAAATACATTTATGTCTTAAATTGTTATTTATTAGTAGGTATCAAAGTAGTAAAAGTTATTCATTGTTTGTTACTTAAGTTTGCTTTGACACTATGTTCTTGTGATTACGAATCTGAGAATAATGATTTGTGTTTACAAATTTTTTCAAATGCAACAACATTTTATCGACAGCAGACAAAACAAATGCTTTTTCATTTGACAATGATTGTGTTACTAATAGCATTGTGTTTGTGCATTTCTATAGGCTGGATTCGTTTGTGAAGGTCTATGATTTGGTAACAAATATGTACACTGCTGTTAGCTCATTACTAGTTGTCTCTCTGGCAATGTGCTAAGCGAAACTTCTAGGGATCTAAGTCTTCCGCTCTCTCTAAACTCTGTGTCGGGTCAGAATCTTTCATCAAGATACAGTAATATGTACATACAGTATCTTATTCCATAAAATTTTTTAGGCAGTACTTAATTATTTAGAAATTTAGGCAGTGTAAATATGTTTGTGTTTAATTTACGAAGCAAAGTACAATCAGACCCAACTTGTCATGCAGGTCACCAGATCACTGAGTGCGTGATCACAGTGCCTGGTTATTTCAACCAGGCGGAGCGTCGAGCGATGCGTGAGGCGGCTTCGCTAGCCGGCCTGAACGTGCTCCAACTTATTAACGATTACACCGCCATCGCCATCAATTACGGCATCTTTAGAAGGAAGGTAAATAAAAAATAAAATAAATAAATAAGTCGTTTATTGCGAACCAGACATACGTTACATATTTTGGTAAGTTTGGCATTAGCCCGATCTTTGATTCTGCTTCAGTACTTCGTTACTGGGCGATGCATGATAGGTTCATGATTAATAACAAAGTAGTCTCTGATACTGGCTTCTTCTATTGCACTCTACTGAGCCCGTTCTGTGTCAGTACGGAGATCTTTGGCTCTCCCCTTGATATTAGCCATAGTAACATCAGATAAAAACGTGAATCAGTAAAGACACTAAATATGCAATTTGTTTTCTCCCCGACTAGGAAATCAACGACACTGCCTGGTACGCCCTGTTCTTTGACATGGGCTCCGTCTCCACCAAAGCAGTGCTCGTTGAGTACAAGAATGTGAAGATAAAGGAAATGGGATATGTTGAGACTGTACCCCAACTGCAAGTGTTGGGTGTTGGCTACGACAGGTGAGCTGCCTACATTTATTTTTTTAATGCACACACGAAACGAGACGACACGAAATTCTATGCGAAAACTGAAATAAGAGTTCTTTACAAACCTAAACAAAACAACGAACATACTCAAAAATGACTTGTAATAGTTTTAGTACAATGTATGACAATGTTTCGGTTTGATCGATAGTATTTCATAGCACAAGATAACGACTAGATCTACATCAATAAATCGCGAAAGTGTTGCTGCTTTGTGAAATACTTATTCTTACATGGCCGTATTTCTTTCGTGAACTAAACAAAGTAGATAAAAATAAGATACAACTCATCATTTTAAAATTATAGACTTTAAAAATATTTTCATTTTCCAGAACTCTAGGCGGGCACGAGATGACCCTTCGCCTTCGCGACCACCTGATTAAAGCGTGGGAGGCCCAGGGCGGCGGTGACGTCAGAGCTTCTCCACGATCTATGGAGAAGCTGCTTCGCGAAGCTGAACGACTCAAAGTTATACTCTCAGCTAACACGGAGTTCTACGCGCAGATCGAGAGTTTGTTCGATGATAAGGACTTCAAACAACTGGTGCGTTTATTTACTACAGCTAACTTTAAAATTAAGGCGTGTCGTCAGAAATATGGAAAAGTGCTTTCGTGAGGGTGAATGGTCGTCGATTAGCACACTCATTCAGTATTGATGAAAAACTCAATATAACCTAAGGAAAATGAAAAAAAAAAACAGTCATTGTAATCAGATTATTTACTATTTTTTATCCCATCTATTCAAAAAGTGACGACTGGCGTAAAAGAGTTTTGAATTTGGAACTTGAATATTTGATGGAATAAGGTGATCAGACTGATCAGTAGCGTCGCCGATGGCATAATATATATTTTGAGGTCATCTGCATAGTGGGAAAATTTAAAACAACGAAGTACGTCATTGATAAATATAATAAAAAGCAAAGGGCCTAATATTGAGCCTTGAGGCACTGCTGACGTGATGGGCACGAATATAGACTCGTATCCATATACCACAACCTTCTGCGTACGGTTATAAGTGTAGGATTTAAACCATCGCCATAGATTTTCCCTTATCCCGTTGAAGGCTAGTTTTTCTAAAAGTATCTTGTGGTCCAACCTGTCGAATGCTTTTCGAAAGTCTGTATATATAGCATCTGTTTGTTAAATTGGCATAGCCCTTCAAAAAGATATGACACATTATTATAAATCAACATTTTTGTGGTGACCGCAGGTAACCCGTCAAGAATTCGAAGACCTCTGTTCGGACCTATGGCCGAGGGTGACGGGGGTCATTCAACGAGCCATACATTCAGCGGGCGGTGCGGGGGAGGGGGCGCGATTAGTGTTGGCGGGAGGGGGATCGAGAGTGCCTGCTGTGTTACAAGCACTTAAAGACGCCGTGGGGCATGACCCCGCTAGGTCCATCAACGCGGACGAGGCGGCCACCATGGGCGCTGTATATAGGTGAGCTTTACTAATTGATTTTCTCGTTCGTTATTCGTTTATTCATTCGTTCGTTCGATTATATTTTCGTTAGTTCATTCGCTCATTCTTTCTTTCGTTTTGTCATTAATTTGTTCGTTCATTCGTCAATTGTTTCATACATTCGTTCCTTTATTTATTTGTTGACCCACTGCACTACCAAATCAGATATTTTATTTTCATAGGATGTTGTTACATCACTAAATTCGTAGAGTATTGTAAGGTAGAGGGATGTGGAGGTCATTGACCCTGCAGTACCACAGTAGAGGGATGTGGAGGTCATTGACCCTGCAGTGCTACAGTAGATGACGTGGAGGTCATTGGCCCTCAGTAGAGGGATGTTAGTGAGGTCATTGACCCTGAAGTGCTACTGTAGAGGGAGTAAAGCGATGTGGGGGTCATTGACCCTCAATAGAGGGATGTAAGGAAGTTGTTGACCCTGTAGTCCTACAGTAGAGGGATGTAGGGGTTATTGACCCTACAGTACTATGCTACTGCACTGTCTAATATTGTAGAGGTTATTTTCCTTAATCGAGTTGGTCATTCATTCGATTAACCTTTTTATAAATTAAGGACTGGTAGTCAGCACCAGATATTTAATTATAATTATAATTTTGAAAAAAAAAAAACAAAAAACTATGACATACAATACAATACGCTCCGCCAAACTACATAGTAGGTCATGTCATAGGCAGTTTAGGACAGTGTAATCGTTGCCTAAATGTAAAATGCTCGTGCTGTATGTTCTTGTTCATATTCCAGGGCGGCATCCCTAGCGACTGGCTACAAAGTGGCTCCACTGAATGTGCGTGATGCGGTACTGTTGCCGATACAAGTGGTGTTCACCAGACACATTGACGGGAACGATAAGTTGGTAAGTTCACTTTATACACAAGAGTAGAAAACTAAATTTTATAGAATCTATACTGATGGTTACAACAGACAAACCGGCAGCGATGATTAGAGATAGTCAAATAGACGCCGAGTATTGACAAGTTTTGGGTTTTCAGCATTTTTTCATTGTTGTGGAAAATTATTAAAAACCTTTACACTTTTGTATAAACTTATTACATTATTTATTGCAAAACTATGTTGGTAATTAAAAAAAAAACATTTTCAATTGTATTTTTAATTGTACTAAATTGAAATAATTCTCCAATTTGATTATAGGAACCGGTAAGCATTATTTTTTTATTATTTATTTAAATTTCGCGTAAACTTTTCCTAGATAGGTACTTAAAAAAAGTTGGGTCTAAAAACACAACATCAATACATTTTTAATTATTAGAAAATGTAATAAAATGTGTGATATTTTACTAAACTTAAAATTTGACTGACAAAAAATATTGTTACAGATAAAACGCACTCTCTTCAGCCCAATGAACCCTTACCCTCAGAAGAAGGTCATCACTTTCAACAAACACACGGACGACTTCACGTTCAACGTTAACTACGCTGAGCTAGACCACATCCCGTCAAACGAACTTCCCAATATTGGCACTTTGAACCTCACTCAAGTAGTTCTAACCGGCGTAAGCGCAGCTTTGAACAAACACACCGCAGAAAACGTCGAGCACAAAGGAATCAAAGCCCACTTCAACATGGACGATTCTGGTATACTCAATCTGGTTAACGTTGAGTTTGTAGCTGAAAAGACTGTTACAGAAGATGAATCTGATAGTACCTTCTCCAAAATTGGAAGTACTATTAGTAAGTTCTTTGGATCTGATTCAGAAATACACGAGAAACTAGTGGAGAAGACTGAACAGAAACCAGAAGAGGCTCAACATAATGAAACAAAAGCCAATGAAACTACCACTGATAAACAAAATTCAACAGAATCTGAAGCTAAAGAAACCAAGGAAAGCAAACCTAAACCAAAGATTGTAGTTCTGAAAGAACCAATCAAGACAGAAGAGGAAGTGTTAAATCTATTGCCTTTAACTCAAGAACAGTTCAAGTCATCCAAAACAAAGATCAATGAGTTGAACAAGATTGACAGAGTTAGAGTAGAAAGAGAAACTGCTCTAAACAACCTAGAAGCATTTGTTGTTGACGCCCAAATGAAGTTAGATATGGAAGAGTTTGCTGAATGTGGTACTCCTGAAGACATTGAGCAAATCAAGAAACTTTGTAGCCAAGTTTCCGAATGGCTATACGATGACGGATATGATGCGGAAACAGAAAAGTTCAACGAAAAGCTCAAAGAGCTAAAGGAAAAGACCCATCCTATTTATTACAAAAATTGGGAACACAAAGAAAGACCCGACGCTGTATCCGCAATGAAGAACATGCTTAACAATTCCAATGAATTCTTGAAAATGGCCAAGAATTTTACTAAAGATACAAACACTGAAAAAGATATTTTCACCGATGTTGAAATTGAAGTATTAGAAAAGAAAATTATAGAGACACAGAACTGGTTGACGAAATCAATCGAAGAGCAAAATGCACTAAAGAAGAACGAGGAAGTAAAATTAACAATTGATAGTATAAGAGAGAAAATGGGGGGTCTAGATAGGGAAGTAAAATATCTAGTGAATAAGATGAAGATATGGCGGCCTAAGAAACCGGTTAAGAAAGAGAACAAAACTGAAACTGTTATCGACCCAGAAGGAGAGAAAGAGAAAGCAGCTGATACTCCAGAGGAGAAACCAGCTGAGGAGGCTCCTGAAGCGAAGGTTGAGAGTGAGACTGAGCAACCGGAGACGACAACTGAGGAACCATTACAGATAGGCGGCGGAGAAGAGGATGCACATTCCGAATTATAATAGTGACGTGAAGTATAGAAAACGGCAAACATCTTGAACATTTTCGGGGATGCGGGAGACCTGCGCAAGGTCGATTTTTCGTACAAAATGTTCAAGATTTTTGTCGCATACCGTAACTAATTTAATTTATTAGCCTAATTTATTTTTTATTTTAAATGTGAACGGCATGTTTGCTTTTCGCACTTGAAGAAAAACCTGGATGACTATTGGAGAAAGTTGAAATAAGAATCGATTTCTTTTTTGATGAATTGGTATATGTTTAAATATGTAGTTCACAGTTAGGGTTCGTTTCAAGCTGTTCACCCTTCTCTGAAGTCCCTTTTCACAGGGAAAGAGATTATGAATAAGAAAATCCTAGTTTAATTCACCTTTGACGTAGTGGAAGTGAGTTTTACTTCAATTATTGTACCCCCCCAATAAAATGCAACTGAAATTCACTTTTCCGCACCAGTGTTTTCATCCTGTAACAAGTCTTATGTCAGTGATTTTTAAATTGGTCCTCCAGTGTTAATTTCTAATACTTACTCGGACTCCGCGAATACATATTATATTAAAGCTCTTTTGCTTTTTATATTTTTAATGCCGTTTTAAAATATTTTTTGATGTTTTGTATATGCGCTACAAATTAATGTCTTATGTATTCTTTATTCTTGTGTATAAAAACATCCTTTTGTTTTACTGTTTTTAATTTTTAAAGTGTAGTGATTTTTTGTTTGAATCGACCTCAAACAAATGAGAGGATTTAAGAGTTTATTTTATGTTGATGTGGAAAAGCGGATCTCAGAAGAACTTTATGTCGAATTTCTCATAAATTACTGTTTTTATTTATCTTTTTACTGATATGTTGACAAAATGTTTGTTAAAATCTTTTTTATCTTATGTAAATCAGTAAGTATTTATTTAGACATTTTAAAATCGTTGTTCTTCATTAAACGAATGAGAACAGTGAAAGACACTATAGGTATGTAGATTTGTTTAAAATCAAAACCCTCTTATTTTAGACTTATTGTGCGAAAAGTGAACTGGTCTACGGGAATAATTAAAATCTCATAGGAATTTTGCCGCCTTCCCTTGTAAAGTTCCATTAATTTATCCTTTTTTAAGATTTCTTTACAACGCTACGTCTACGTGTACGGCTGTCTCTAGTTGTTACCCGACTATGGCTACTATTGGCCCCACATTCGCAAACACTTCATCTCGGATTCGACGATGCTCTGCCTACACCAGATTGCTTCGATCATGTATTTTTGTTTCGAAGCCTTTGGGCTCCGGAACAATATTTGCGAGTTTTAAAATCATGAATAAATACTCGAGAAACATGCACTTCCGCTACGTATTTCTGAGACTCAATAAAAGGTACATTACAAATACACAGTCAGAATTTTCGTAACGTAAAGTTAGTTTTAAGCAAACATGGATTACTTCTAAATTGTGCATGTTCTGTACTAATGACCGCAGTTTTCGCCGTAACAAAGACAATCAAATTACTGCACTACTGGAGTAACATGGTTTAGGCAAGGAAGGAGACTGATATATTTAATCTGATGCAGAGTCGAAGGTTGCGAATATGGGGCTGATGGCCTCTCTACTTAGTTTCTGTGTTCTTAGTCACGCAGTGCCCCCAATACGGATATGAATGTTAAAGCAACGTTTTCATTGTGAACTTTATGTGATATAATAATAAAGGCTATAAGTTTGTGAGTAGGGTCGTTCTCATGCTATAAAACACGAATATTATTGTGGTTTGACATTTTTCGCTATCGAAATCTTTCTGGGATTTCCCATTTTATGTTATTTTTATGCAAGTGAGATGACATGATGTTATTGTATCAATGAACTATTTACTGATATTTTTTTATTACATTAACCTACCACGTGATAACTTTTGTAAGACATCTTTGAATTTCTTGTTGAGTATTTCATCATCATTTCTTATCTTTTAACACAAAATAATGTTATTTTTGACTCTGAATTTTTTCTCAAATAATTGGAACAGTTTGAAAGTTAGTTTTTTTCAACGGTACATAAATGAAAGACTATGTGGTATTAAGAAAAAGTAGTTTCCTATATCAACAGAGGTCAATTATATTATGTTGTTTTTTTTGTGAATTATCTCGAGGTAATTTTTATTTGTTCTGAGTGAATTACCTACCGCCATTTATTACAATGTACGAATGTGCCAATGTGTAAAGAGTTCTATTTTTATTAGCTACTATTGGTCTTCATCGTTTGGTTTGTAAGGTCGACAACCGATCTCATCTCACAAACCCTGTCAATGTCAGTGTTATAGACCCGTCAAAGGCCATTTTATGGCTTACAATGGCAAATTATGTAAAGCTTCAACGAAACGTACTGTATTGTTTCTAATATTTTATATTTTATAGCATGGAGACGACCTGTGTAAGTCTGAAGTGAGATTTGTCCAATACCCAGTCGCAAAAATAAATTATTATAATGAATGAACAAATGGAAGTTTTATTGCAATTTGAAACCCCTCTGTAAGAATGATCCTTTCGCTGAAAGACAATTTTATAAAATACAGAATGTTCTTTTTTTTCATACACTCACCGGTACATCAAACCGCCCACCCTATTTTATTTACTTAACTCATAAATTAATGGTAATTTATTAATTGAAAACGCATAAATGTTACGTGGTAGTTAGTTTTACGATCAATTAAACTCATTATGACTCCCTTACTAAACCCTCTTTGTTACCTCCCGATTTAAAAAAAAAAGTCAAATAAGAGAAGAGTATTTTGTTAAAACACGAAGGTTTAATGTTTAGTAAAGGAGTGCCAATGTGTTTAATTTAATGTAAAACTAACAAAAAATTAAGTTGTATGGGTTTTCAATTAAGAAATTACCATAAAATAAGAGTTAAGTTACTGAAATAGGGTGGGCGGTTAGATATGCCCACGGAGACAAATTGTATTTGTCTCCGTGGATATGCCGCTGAGTGTATTTCACCGGTAAAAAATCGCCTTGTCAGACTCCGGCGCTACTTCAGTCTTGTATTAACAGCCACTTAGGTATTTACTTAAAAACCGGAGTCCTGAAATACTTAAAACGCGCTTATGTAAAAGGGATCAAAAATACAAATGACCACCGAAATAGCGACAATTGTGACTCCATACATTTTCATAAAAAATAATAGTAACGTTAAAAAACAAAACAACCACCAACTGATAAAAGGCTAAAATCACGAAGAGCATATTTACCACTGATTTTAGTAAAATCGAAAGCACTATAATTTTGATGGCCTCGTTCAATTATTAACACAGCGGATTACAACTCCTCAAGTCGCCAACTCGAGATGTAGCATCTATCCTTTAGTTAACGATTGATTTCACAATTTAGGATCTTCTTCAGCTCAAGGTTTCTCAAACTTTTTAGCCTACATCCAGCTTATTTCAAGCGATCAAGAGATCGATTAGGCAAACACAAACAAAACACTCTATTTACCCTAATTTAGTAGGCTCGAGCACTTCCGTGGGATGTTTTTAGTGCCATGACCATTTGTAACAACGCTATGCTGTGTGCCCTTGCTATTCACAGTTTGAGCACCGCTGTCTATCTGTGATCTCACGTATGAGTCGTAAAATTTTAACAGCTATCCTACTCGTAACGTCAGTATTAAGTTCCCACATTTTGCACTCAGTGAATTTGTGATCATTGCGAATGGCGAAGATAAAATCACGTTGTTTGACGACGCCTACCACTAAGTAAACCAAAGTAATACTAATCTATGAAGTAAACTCACCCAGGAAGCCCCCTTCATTAATTTTTTCCAAAGACCTGCGCTGGAATGTATAATAAAGAAAGCCCCCTAACATCACAGGTTCTTCCACATGGTCAAACTCATCAGCCAAAAGAGAGTAAGCACCTATTTATTTATAAATATTAAAGTTAGTTGATAGGTTAAACGAGTTTTATTGATTTAATTTGCTTAGCAGTGTCTTCAGCGCAGGCAGGTCTGCAGTGAATATCAGGTAAAGCTCTGGCACTAGAATACTTCCTTAGGGAACACCCAAAAATCTAGATTTTTTCCGACTTATCATCAAATTAAAATAATTTCATCAGTATTTATTTCACTGCTAACCCGAGCTGCTAAGGTATACATTGTTATAGCATTGCTTACTGAGAAAAACTGGAGCTTGTGGTATGATGATAATTTTATTATGTTATGTTACCTGTCCTGTACTAATAGCTTGAAGTTGGAAGAAACGAAACGATTGACCAGGGTTATTCCCATGTATTTCATAGTGTAGCTATGTAATACGTATGTGTAAGACTTCAGACCTTGTCATACGTTTGGCTAATGTCCAGGAAAACTACGGAACTGTTCCTATTGTATTCTAATCTAATATATGACCAAGAACATCAGCAGTTTGTGCACCTACTCCACTGTTCCATGCAGTTGGCAAAATCCAAATTCTGTTGACGGACTTGGGATGACGTCTTCCAGGTGAGTAGGAATCATTTTAGTGTTATTTTTTAGAAGCTTCAATCAATCAGTCTATTGCAGTCCACTGCTGGACGTAGGCCACCCCAAGGGTACGCGCACGATCACCCGCTTTCCTCATCCAGCCACCACCAGCGACCTTCCTCAGGTCATCAGTCCACCTGGCAGGGGGGCGTCCCACACTACGTTTCCATTGACGTTTCCCGAGAAGACTTTAGAAGCTTATTAAACAGCAGCGTGGGAATAGTCTGATTGGTCTGTATAATAAGTATCTACGTTTTAGAATTTAAAAAATACCGATTTTCCACTGGCTTGGAAAATGCAGGAATCTCAGGAATTCAATACCTATTGCAGTAAAATGGCATTTACCTCTGTAGGATCATAAATAGTCGGGTGATTTTCTTTTTTTCCAGTCTGATTTCATGGATTATTTTATAGTACAGCATGAAATTTACATAGTTTTGTTCCCGCCGTGTAGTGATAGTACCCGTCAAACTGAACAACTTTTAACGAAAAAAAAAATCCTGTGACAAAAAAAATTTTTGGTCTCCATACAAAATGGGTCGGTCGGGACGTCGGGAGTCTCACTTTGTATGAGGAGGCCAAAAATATTTTTGTCGCAGGAAATTTTTTTTCGTGAAAAGTTGTTCAGTTTGACGGGTACTATCACTACACGGCGGGAACAAAACGATGTAAATTTCACGGTGGAACACCACAAGGGCCCCGTTTCACAAAGCAATAATTTACTACTTAGTAACAAGTTACAATTTGATATTCATTGCGTAGCTAATTCGCCAAAACTAGAAGCCCTTATCGTTTTACCTCATTGTCTACGCAATGTACATCAAATTGTACGTGTAATTTGTAACTTGTAGCTTCGTGACACGGCCCCAAGGTAACAAAAAAATAATCAATCAAGTCGTCGTCATAAATTTAGCCATCAAATCGATCATGCATAGGTAAGCATATTGAATGGCAATGCATTATTTATTTGACTTAGGTACAAATTTTTACCCTTTATTTAAATGTTTATTTATTTATTTAATGAAGGAGTTTTAAAAAAACCTCTTAATTAAGAGTGACGTGTAAAGAATCTCCCTCCGTCCGGCTTAGGTTGTGCGTGCCTATCCGCAGTTTTTTAATGTAGTCAAATTTATAAGTACTGAGTTAAGTACTTCTTATAATACTAAATACCTACAGTGCAAACGTAATAGGATAATTTACTTTGGAAATCAGTTCAGATTTCCAATTCCAAAATCCAGGGTCGTATTAGTGCGTAAGTAAGCTGTATTTTTACCCCCGAAAATTAAGGAGGGATGTTGTGAATTTGACACATTATCTTTCTATTCTCTCTGTGTGTTTGTCTTTCGACTAGAAATAATGCGATATTTTTATTATACAGCATTCAGTTTGATTGGCATGGCCTATGGTTCTTCGGCTACGTTCGCTGAAAAACCGTCTAGCAGTTTTTGTGTGTGGAATCCTGAGTGAAGGTGTTTATTTTTTATTTCTAAAAATCTAATAGGAAATAATAATACTGCGTCTCGATTTCAACTGTATCACAAACAAAGCATGCCCATTAGTTTATTGCTTTAATATTAACTCAGAAAGAATCAGAAAATCATACTTTAAACTCTCTTCACACTTTTTTCCATAGATTTTACACTCTTCCCTTATAATGACCACATTTAAATCCAGTTTACATTCTGGCTGGACATATCATAATGAATATTTAACCACACTTTTATTTTTCAACATGATTACTTACAATCATTTTCATTCTTAAAACTACTTTTTACAAGAAACAACAGCTGCAAGTACCTACCTACTTGTAGTTAATAACATCGGCTTGGCAACCAGGTTCTTTATTTTTTAAACTTCGAAAACCATTCTGCCATTTTGTGTCAGTGATTGTTTGTTATTCATTACTTTGCGACATCAAAGCAGGATTCAGCAAGAACGTTGGAGAAGCGATGTACGATGGACGGCTTTTGTTAAATGGAAAAGTCGTGTGTAGAATGGGGTCTAGGTATTCGGCAAGGAATGCGTCGGAGCCTGCTGCAGCTTCCTCCCTCCTCTCCCCTCTTAGTGAGCCTGCGCTTGCGCCAGTTTTTGTTCCCAGCGCTTCACCATTGACATGCGCTATTGAATTCAAGACTGGTAGAGCTTTTTCTTCAACTCAAATGTATTTTGCACCTAAGTTATATGTTTTCGGTTTAGTTTGTAAGTATACAGGTCTTTTGAAAACATAGGGTCATTATTTTGTTGTATATCTTTTTGTGAGTAAAATAACTTATTCCCAACGGAAAATTTATAGATACTTAGTTATTGTTTTACACTTCTATTGACTTCTAAGTTTAAAGCATTTTGTTCAAAGCGTAAACTTAAGCTTTTGTTTCATTTGTTCCTATTCTCTGTACGATTGTTTAAACAACTGCTATGTTAGATTCTGTTTTAGTTGTTACACAATGATAAGGGTCACATGCAAGTTCATAGTCAGTTTTGGAATGTTTTAAAAATGTGACTCAGGCTGGCTGGACAATTCTTCCAAATGAGCCGGGTTTAAGTAGGTCAATACACAATTTTAGGTGACGGCTAATCACGCTTGTTTCAGTTTATGTGACGCTAGAGAACCCGAGATAATCGAACGCAAACGTGTCCAGCCAGCTTACAAACCGCTTTTCACATGGTCTCTCAATCTCCGAACAGAGGGGATTCTAACTATTTCTTGCTTATTAATACTGCGTCACCTAAAATTGTGATAGGCATCCAGTTTGAATGTTTGAGATACGTATAGCCATTTAGCTAAAAAACAACGAAAAGCGTGGCCAGCCAGCCTGAACTTACGTATTAAACTTCTGGCACCTCTGAATCTTGACAACGAAAGCGTTTTCGAACAAGGTTCTTTTACTAGCATTTAGTGACGGAATTTGTGACAGTCATAGCGTTTGTTTCATGGCGTCACATAAAGGCGTTTACGAGAAATCGATGAAAACTTGGTGCCAGCCAGAAGTTTAATACGTAAGTTCAGGCTGGCTGGCCACGCTTTTCGTTGTTTTTTAGCTAAATGGCTATACGTATTTCAAAAATTCAAACTGGATGCCTGTCACAATTTTAGGTGACGCAGTATTACGAGGAGGGATCAAAAAGTAGTGAGAACGACATACTCCTTGGTAAGAAAAAAAAATACTGGCAGGCATAGCTCAGATACATATTTGTAATATTAATAAAGAAAAAAAATCTTCGATTCTCTTTTGTTTTTTCAGAATGTAGTCATTTGTTTGCTTCGTGTCGGAACGTGTTCTCGAAAATGGAGAAAAACGAAGTGTATTCTACTGTCGCAAGTTGGGCTTCTCAATTTCGAGTAGGGAGAACGAGCACGGAAGACAAACATCGTTGCGGCCGTCCATCGACGTCAGTCACCCAAGAAAATGTTGCGAAAGTCGAGAAAATTGTATTGAGCGATCGAAGAGTTACCATCCGATACTTAATTCAAGAAACGGGCATTTCATATGGAAGTATTCAATCCATATTGAAACAATCTTTGAATATGAGAAAAGTTTCCGCAAGATGGGTGCCGAGAATGTTAACCGACAGTCAGAAACAAAATCGACTTGACATTTCGAAGATATTGTTGGACAAGTTTCAAGAAGATTCTGAGAACTTTTTGTCTCGTTTCGTAACAATAGACGAAACATGGGTCCATCATTTTGATCCTGAGACAAAACAGCAATCTTCGCAATGGAAACGGCCATCATCACCGACCTCGAAGAAGTTTCGTGCCATGGCATCGGCTGGCAAGGTTATGGCCTCAATATTTTGGGACTCAGAAGGGATATTGTTGATTGATTACCTGGAGCGTGGCACCACTATTACAGGCCAATGCAGCTTTAATTCCCAAGTTGAGGAATGCCATCAAAGAGAAAAGGTGAGGGAAACTTCGAAGGGGCGTGCTGTTTCATCACGACAACGCACCCGCGCACAGGTCAGCAGTTGCGATGGCTGCCATTCAGCAAGCTGGCTTCGAATTGGTTGACCACCCCCCTTATTCATCAGATCTGGCGCCTAGCGATTTTTATCTGTTCCCCAAATTGAAAGAATACTTAAGGGGAAACAGGTACGAAGACGATAACTAGGTGATGGATACCGTGAAGAGCTTTTTGCAGGACCAAGACAAAACTTTTTTTTTAAAAGGGATTGAAGCCTTGGAAAAGCGCTGGACTCGGTGTGTAGAGAGACTCCGAGACTATGTAGAAAAATAAATTATTAAGTTATCAGTAGTCATTATATTCTATTTCATTCTCACCACTTTTTGATCCCTCCTCGTAATAAGCAAGAAATACTTAGAATCCCTTCTGTTCGGAGATTGAGAGACCATGCGAAAAGCGGTTTTCATGGCTGGACACGTTTGCGTTCGATTATCTCGGGTTCTCTAGCGTCACATAAACTGAAATAAGCGTGATTAGCCGTCACCTAAAATTGTGTATTGACCTACTTAAACGTGGCTCATTTGGAAGAATTGTCCAGCCAGCCTGAGTCACATGTTTTAAAAGGTCATCGTTATGCAAGAATGTATTATCTCTTATCATCAAATAAATATTGGAAGGCACTGCTCGGTTTTCGTAAGACAAATTACACCCAGTTTTATCTTCCTGCCTCGTCCCAAATAAATTTTAAATCATACAATATCTTGACAGGCAGCTAAAGCCCATTACGGGCAACTTGTTTCATTGCTTTTGTTTTTTTCCGAAGCCCGTCCCGTAGGAGCGGCGTCCGCGCAGTACATTAGCGCCTTTCTCCGAGGAACAAAGACGAGAGACGTTCGAAGCCGGGAGTTGGAAAGAGATGGCTAAATAGCATTCCGCGTCACAGACAGACAAGCTAAACGAATCCAGTTTGTTGGCTATAAGCCGGCCACTCGCTTGTGCCCTGGTTATTTCGGTGTGTGTTTTTTGACAGTGATGTAAACAAAAACTTAATTTTTTGACAAATAAAGTTGCTTATTGACAGAGTCGTTGACAAAAAATGTGTTGAGTGTGCATTTGAGCAGATTATTGTGTGTTTTCGGAGGGATTTGGGAGTAAAACGGTAAGAATAGAGCTAAGAATGCAATCCATTCCCTCTCCCGTCCCTCTTGGAGGAATGCACTGCACCTTGGGCAGGCGCACCTTGCGACCCGTGTTCGTATCAAAAAATCGTTGGTTAACTTGAGTTCATTGCAGATATTTCACAGCAACTATTATTTATTAACTAACTATCCATGAGATAGAGTTGTGGGTGTTAGTAGTCAAGTTCAGTCATTGACCGGACGTTCGATCAAGATCAAGAATTGTAAGCATTTGCGATCAAAACAACAAAAAAATTTGGTGTAGTTAAGGTACATAAAGCAGGTGGCAATGAAGACGCAATCAAATTTATTAAAAATATGTTATTATATATAAAGTATATATTTTTTATTCCGGCTGGTTCATCTGGTATAGGTAATTTTAGAAAACTAATTTCGTAACTTGTTTAAATTATTAAAATATTGTGATTATCCATTTTCATATTTAATGCTATTTTAGTGCTATGTATATTTTTAATACTTACTAGATACACTACTTTCTTGTTTCTATAGTTAAAGCATTTTCCCTGATTTTAGTAGAATAATAAGTTTCCTTTTTTAATAACCTAACTTATATTTAATGCACCCAAATACGGCCCTGGATTTTTAGACCACACTGGAAAAACCAATCATCTAGCTTAATAATAAGCTTTTAATTTGTAAGTTAGCTGCAAAAATAACATTAATACCTAAATATTCTACTTTATTTACCAAGTGCTTACCTACCTACTTACGTACCTATCTACAATGATATTTAATTGTAATATAATATATACATGTATCTTGTATGTATATAATATCATTGCCTATCTACTGTAGCTTTTAAATAGGAAATTCGTTAAGGTCAATAATTTCGGCAGATATCAAAATTATTCGGTAGATATAGGTATTTCATGGTTCACCTGCGTAAGAATTTGAACAGGTGTTTTTTTAAAGATAGGTACCTATTATGTTATGCAGCAACTTAATTACCAACTTCGTATAAATAGGTCGAAGAACATAAATAGTTAGGTACTGTAAAGTGTAAATAAGTAAATTTTTTTATAGGGAAAAGAAACTTAGTTACATTACAGAAGTTTAGGGCGACATTCAGAGACAGCCATAGCGAAACCTTAAAAAATATTGATTTGAGTAATAAAGCTCCAAACACAGATTTATATAAAATCAAAATGACTTTTGTAATTCTAAGTCACCGACTTCGGCGACTGCGACTCGGATAAGTAGACTAGTTGGTAGTACGCCTGCCTTCGAAGCACAGGGTCGCGGGTTCGAATCCCGCCCAGGTCAAACATTCGTGTGATGAGCACTTGTGTTTGCCTTGTGTCTGGATGTTGTTTATCTATAAATGTATGTATTTATCTATTTAAGTAATGTATATCAGTTGTCTGATACCCATAGTACAAAGCTTTGCTTAGTTTGGGATCAGATGGCCGTGTGTGAGATGTCCCCACATATTTATTTATTTAAGTAAGAACAATATAATTACGCTATTTGACATTTCTAAGAAGAACAATCTTAGCTTAGTTTTCGTCTCTGAATGGCGGAGCGCAGCTAAGGCCTAACATAATTATATTCAACCAATCAATCTTCAATCAATCAATTATGAGCTGTTGATGATGAAGGGTAGGCTCGAGCCACTCGGTGGAGACGTATATGAGCTGTTGCTGTTGATGAATCAATCAATCAGCCTATTGCAGCCCACTGCTGTACTGCTGTCTCCCCAAGGGCACGCCAAGGCGCACGATTACCCGCTTTCCTCACTCACCCAGCCACCACCAGCGACCTTTCTCAGGTCATCAGTCCACCTGGCAGAGGGGCGTAGATTACTCTTGTGTAAAACCCTTATCCTTACTAATATGATAAACGCGAAAGTTTGTAATTATGGATGTTTGTTACTCCTTCACGCAACAACTACTGAACGGATTGGGATGAAATTTGGAATAGAGATAGTTTGTACACTGGATTAACACATAGGATACTTTTTTCGGGAAAAAGTTTTATTCCCACAGGAAAATCTTACATAACGCGAGCGTAGCCGCGGGCGGACAGCTATAGTAGTAAATATTTAGGTCCTATATTACTGTTACAATAGGTAGGTTATTTTTTAAGTCTATTAACTGTCATTATTACATTGTTATATAATCTTTTAACTAAACTCCGTGGCCTATGATGTGATCCAATCTATTCTAAAACTAAAACATTAGTATCGCTAGTTTCATTCTGAATGACTAATAACGACATCTGTATCGTGTCAAAGTTATTTTCAATACATAAAGCGCCATTTAGTTAGATCCTAACATCTTCACATTGACTAACGTAGGTATTTCCTACAATAAGATAACGTTAGCTGAATGATGTGACGTTTGTACAGTCACCTACACAGTATTCAGATCAAAAATATAAATTACTAGCGGTCCGCCCGCGGCTACGCTCGCGTTATGTAAGATTTTCCCGTGGGAATATGACTTTTCCCGGTATTCTATGTGTTATTGTTAATCCAGGGTACAAACTATCTCTATTCCAAATTTCATCCAAACCCGTCCAGTAGTTTAGGCGTGAAAGCGGAACAAACATCCAAACATCTAAACATCCAAATATATTTTCACATTTATAATAAGTATCGGTGTGATTATAAGGGAGAGTTTCCCATAGTGATATCTTTAGTTGGTACGTCGAACTGTGGTGGGTAATAAAGTGTCATCATCATCAACAGCTCATATTCGTCTCCACTGAAGGCTCGAGCCTACCCAGAATAATTAGGGCGGTCAGGCCTTAGCCGACCACACTGGCCCAGTGGGCCCATTTCACACACGACCTCAGAACTTCTTTGTATAAGTACGCAGGCAGGTGTCCTCCCGATGTTTTCCTTCATCACGAGTAAACGTACTCATAGATTAGAAATTCGAAACACATTAGTACGTGGCGGGAATTTGAGTTCTTCTCCACAGATTCCGCTATTGTGTTAGTGAACTCACCCAAAAAAATGTAATGACGGATCTAAGTGATGTAATAACATCCTATGGAAATAGATTATTTTGACTTTGACTTTGGAATCGAACCCGCGTCTTCCGGACGGGATTTAGCGGCCCTAGCCACTACATTAATGCTCTATAGCTCTGTGTGTATTAAACTGTTATTTCCAGTGTTTTGTTTACAACGGTTCTGTCAAGCCAAGGTATTCTGAGATCGTCCGGCGATTCTTCTTCTCTAAGTGACGTATCAAAACCAACGGCCCGTTACAGTCCACTGCTGGACTATGAGCCTCCTCCACTTAAGTGGAGGGTTTTGCCATAATCTCCACGCTTGGCAGGGAGGGTTGGAGTACGCAGATTAAAAGGTTACTGTATCAGAGAGCGCTGCTGCCCGTTCCCTGTTCAATGTGTAGTCCCTAAGTTGCCTCTTATGACACCCACGGGAAGAGTAGGGGTTGGTGACAAATGTATTCTTCTCTGCCGTCACCACAAGGTGAATCACCACACTAATATTATAAAAAATAGCGGTCCGCCCGTGGCTACGCTCGCGTTATGTAAGATTTTCCCGTGGGAATAAGACTATTTCCCGAAAAAAAGTATCCTATGTGTTAATCCAGGTTACAAACTATCTCCATTCCCAAATCCGTTGAGTACAGGCAGAACAAACATCCAAACATCTAAACATCCAAATATATTTTCACATTTATAATATAAGTATTTATAATATATGTATATAAAAAAAAAAACAAAATAACGAAACTTACTTTAAACTTTAAATGTAACAATTTCTTAGATTTTATTTATTGTTCACTCTACAATGTAAAGTAATATGATTTATCATAGAGCTGTTAAACCAAAAATAATAGTAACAAAATATCAGTACCTAACTGTGTAACAATATCGTAAATATAAATACAGGCTATATGACCGCCTGTTATTGCATTGACGTACGTACAGTGAACAGCTTTTCAAGCTATACATTTTTGTTGCAAACGAGACGTTATTATATTACCAACGCGCAAATACTCCGGTGTATAGCTTGATGTGCTGTTCACTGTACGTTCACTGACACGTTGCGATGATGGTACGTAATGTAATTAAACCCTGATGATAAGGCGATGCGTACGTGATTTGAGAGACATAGCGTCTTCCAATTAAAAACATGAGCTCTATCTGTGTGACAAGATAAAGAAAAATAGACTTAAGCAGCAATAACACCTTTATAGATCTAGTGACGATTTGAATTACTACATTACTGAGTTTGGGCCTCACTTGGGAAGGTAAATTAGCAGTTAGGGCCTAACTGACATTTGACATAATATATTCCTAAATATACACAATTTTCTGTTATTCCTCACAAAACATAAACTTGCAAGGTGTTCCGATTTCTTTTATGAGAATTATCACTTTGCATTTAACGTAAGAGTCTCACCATGTAAAATACAAAACACTGCCCTGCCGCTTGAAATTTTAAACACGACAATCACATTAGCTATGCGTGTAAAGAAACAAGGTACTTACTCCACAATATTACCAAGAACGCATACCACCCTACAGCGTGTTCTCACTCACTTATCTCGATCTGGACTTGATCGCAGCATGAATAATCTGACACCCTGTCCTGTCACAGAATTAATATAGTACTACGACCCAGTATAAAAATTGTTTACACCATGCCAGCAAATCATAAAAGCAATTTATAGTCATTTTGGATCCGTAGTTTCATCAACAGCTAGCTCGTATACGGCCCCCCCACCGACTCCAGCCTACCCTGAATTGGGGCCAACTAAGGCCGAATAGTCGACCACGTTAGCCTAGTGCGGGTTGGTCGACTTCACAATCAACCTATGAATTTCTTCGCAGGAGTGTGCAGGTTTCATCACGTCCCCTCGGTACGTGTGATCAAGGCATAACAGATAAATTCGGTGAGATTGCAGTCATGTGAATATGAAATGTTTCATGTTTTCGCGCACATGGCCGCGTGTAGAAGAACTACTGGCGCTAGTGTCAAAAATACTGTATTTTTAACGGTTTACCTAAAGGCATAGTGTAGAGTTTAACTTTATACAAGTCTATAATGGAAGAGTCGAAGAATTCTAATTCAGTCCAAACGGGTTTCGAGTAACCTGTCTTAGATATACCAGTTTAGGGATCTGGAAACGACCGGGATTATTTTAATTGAAACGCCAGACAAGAACTTTGAATTATTGCAGTAATTATTTGCTGGAGTATAAATGATTTTTGATAGATTATTCTTTTGAAGTATTCCCAGATAATCTGTAATAATAAAAGGGCAAACTGTGTAAACTACAGATTCATCATCACATCAACGACCCGTTACGGTCCACTGCTGGACTATGACCCTCTTCCACTGGAGGGTTTTGCCATAATCTCCACGCTTGGCAGGCGGGTTGGAGATCGCAGATTAAAAGGTTACTGTATCAGAGAGCGCTGCTGCCCGTTCCCTGTTCAATGTGTAGTCCCTAAGTCGCCTCTTACGACACCCACGAGAAGAGTAGGGGTTGGTGACAAATGTATTCTACTCTGCCGTCACCACACGGCTAAACAGTAGGATTACCGCAGATAAACAGTAGTGATCCAGTAGGATCTAATAACAACGGGTTTTATTAGTAGGCAAGCACTAAGAATTGTTTTTTTTCCCTAAAGGGAGTTGAAGTTTGTCGTTTAAACGACGACAGGCGGAATGACAGAACAGAATAAAATAATTAAATAGGATATAAGTAGGAAGTAAACTCTTGTAGTCTTGCAGTCAGGAACTTAAAAAAAATTTTCATACAACAGAACAGTTTACGTCTGAAATATGCCATAATAATAATATAACAAAGGATATTCATAAATCTGTTTGAAATGGTTAAAATTAGTTTCGCTATTTAGCAATTAATAAGTTGCAGGAACGTGCTCCGAGAGCGTTTATTTTTAGAATTGACGATCATGTTTTCGAAGAATGAAACCTTAAGCAAGCTGTATCAATGACTGGTTAGCAAGAAACTAGTTTTTGCAGTTTAATGTCTATTCGAATTGGTATTCGTTCATTCGGTGAACTGATTACACCGTCTAATAAAAAGGTATCGGTTACTGAGAAAAGTTTGTAGAAAGAAGGGTTTTATTTTTACTCGACGGCCTCAATAAAAAATACTGTTGTGTTTTCAGGTTTCACAACGTGTGGCCTAAATAACACTTTTTTTTAAACTTCTCGGGTGGTAGCTCAGCCCATGAAACTCATAGATGAATCAAGAAACCCAACCACTAATTAAAGACGGGTATCAAAATCAAAAAGACAAAATGGGCATAAAAGGTGACATTTTGCGCTTCTTTCTATCACAAAATAAATAAATAAATATGTGGGGGGACATCACACACGGCCATCGGATCCCAAACTAAGCAGAGCTTGTACTATGGGTACCAGACAGCTGATATACATACATAAATAGATAAATACATACTTATATAGATGAACAACCTCCAAACACAAGTGCTCATCATACGAATGTTTGCCCTGAGCGGGATTCGAACACGTGACCATGTGCTTCGAATGCAGGCATACTACCAACTCTACGGAGCTGTCAAAAGGGGTGAGCATTTGTTTGGGTTGAGCTTTGTTAGCTCCCAAGAAGCACAGACTACATCCACTTTTAACAATATTATTTTTGGGTAATATTCTGCAGATCTGTACGTTTCTTATTTTATTGTTCGCGTTTCATCCAAATCCCTCCAAAATCCACATCAGCAGCTCATATACGTCCCAACCGAGGGGCTCGAGCCTACCCTGAATAAGGGCGATTAGGCCTTAGTCGACCACGCTAGCCCAGTGCGGGTTGGTCGACTTCACACACAACCTTTGAATTTCTTCGCAAAAGTGTGCATTTCATCACGATGTTTTCCTTCACCGTAAAAGCGTCGAATATTAATATAATAAGTCACAATACATCCTTACTTTGAATTTGATAATGATTTGAACCTTTTCTATTGGCAGGATTCTCAGAAGGCTCATCTGCTCATTTGTTGAGTAATAATAACCAATCTACTTATCACAATAATAAATAAGGTAGGTAATAATATCGTCAGATCTCGCCATCTCGTTATTTTCTTTACGTCTCATCCATCAGTATTTTTTGGCAGATTGAAACCTGAAATGATCGTTTCTTTATATTTTTATTTATTTTGCCTTATAATAATGGATGGATTAGTCAGATTTTCATCTTTTTCTTGTGGATTGCCGACCGATAGTCGACAACCGACCTCACAAACCCAGGTGTTAAAGTTATGGAGCCTATAAGGTCTCTGCAGATGGCTGATGTAACGTCAATTTTTGGTAGACAATAGTAGAACCAACGGTTTAACGCGCCTTCCGAAACACGGAATCATCTTATCTTATGGCGGTTCAGCCTGCAATATCCAAACAAAACCGTGTACAGTGTCACAGAGTGATTTTTGTTTGACCTGCCCTTTCCGAGATTCGAACTCGCAACGCGAAGCCTTTTATGCCCGGCGAAAGAGGCTACTAGATTTTAAGACAGTATAACCCAATTTTTATAACTGTGCGCCTGTCAACGTCATAATATTTGCATGTTGGTAGGTTTGGTATCCGTTTTGATAGGCGTCGGAGGAGGTGAGGAAGTAAGCGGGCGGGTGAATTCAATGCCATCAACATGACGACTTTGACAGCTCGAAGCGCACAGTTAAAATAATTGAGTTATATGTAGAGACATTGTTCGGCGGAAATATGAAACGCCTGGATTTTGGGGTGAAATATGAGGTAGGTTTTATGCAGGTGCGATACCTATACATAGGAATAAACAAAACTTAAATTAAAACAGTCGAATAGATCTTGCAACGGAAGTCATCTTATTTTTTAAATCATGATGGCTGCCGTTCGTTAAAAACAGAAGAATAATATCGATTCTTAATAAAATCCTTAATACTCGTAGTTAATATACTATTGAGTTCCATTATTGCCCAACAACCAGTTTTCTTTATTTCACTGGCTCAACTACGCAATAAAACTTCAATCGTATATTTATATTAGATACATATACATATTCAACTTAAACCTATAACATTTATTTCCTTTAATTGGCATTATTGGAGGTCCATAAATGTGCAATCTTATAGGTTCCCTCATTAATTTCAAATTGTAAGACATCTTTAATGATGAACTGTGTTGTAGGTTTTATTGTTATTGTAGCTTAGCTTGTATCAAAAATCCGAAAGAGATTAGATCAAACTGTACGACAGTTTTCAAAAGACATTGGAATTGGAAGAATTCGAAAAAAATATGGACAATTATTATACAAAATGACCCACCAATAACAGCTTTTGTAATCTAGTGGCCAAAGCGTTCGGTTTTCGAACCTGAGTTCCTGGATTCAAATCTCGGTGAGGACATTGTCAAATAAAACATGGTTACGACGTTGAAAGCACCTGATCACCACCACCACCTGCACCTGCACCTGATTGTCCGAAAAAAGATAATTCAGTGTTTCGGAAGGCACATTAACCACAATTCCGGATATCATCTACGGAAAGTAGTTGTTATATTTATGAGCAGAAAAGAATAGAAGGGATTTCACTGACAAGAGCGCAGCTTCAGTTTAGAAGAAGATGAGCCATTTCAGGGGTCTTCAGTGGCTTCATATCTCAGACACGGTTAATGAGGTCGGTTGTCGACTTTACAACCCACAAGACAAGAAAAGTGTAAAGGGATTTCATCTTTATAAAGGCGATATGTGCTTTCCTTTGGTTCTCTACTCGTAATTTCTAGTTTAGGATTCCAATTTGCAACTTTGGTTACCATAAATTATTAAAAACTAGCTGACCCGGCAGACGTTGTCCTGCCATTTTTCCCTACACCTACCCTACACCTACCCTACACCTACCCTACACCTACCCTACACCTACCCTACACCAGCTACCCTACCCATATTTTCTCACCGTTTAAACCTTCCCTGGACTTCCACGAATATTTCAAGACCAATATTAGCCAAATCGGTTCAGCCGTTCTCGAGTTTTAGCGAGACTAACGAACAGCAATTCATTTTTTTAAATAGAAGATTAACTTTTGCTCGATTTCCCTTCACAACTCACGCTGGAGTGAATCGATCAAGTACCCATACGATACGTCCCCATGTGATGGGTAATCTGACGCCATGCTAGTGCGGAACTCAGGTGGGGAAAGGGGGGTCACCCGGTATCGGTGACAACATCCAGTTTCAAAACAAACAAGTCCATCGATCAGACCCAATCGAACCAGTGAGTAAACTGGGTGAGGGATTTTTAACAAACAACGACATATCTACTTACCCTAGTTTTGTACCCTAGTTAGTCGCGAAAGGTTTTTCACAAGCCTTTATTTAACTTTACATGTTGTTCGTTTGTTAGTTTAGGGCAGACCCGGCAAATTAATTTAGAACCGCATTTTCCTTTATTAAAAACACAATCATTTAGCAAACTAAATGAAAAGTTGTAAAAATTAACTAAAAGTAGGTACCTATCTCCATTTTACTGTGTGCACTAAAAGTTAGGAAGCTTTTGGTTCGTTTGCGTATTGTAAAATATTTTTTAGTAGGTGTAGTATAGAATATTTTACGTCGTGTAAAGAACCTTTGTAATATGAGCAAACGTTTTATATCATTGTTATAAAAGTATAGACCAGCTAAGATACTACAGTAATTGTATTCTGACTTAGAACCTTAATGAACCGCAATTTTCATGGCAGTACTTTTGCTTGCAAGTCTTTTATTTTACACTCAAGTATCGTTCAAAATTTGCATCGAATTCACGAGTTAGCACATCATGTAAAACCTATACAAAGACAAATAAACACTACAAACTAAGAATAAGCCAATAGCGAAACATGACTGACGTTACAGAATAAAAAATCTGCGTTATAAACCATTGAGTACAGAGACCGTATCAGTAAATAGTCCCCAAATGCGAGAGCGTACATTATTCCGAGGGACTGTTTTATTTCGCGATTCGCAAGATACACGGTGCTTTTTGACTACAACGCTACAATTCGGCGGATTCCGGGTGATTTATGTTACCGGCGTACGGATTGTGGAAACGTTTGTGTTGGGAACATGACGCGTTTCTTTATTACTATTGCTTTACAAGCGCGGATTTGGGTGTGTTGGGCGAGGCGCTTTGATCGGAGAACTAATGGCCGATGGAGCAGAAAGGTTTTCTAGCGTCCAAGCACCGGGTAAAGCAGCTAGGCAGGCAGGTCCCTAAAAGGTGGACGATCAATTTTTATAAATTTGATACAGGTCCTGGATGCAAGATTGGTCGATGTGGAGAGACTCATTCAGCTGTGAATTTCTTTCAACTGATATGAAGATAGGTATGAACGAATTCTTGAACCTATGAAATTAGACATTCTCGGCGAATATATTCATTTTGTGTTATGGTTACGAATTTAATATGCAGAATTGTGTGGTTTCGGGCATTTATTTTTTATCTTATATATTGTTCGTTTTGTCAAATAATACTGAATTATCTTTCATAAGAAACCCGTTGCGTCCTTCGACCCAATTCGATACCCTCTCGAAGGTTCGTCTCCGAATACGTCTCTGTCTTCAAACATTACATTTTCTACGTACGGTGTTTTATGTGTAATTTGAATAGGAACAGTGCTTTCTTTCTTTTTCCTGTCTCCAGCATAGACGTTACTGTCATTTGCTCGTAAAATTATCAAGTAAATGTACCAGCATCAAGTGTCTATAAAAATAACTGAGCTATTCCATCTCAAGTTTGTTTGAGCCAGTATATAAAATGATTGTTTTATGAAAATATCATTGCTTCCTCAGTTTTTATTGTTTTTACAGTCTGCCATATTTCTTAGCTGGGCCCCGTTTCACGAAGCAACAATTTACAAGTAACAAGTTATGTAACGGGGTGTCTCAGGGGTTCGATAGGAAATTAAGAAATAATATCGTCATTGGGTTCAATAGCACTTGTATTGTCGCAATCACAATTGTATAATCACAATAATAAAATTAACTACACGATCTAACAAGATTATTATTAGAAAACAAATCAATCCAAGATGACATGGGGCGCACGAGTCGAAGACGGAACCGGAACTCTCACAGAGAGACAGAGACAACCAGTCATTCTCTCTTTCTAAATAGTATTTTAAGCTGGCAACTCGCTCGAGCGCGCCATCTCATATCGAGTAATATAAACAGTACATTCTGCTATTTGACACTAGGTGGCTCCCGCTCGGCTACAGACGGTAGCGAGCCGGGAGTTGTCCTCTACTTGCTCTGAGAGGGAGCCTCTGGTTCGCTATATACTCCCCCTCCAGTTCATGAGAACGACCTCGTTCATGGACTGGCACGTCCAGAGGTCCTGGAACATCCTCTGCAAACTCAACAGAACCATCCGACCCTACTACTCGACCCTGAGGGCGACCGCGATTACGTTTCGGTATAATAGGAGGCGGTGGGTGAACATCATTATCACGACTGTTGTAAAGTGTGAGCTCTTTAATATGAAACTTCCCCAAATTCTTTCTAGAATCTCCCAAAGGGGCGATGAGAAACGTAGTAGGACTAACCTTCTTCGTAACCAGGTACGGACCATCTCTCTTAGGAACAAACTTGCTGCTGAAACCCTTCGGAGCACTGCTGAGCAGGTGAGTATTTAGCAGGACCTTATCCCCAACCTCGATCTGCAAGCCAACTCGACGAGACTGATCCGCATAGTCCTTCCGTCTATCCTGTTGTTTCTCCACTTTATCTCGAATAGCAGCCAAAGAGCTCAAGAAGTTCTTCAAGTACGGCGTGATCTGCGGTACAAAATTTTCCTTTTCTAAGATCGCTCTTGGATCATGCATCACCTCCAATGGTGATCTGAGTTCTCTAGCAAACGCTAGATACGCTGGAGTAACGCCTGTAGATTGACATCTGGCTGTATTCATAGCAAACCTAACTGAAGGAAGATGTCGGGGCCATGAGCTGTGTTCGGTGCCAACCAACAGAGACAACTGAATCTTCATATCTCTGTTTTTCCTTTCCGCAGGATTCCCTTGTGGATGAAACAGCGGCAAAAGCTCCTGCTTTATGTCCATGATGAACATTACCTGCTGCATGACTGCGGAAATAAATTGCACACCGTTGTCCGACACTATACGACGCGGCAGGCCAAATCGAAGAAAATATTCTTCAATTAGTGTACGTGCACAAGCCTCCGCCGTTGCATCGCGCAACGCATATAACTCGACCCATCTAGTGGCTGTATCCTCCACTAATAATACCCATCTTTGTCCATCTTCACCTGGTGGCAGCGGCCCAAATAGGTCAATAGCTAAGACCTCATTCCGCTGATTCAACACTGGCGTCTGCAGCAAACCAGGTGGCTTCTCATTGGACGATTTATAACGTTGACAAGTTATACATGACTTCACATAGTCAACGACAGCACGTCGCATCCCGGGAAAATAAAAGCGTTGAGCTAACTTCTGGAAAGTTCTTTCCACTCCAGGATGACCTGCGACGGGTGCATCATGGCACTCCTTGAGAATATCCATTCTCAGATCGACAGGCACGACCAACTGTGGCTCTTCACTGTCCGAGTCTGGGTTGTAGCGGTAAAGGACTCCTCTCTCCATAAGATACCCACGACTTGTCCATCGATGTGCATTAATCTCCACTTCTCCTTCAAGATCTTCAATAATCTTCTTCAGATCAGGATCAGCTATCTGGCCTTCGCGCAGCTCAGAGGGACTCTTAGCAGGTAGGTCAATGACCACCGAGCAGACCCCGCAGGACCCAAATGTCTCCTCGTCGCAATTTGGGCGACTAAGCGTATCGGCTACCAGGTTAGCTTTCCCAGGAGTGTATTCATAGTGAAGATCAAAAGCTTGCAGCTTCAATGCCCATCGTACAAGACGGCCAGATGGTGACTTCAACGTCAGCAGCCACTTGAGAGGCTGGTGGTCCGTGCCCACGATGACGGGATGTCCTTCGATGTGACCGCGAAAACGTTCAACAGCCCAGACGACAGCTAAGGCTTCCCTTTCTGTTGTCGAATAATTCCGCTCAGCGGACGTCAACAATCTACTCGCGTACTCAATCGGCCTCTCGTTCTTCTCCTCACCTTGCAAAAGGACGGCGCCTAACGCGTAGTTACTCGCGTCTGTCCTTAGAATGAACGGCTTCGAGTAGTCCGCTTGCACCAGAATCGGCGCCGAGACGAGACACTTCTTTAGCTCCTCGAATGCACCGTTCTGCTCCGGTCTCCACTGCCATGGTTGATCCTTTTTGGTAAGTCTCGTAAGCGGTTCAGCAATACGAGAAAATCCAGGAATAAACTTTCGAAACCATGAGCAGGTCTGTAGGAAAGTCCGGAGGTGCTTTAAGGTGGTAGGCTTCTTCATTTCCACGACAGCCTGAACCTTCTCCTGATCAGGCGAAATACCCTGTGACGAGATAATGTGACCTAAATACTTCACAGAGTCACGGGCAAAGACACATTTCTCCATATTGGCGCGCAGCTTGAAAAAGCGAAGTCTCTCGAAGACGGCGCGCAAATCTTCCACATGGCGTTCCATATTAGGTGAGATTATTAGGATATCGTCCAAATACGCCCTAATGGTCACATTTTTGAGCGCTGCTCCCGAGCGAAACCTATCAATAAGGCGCTGGAAGGTCGCCGGCGCGTTTTTCAACCCAAAGGGCATGCGCTTAAAGCGAAACGTTCCAAGAGGCGTAGTAAATGCAGTCTTATCCCTATCCTCGTTGACGGGTACCTGCCAATAGCCTGAACGCAAATCCAGTGTGCTCATCACACAGCCTTGACTCGTCGCATGCAGCAGCTCATCGATAAGAGGCATCGGATAGGAGTCAGATTTCGTAACCGAATTCAACCTACGATAGTCCACACAAAAGCGAAACTTTCCATCGCGCTTGGGGACGAGCAGAGCAGGAGCTGCCCATGCCGACTCACATTCTTCAATAATATCTTCGGCCAGCATGCGCTCCAATTCCTCTTCCATAACCTTCTTCCTTGCCGGAGTCAGGCGATAAGGCGGCACTGCAATCGGTGGGTGTTCTCCCGTTTCAATCCGATGCTCAGCAAAATCCGTTGGTGGACCAGTCTCTTTAAAAACATCTGCAAATTCCGCAAGCAACTGGGACAGCAACCCATTTTCCCGAACACACACATGCTTGTTAGTAGAGCCCACACTTGCTTCATAACGCAGCCCATGTTTTTGACTATCACCATTAAACCACCACAAAGAATTTGCAAAATCAAAAATAAGACCCGAAATTGTTATAAAATCCATTCCCAACAACGTTTCGTTATCATGAGAATCCGGAAAAATTAAAAACTCAATTTTAAATTTTTTATGCAAAAGCTTAACTTCAACATCGGCCAAATAAATTTCCATAAGCCGAGTAACACCGTCCGCAAGTTTAATGTTCCTTGTTGAAGTTCGCAGAGGGTGCCCCTTTGACTGGAGGAAAGCATATAACGAATGCCCAGCAATACAACCCTTAGCGCCGGTATCAACTAAAGCAGTACCCTTAGAGCCAAAAATTTCAATCTCTAAAACTGGCCGGTGATTAGGTATGGAAGGAAGTGTAGGGGTGTTCGACTCCCCCTTGTCACAACCCATATTCATTTCAAAAGAAACTGCAGGAAAATATGGTACTGACGACTCCCCCTTCCTAGTATGCAGAGGCTCCCCCTGGCTAACAGCCATGTTACACTCATCAAAATTGTTAAAAACATTCACACATTGGTTAGAAACATTTCCCAAATTGTTAAAAAAATAATCAGAATTTTCAGCAAAAACATTCAAATTATTAGGAATATTTTCCAAAATGTTAGAACAACAACCAGAATTTTCAGCTAAAACATCAAAATTGTTTGAAATATTTTACAAGTTTTGAGTACAGTCATTGACCAAATTGTTAGAAAAATTATCACAATTACCCGAAGACAAGTTAAAATTACCAGAATTAACTTTCTCAAACTTGGAAACATTTTCAAAATCAACACAATTTTCAGAATTAAAATCAGCACGATTTGAAGCCTCAAAATTTTTAAAATCTAAATAATTATTAGATAAACCGGACATTTTGTTAGTAGCACACACATTTTTAGCGTTAGGCGCATCCACTGAATAAAATGCACTTGCATTCCCGCTATTGCATTTATGACACTTTGCCCTCACAACCCCAGGTTCTCCGCACCCATAGCATAACACTTGTGACTGTGACTTTCCACTTTTAAATTTTAATTTAGGGCATTCACTTTTTAAATGTGTATTCTTACGACAGTAATAACAAAAACGTTTGACAGTACCTGAATGTCCATCTTTGTCACCTGACTGCGGATAGACCTGGTCACCCGAGGCCACTGGAATATTCTGGTGTGAGTATAGCGCTCCTCGCAGCGCACCGGAACTCGGATGCGACGACGTCCCTGTAGTCTGCGGCGTCTGCGCACCGCGCGCACACACAATGCCCGGGTGAGGCACCTGCGCGCCGCGGGGGGGCGGAGGCAGGACGCTGGGCGGCGGCCGCCCGCGCTCCTGTACGGCCCTGGCTGGCCGGTGGTCCTTGAGCGCGTCCTCCACGCTCCTCGCACGCCGTAGTAACTCCTCAAAGCTCGAGACGCTGTCACGATCAATCCTTTTCCGTACTCGAATATCCAGCAAACCATACACCATGTCTAGCTGAACTTTTTCGCTAACATCCCCTTCTGGTAGCCTGGCAAGTAAGGCTCGCGCCTGTGCTACAAACAAATCCGTACTTTGGTCATCCTGTGTCAAACCGAATAAATCTTTGTATATTTGGAATGGTGGCCTACGCTCACCGAACGCACTTTTCAACATCTTTATCGCGTCATTCCATGATTTGACATTTGGCTTGACTCCTTGCCACCACGTTCCTGCGCTTCCCGCCAACAGCAAGGCCATGCCTTTCACAGCGCTGTCGTCACTAATCCCTGTAGCCGTTTTGTATATTTCAATAGCGTCGATGAAGTTCTCTACGGATTCATTGGGCTCGCCGCTGAATTTTGCTTGACAGAGAGCAAAATTGGCGCCAGCCAAGGACGCTGACAGTGCGGCCACAGTGGACGACGTCGACGTCTCCGGCGTCGACTCGCGACGACCACGTTCACGCCGAAGCTCTGCGATGAGATCAGCTGTCAAAGCGGTCTGATGCCGCTGTATTGTTTCCAACATTAGCGCGAAGTTTTCTGACGACATTGTGATTGAAGACATATCCGGATTCTGTGAGCGGCGGCCCGCGATTTCCTCGTCAGAGTCCTCGCCACCGGCGGACTGTTGTTGTTGGCTACGCAATCCCGCTCTGCTCATTTTGGAGCCGGGTCCAGTTATACGATTGATTCACTACGAAATCGTAAGACACACGTCCGAAAAACTGGATTGTAACGCACAAAGCCGACAATTACACACAACACACGCGAACAGTCCAGTCCAGAACCCGAATTACCACTTGGGCGTCAATTTGTAACGGGGTGTCTCAGGGGTTCGATAGGAAATTAAGAAATAATATCGTCATTGGGTTCAATAGCACTTGTATTGTCGCAATCACAATTGTATAATCACAATAATAAAATTAACTACACGATCTAACAAGATTATTATTAGAAAACAAATCAATCCAAGATGACATGGGGCGCACGAGTCGAAGACGGAACCGGAACTCTCACAGAGAGACAGAGACAACCAGTCATTCTCTCTTTCTAAATAGTATTTTAAGCTGGCAACTCGCTCGAGCGCGCCATCTCATATCGAGTAATATAAACAGTACATTCTGCTATTTGACACTAGGTGGCTCCCGCTCGGCTACAGACGGTAGCGAGCCGGGAGTTGTCCTCTACTTGCTCTGAGAGGGAGCCTCTGGTTCGCTATAGTTACAATATAATATTCATTGCGTAGCCAATTTGCTTAAACTGTAAGCCCTTACCGTTTTATCTCATTGTCTACGCAATGTACGTCGAATTGTACTTGTAATTTGTAACTTGTAGCTTCGTGAAACGGCTCCCTGGTGTCACATTTATTTGTCTATAGCGGTCCGCCCGCGGCTGCGTTCGCGCGCGATGTGTAAGGTTTTTCCCGTAGGGATACAACTTTTTGCCGTAAAAAGTATCCTAATCAAACTATCTCCATTCCAAATTTCAACGAAATCTGTAGAGTACTTTAAGTGTGAAGGGGGAACGAACATCCAAACATCTAAACATCCAAATATATTTTCACATTAATAATAAATAATTATAATTATTATATTATAGTGTGATGATGTTCGATTGATGTTTGGGTCGATAGAGAACGGCTAAGAGCCATTCCACGTCTTCCCAAGGATTCTCTTCCATGGATTTAGCTTTTTCTAATGTAATCCTAATAAGGTTTTAAGGGAAAGAATATCCACTTGCTGGCATTGCTCCTCCAGATATCGCAGAGATGTAGTAAGCTCCATCGAACGAGGCAAAAAAGATACTGACCCGCGGCACTCCGTGTATTCCCATATGCCGGTGACACGCAGACTAAAAAGTCGGCACAGTTTCATAAAACAAGTGCTTCCTTTAAATGGAGAAGCCTCTCAAGTCCGGCTAAATATATGGAAGGAGAGATATCCCACAGCTTTGCTCAATCCCTTGACAGAGAGTCTCCCCCCTGGGCATAATCTGCCTTGGCCGACGTGGAAGTCTTTAAACAGACTCCGGACCCAAGTCGGCCGAAGTAAAGAAAACATGCAAAGGTGGGGTTATGGCTCAGATAGTGAATGTCTGTGTGGCATCTCTCCTCAAACAATGACACATTTATTATCCTGCCCAGCGTGTCCTAGCACCTGCACACGCAAGGACCTGTACAATGCCACTGACGCAGCCGTGTCTGTGGCGGAGTACTGGTCCTCCACCATATAGTCACCGAATCGACTCGATAAGAAGAAGAAGGGAAAGAAAAGCGTTAAAAACGATCCCCAGAAAAATATATAATTCGGGGAAACTGAAAGTGCTTTTTCTATGGGATTTTTGTATGAACACAAGACAGGTGCGTATCGGGTCAGCTTTCATTACATCACTATCAAGGCTCGTTTGTTCTTTGTTTCGCTTGTGAGGTAATATTTTAGCAGCTTGAAATTTCTGACGTGTAAGTCCAGTTAGACATAACTGATTTATGCCAACCCTGCATTTCTCTGGTGTTTCTTAAAACTCGTGCTCAACCTGCAGCAGTATTGATTGCCACGTGCATATCAACTCGAATGCCATACCTACCGACAACATGAAATGCAAAGCCCAACTGTACCATCACATCTTGCGCAACAGTCACAGCCAGACCACCGCGACGAATTGGAACCCCATTTTACTAAGACAACTTGGGTACGTACATATTTCTGATTCATAAGAATAATAATGTGACTGTTATTTTTAAGTATGTACCTATTAACGACTTGACGACTAAGGCCTAATCGCCCTAATTCAGGGTAGGCTCGAGCCCCTCGTTGGGGACTGGGGACGTATATGTGCTGTTGATGATGTACTCTTACTTTACTAATGAATTCAAATATTTAAATACATGGATGGTTGTTGATAGAGATGAAGTAGTCTTGCTGCATCTTAAATAGTCGTTCAATTATAATAGTTCTTGGGCATTAGTTGTAAACTTTTACATAAGGTAAGATCGGATGGTTTTTTGGTAAGTAAAGAGGATGTTACAAATTGTAGGATTTCTCAAATTGTATGCAAGTTACCTCTACCAAATAAACTAATCGTAATAAAACTTACTACAATCGTGAATTTGATAGTTTTTCTAAGCTCAACAGTTTGGATTTGTCAACTGTTTAAAATTCAGGTAAGAATTTTTTTTTGGTAGTAAAAGATCAGATGTTCGCGTGGTAGATCGGACTACTATCTAATCTCACTTCTATTGGTAGTAAGATGTGCATACGAGGGAAATATCCGGTTTTTCTTGTAGTTTACGTTAATACTTAACGTAAGTAGGTGGGTACTAACTTAGTACTACTAAGGCAGAGGTTGGTCTTAATCAACAAATCTGATTAGGATTACGATAAGGAAAGCTAGCAAGCAAGAGACATAGGCATCTGATAATATAGGATAATCCATTTTGCCGAAATGCTTTCATGTGAGTGCGTTGGACTTTTTTTAAACTGGCACATACAAGTGAACCGTTCTACATCCTACTAAAAAAAAACGATTTAACAGCTGTCTCTGCATTATTAGAAGCAGGCTCTGTATTGATTCTAGAGCCCTTGCTTCGAAAGCTCAGTGCAGTGGCAGCACTTAATCCACGTGCCACATTTGCCGCCAAAGCAGACCACCGTGAAACAGGAACAAAATACAGGACAGGCCCCGATTCACACTGTCACGCTCTAATCCTTATTTTAAGTTAGTCTGTCCTTTTTACCTTTTAAAGATTGAAAAGGGACAGAAGATGGCCATTCTAATATTAGAGCTGTCAAACATCGAATTTGAACCTTATTGCCGTGTCGATTGCACAATTTTAGAGAGCACTTAAAACATGCGACTTAAAAATCTCTTAAACTGACAGCTATGCCCTTATTTTAAGTTATCATTCGTTCAAATTAATATCATTCGTTCATCACCTCTCTTTCATTGGTCATAAAAAGGAAAAGGATAGCTGGATTTTAAAATTAGAATTGGAGCATGACATCCCGAATCGAGGCCATTATCGGAATAAAAAACATTATGAAGCAAAAATGGGCAGAAGAGTGCAAAAATAACGAAATTGTCTTTTGGATGTATGGAAATGGTTTTAGACTTGAATCTGTGGCAGTGTATATAGATTCTGTGATCTACATAATTATTATTTTATAAACAACTGCATTAAACAAAAGATAAAATAATCACTTTTCGGTTTTCGCGGTTGTTAATAGCTTAAAAAGCTTATTTTAAACCAAAATCGTGGTCATAACCCGGTAGATATGCGTGTTATTAAAAGATAAAATTAACAAAAGCATCAAAATACTAAATAACAACCTGTAAAAATAATAATTAACAAGATGAAAGAACAGTACGAATAGAAGCCTCAATCCCGTATCGCACTCCTCAGATACTGCAAAAAATCTAGCTAAAAGCAAAATCAAAGAGCATAGATTGAGCAAAATTTACTACAACATAAAATAACGCAGCTAATAACGATGTTGATAGTAAACCGGTATAGCACGGTAGCACTTATCCACGTGCTAAATCCGGCAGACCACCATGAAACAGGAACATAATGGCGGCAAAAAAAGTTTAACTGCCTATAAGGATATAGACTCCACAGATAATAATCACCAGCTTTTGTGATCAGCTCGTGCTGGAGTTCGGCACGTGGTGAATAAATGGGAAGAGATAGTAGTTTTTTTTTTGTTTAATGACAATCTAGAGAGCGTTGGCGAAATTGGTAAAAAGATACGAAAACACAGGGTTTACGGAAACGCTCTCTCTAGAAAATTTACAGTTTCTGACCATTCGACTTCGACTATCCGCCCGTCTAAGACCATTTCATAAATAAAATCTGTTGCTATATGATATTTATTGGAAATAACACGCTCTTGTAAAGCTGAGTCTTAGAGGTCGCAATCCGCTGCTGCAGTTTTTATGGAGGAGTGAAAAACGCCAAATATCATTCCAGTCTGGTGAATCTAACTCTAACTCTATACGAGGATCTCCATCAAAGAATACCGGTGAAGATTACGTTGTCTTGGGTGCTGAAATTCTTATGATTAAGCAATCTACCGGACACAGGCGAACAATATGAACATGAACGGCCCGTTAAAGTCCACTGCTGGACTATGAGCCTCCTCCACTTAAGTGGAGGGTTTTACTCTCCATAATCTCCACGCTTGGCAAGCGGGTTGGAGATCGCAGATTAAAAGGTTACTGTATCAGAGAGCGCTGCTGCCCGCTCCCTGTTCAATGTGTAGTCCCTAAGATGCCTCTTACGACACCCACGGGAAGAGTAGGGGTTGGTGACAAATGTATTCTACTCTGCCGTCACCACACGGCAGACAATATGGAACGGAACCCTCTAAACTAAGACTTTAAATGGGTTCGCCATGGCTCATGATGGATAATAACGTAGTCGAAAGTTGTAATTACTTACTCAATAGATGCTTCACCTTGCTTCCTCAGACGCAAAGGTTATCAAGATTTTGGAAACAGACACAAAATATCAAAAGTGAAAATGCATGTCACACCCGTTTTATTCGATTTTATTTGCACATAAATATCGTCTTATCAGATCTAAGTAACTGAGCTATAAAACAGTACAGTAGATAAAGAAGCCAGTCGGTACAAAAGGCGCCTCAAGGTTGCGAATGCTGGCAATTTTAAGCTGTCCCAGCTATACGAGTACCTTTGTGAAAGGCTTTTAAGAGGATCCTGTCTGGCTATTAGGTACTTCAGAGTCCAGCAAAGGTATTAACTGATGGCCTTATTTTCTTAGAGCACTAGATAAAACAGTAAGCGTGGTGGAAAGGAAGCTATTTGTCTCTTTGTCTATAAATCTTCACTACTATTGAATCAACATAAAAACTAAGAAGATTGTACCATGCAGTGTGGGAGCATGAAAATGAAACTGAAAATATTCACGGCAGATTGCCGTTCCAAAATTACACAAAGTTAAAGTAATGGCATCGTAAGAATGCCGTCCTGACAGCTGTCATACATGTACAATTTTTTTTGTCTCTTTTGCACCCATTTGGTTTCATATTTCCTGCCTGACAGGTATAATAATATTATTTTCCTCACTAAAATTCAAAGTTACTATCTTACCTGATGCACTAGGACTGGGTGCGCCAGTTTTGGTGACCTTATGAAATACGAATCTGCGTTCAACCGATAAGAATATTTGTGTAAAATCCAAAAACTTTTTAAATTTTAATGTTTCTTAACCGCACAGTAGGCATGTAAAAGCGACAAATTTGTAGAGTGTACAATTTTAACAAGACGACCTAATAAACCATATGCATAGCAATGAAATAACAACATTTTAAGAGCTATAAAATAATGGAAAGAAATGTTAATTTCAATTTGGCCGCGAGCATGCGGGCCCATACAATTCCTCCGTTTTATAGCTGCCAACAAAGAAGATATTCTTTTCAGTGTATTATGGGATCTTGTCTTAAAAGCAGTTTATTATGCCTATAGTTCTTTTATGCTAAGAGAGTGTGTAAGCGAAGCTGTTTTGTCTTGTTTTGTACGTTTTATCCGCACAGAAAAGACGATGTTAAAATTTTATGCGAACAACTAAAGCGCTACATTGTAGTTTAATAAAAATGTTCTTTTATGTTGAGTATTTAGCTATCATTTTTATGTACTTATACTATGTACTTTTGCTATCATAATTCTTCTGGTTGATCATGACATGAGGTACGCTAACTTTTTGTGATAGAGTTTGTTTTAAGATGTTTAAAGCGCCACAATTAGCCAACATATTTTTTTATAAAACAGAATGTTAAAAAGTTTGCATAGCAGTAATCTCCTAGAGACTGGGCAGAATATATGACTTTAAGGATTTATTAATTTATTTGCCCTAAGTCTGTGTTATTTATTAAATTCACTAGGTCAATAGTCTCTAAGGCCACAGGGTCTTATACACTCCTAGGACATGAATTTTTCTTCCTTTATAGTAACCCAAAGCCCGAGGAAGAACATCATAGGACTCTCACCCCAACCCTAGCTGGCTAAAGACCCTAAAGACGCAAAAAAGATAATCCTTACATTTCCTCCTCCCGGAAGAAAATCCTCTAAGCACTCACGCTTGTCCTATAATGCATTTATGCATGACTAAAAATTGTTTGCAGTCCTTATTGCGCATTGCACTTTACTTACCTATATTTAGATGCACTTTATGTCAGCCATCAATCTTAACTTAGTGTTTGGAGTAGTTCGGACTAATCGTGCATACTAAATGTCGATAGAGAATAAATTAGTACTTTTGATAGACGAGAAGACAGTTAAATGTAGGTAGTTGGATATATTTTATGTGTCCGGTTTTATTTGATTGAAACGATTGCGAATTCCTTAGGCGAGAGCGGGCTTCTGTCAATCCCCAAGCTATAAAATGTATCAACACGTAGCCAATTTAAGTCAGGGGGAATTTAAATCTTCCGCTATTTGGAAACTTTATTCGCAGAAGTTATTATGTTTTATTTATAGATGGATAAAACGAAGGAAAGGCTGATTAGCGTAGATGATTTGTAGGATGTTAAAATGGCGGATATTAAGTAATATGAGTATTGATTTACTTAATATCAGTATCTGACTAGGTAGCCAGCAGATAGCGACGGTCTTGGGGTCAGTCTAAGATAATAATCGAAAAATATGGTTTATGGTTTAAGATCTTTATTTCTCAAAAATAATTACAGAAATTCACTTACTGAGAAAACACAACACGATATAAAGCTTTAGTGGGCGCCGCTCCGGGCGTTGGGCACACTTATTTTACATAGTAAATAGGCTAAGGTAGCAAGACACTATTATAAACGTATTATACTACAATATTATAATACGTATTAGACACTAGGTATTATATTACTACATAACAATGAAATCTAATGATTCTATTAATATTTTTTAACTAATAAATGAAGGTAGTATTACTAGTTCGAGCGTGGCGTGACACAGACGTTTAACGCAGAGGAAAATATCAGCTAAATATCGGCAAAGTACGAGTACATCACTCGTATCTTTTCTATAATACAAGCCTACAGTGCTTTTTGAAATGTAAAATGTATTTTTTTTATATTTCTACTTAATACTGTTCAGTAAATATATTTAGGACACTTAAAACCAATACTTGCTGAAATTTATCGAAAAATAATAAATTAAAAATAAATCGAATATCATGCCCTTGATAGTAAGACAAAGAGCCTATCGAAATACTTTGCACTTCGCTTTGCTTATGATACATCATCACATCAACGGCCCGTTCCAGTCCACTGCTGGACTATGAGCCTCCTCCACTTAAGTGTTCGGTTTTGCCATAATCTCCACGCTTGGCAGTCGGGTTGAAGATCGCGGATTAAAAGGTTACTGTATCAGAGAGCGCTGCTGCCCGTTCCTTGTTCAATGTGTAGTCCCTAAGTCGCCTCTTATGACACCCATGGGAAGAGTAGGGGTTGGTGACAAATGTATTCTACTCTGCCGTCACCACACGGCATGATACAGGTAAAAGAAAAATCTGAATGGAATACCTTTTTACCTATTTAGCAAACAGTTTGTTATCTAGTACACGCCCATACGAATAATTTCACGTGTCTATAACTTCAAAAAAAATACATGTAAATTAATTTTATTAATTTCATTTGTAACTCCAATTAGTTGTTCGCCCACATTGTGCTCATAAATCTCGTAAATCTTTCCCTTCATTTGTTTACACCGAGCCAGTAAAACATAAAAAGACAATTTCAAGCATGCCAGTGCTTTCGTGAAGATAAGTACCTACTTCTGCTTTTATCATAAGAAAAGATGTCAGCTGCAGTGCAGTTAAGTTGGAATTAATGATTGATATTTTTATCGTTTTATGTATCTTAACACAAACCAAAGAAAGTCAATATACCTACGTGTCTTTAATTTATTTTTGTGATTGAAGCAGTTGCATTTGTGATGAAAAATAAAAATCCATTTAATATTATAATATAGGCCTGAAATTAACTAAATATTATTATTAATATTAAAATCATCATTATCTCAGCTGGAAGACGTCCACTGCTGAATATAGGCCCATATAATTTTAATTAAAAAAAACCCAATAAGGTGATTTAACTCGGAATGAAAGTGAAGTACATACTTGTTACCTATACTATCAGGCTTAACAGGACAGTTAGAAGCGAGGAGAAACCAAACCACTGTTTGGTTTGGCAGTCCAAAGCACCGCCTGCACATACTATATTAATTCCTTGTAAAACCCGTGTAAAACCACTATCGTGGGCTGCTGGCCTGGTGTAAGCCGCCTGTAAGTACGGCAGCCACGCTTTTTCCGTTATGTTCTGTAATCACGGCGCAACTGTTCCTGACACATGTTTCATCTGAACGCGGCAAGTAGTGTGAATTTCTTATATTTTTACGAGAAAAATTATTTATTGCTGACGGTACGAAAAAGGTAGAGAAGTTAGGCTGTTTTTGATTCTTTGAAGCAGCGCGCGTCATCGTCATCATCGTAAATGACAGTTTTGTATTATTTGGTGATAATTTTGATAAGCTGTAAATAAAATTACCTTAAAGGTACTTGCCTTTCAAAGTCAAAGTCAAATTAATTTATTTCCATAGGATGTTATTACATCACTTAGATCCGTCATTACATTTTTTTGGGTGAGTTCACTAACACTAACACAGTTCCGGGCGACGAGGCGTAATTTAACAAGAATAAGTATTTTTTTCGTAGAGTAACAACGTAAGGTACGTTTGTATTGAATTTTACTTAAATCTCTTATTTATTTCGCGTAGAGGTAGCAGCAAGAATCTATTTTTTATGTTTTTAAATAAATAAATATGTGGGGGACACTTCACACACGGCCATCTGATCCCAAACTAAGCAGAGCTTGTACTATGGGTACCAAATAGCTAATATACATTACATAAATAGATAAATACATACTTATATAGATAAACAACAACCAGACACAAGGCAAACACAAGTGCTTATCACACGAATGTTTGCCCTGGACGGGATTCGAACCCGCGACCCTGTGCGTCGGAGGCAGATACACTACCACCTGGGCTACGGAGCCGTCCGTTTTTGACCATCTATTTTGGAAAATTTTGCGTTCTTCTTACATTTTCCCATCTAAATTCCGTTTGGAAATCAAATACCAGTATCAGAACCTTCCCTAGATAATTTCAAGGCATGTCCACAGTCCCAGACGCACGTCTCACGGCTACCTTACCTAGGGCACGTACCCTGTCCTATTTACACCGTCCTTTGTAATCTAGTACATCCTTCGTAGCAAGGATATCCTTTACCTAAAAACCCGTAGTACCCCAGGAAATGTCAATACAACCCGTAAATTACATTAGCACAAACAGACAAGCTGTGCGCTCAGTGAATATTAATAGGCCGAGGACAAGTTGATGGTTCGTGAATAATATTCTATGCAGCTCTATCCTCCAAAAGGATTATTGACGTAGTGCATTCGATAATTAATGATAGGATAGCCATCATATATCTCTAAGTGTAATATCTAGAAGATCTAGAATCAAGACGGGCTGTGGTTTATTTATTTTATGTACCAACTAGGTATTTATTAGACACAAAAACAACTACAAAACAGTACATAAATAATTTAGATTTTCTTTGTGAAAAATGTGCTGGTCTATAAGTTTAATGATTACTTTAAAAAAAAGTATGATTATTTGAAACTCTTGATTAAAAATGTGTTCCAAATACTTTAAATTTCAACTAACCAACAACGTCATAATTTTAATAATATTATGTAATATAAACTAAATATTCCACGAATTCCTAAAAGTATTAATGATTTAGTTCCACTAATCGTCGTATATCTGTTAGATTTTATCGATTAGGTTTAATTAACCAGTAATGAGAGACCTACGAAGAACGTGGTATAGAATTATGGAGTCTACGAAGGTAGGAAAATTCATGAATCGAACTAAATTTACTTATCCTAAAACAATTTTTGTTCTTAAATAAACAAACAACATATTATAAGTCGTCCCCACAGAGGGACTCATGCCTATCCTAAAGTCAGGCCGTAATCGACCACGCTGGCCCAGTGCGGGATGGCTGACTTCACACACAACCTTTGAATTTTTTAGGAGTGTGTGCAGGTTTCATCACGATGTTTTTCTTTACCGTAAGAGCGTTGAATAAATGTATGTACATTTGAATTCGAAATTTGAAAACGCATTTAAGGGGTGGGGCTCGAACCCGCGTCTCTCTCACGATACCACCGACGACGCTCGATTCAACTAAACAGATTTTACTAATAGTAAATAATTTAGAATTTTTATCATAATACAAATCTTCTTTGGCTGTTATTGTACCGTCATATCATAAAGTAATTTCTCGGAATAAAACGAAAAATACACGCGAGGAGGACAAACTTGTGAACCGGCGGCGGTAGCTAGTCTCAATAAATCCGTGGTAAATAGCTGTTTTACTAAAATCTATTAACACTTATTTGAATATAAATGGGCTAAATCGACTTTAAACATTACGTTTAGCCAGGTAGATAAAGTACCCGCCTATTAGTGTCGTTGGCGCCATTACTTTATGTAGGCTGAACAGGTTTCTTTATTGGCAAGCTGTTAGAGGCAAAGGCTGTTTGACATACGGCCTCTAAGATTGATGTAATATGAACATTCAAGAAAGTTGCGTGTTTTCGCTTGTTAAAATAAATTATAGGGCCGCGTAGGCGGTGCTCATTTCTTAAAAATGCCGGAAATGCATTTTATAACTACACGACGAAATTTGGGCGACTTAAAAACAAATTAATGACAGTTAGAAACAGTTAGTAACAAATTTTAGACATTATCGTTTCCTCAATAAAACGAGCGACACAATACCGAAAGCTCGGCCTATCTCTAAAGCCATTTCGCCTAAAGTTTGCTTTTAGAATCCATCAGCTTTCTAGGAGCAAATCCCGAAATCCTGGGACAATGGCACAATGGCTGCGATCCCAAATGTAAACAAACAGAGCTAATCTCAAGTCTAACCGGGATCAAATAACGTTTCAAATCGTCAAACAGAATTGTGGATACAAAATACAGAAATTATGATGTAGTGCACGCGCGAGCTGGTAACTTGCATGATTTTATCAAATTGTGCGTAGATAATTAATATATTAATTTAACCAAAGTTACCTTTTTACAATGATCTGAAGTCAACAAGCTTATTGAAGCAAAATTGATTATTCTGGAAAACTAGCTTCGTGTTTATTGAAAGCTTTTATTACTGAACGTGCCGAGTTTTCCAATCCTTATTGAAATTCCTAGATTTCATATTATAGAAGCCACTTATACTGATTTCTTGTTTTTACCAACAAACATTCTAAATATTATAATATGGTTAGCCATTAGCTGGTTGTTAGAACTTGGTTCAGCGTTTAATCACGTGTCGGTATCCAATTTCAAAAACATTCTATTTTTGAAAATCGTACAGTTTTCTCCCGTGCGCTAGAGACGGAAATAGTGTCGAAGTGGAACGAATAGCGAATGACCGAATTAGGACAGATTACCGCAGCTCTTTATGCGCTTTTCTATAAATATTAGCGGTTTTTAAATTAAATTATTAATGGAATGTTTAATAGATTTTGTAGGTCTTCTTAAAATCCATACGATAGAGTAGGTTATATTTAATGAATAAATTTTAAATCCATGAGACAAAAAAAAGTTAACATAATGTACTGGGTTAACTCACTTGTACTCCAATAAATTTTATTAATAAATATATTTTAAATGTTACTCCTCTACTCTTTTTCTTATGATTGGTATTTCTTGGTGACTCTTTTACACAGACAAGGTTCAAGATTCTAAAACTGAAAAAAGAGAAAATTGAGATACCAACAAATGCATAATTATAAAATGTATATTGTTAAAAAAATAATAATGTGTGCGCATATACAAGGTGTTACAAAACTACAAATAAAGCCGAAAGGGTGTGAATCTGCTCGTAAAACTGAATAACTTTCCCCAAAGAACATAGGTCGAAAAATCGCATTCCCATACAAAATGTAGATGGTCTCCATACAAAATTTACGGGTTTTTTTGTAACACTGTGTATATGTATATCCATTACACCACCAGTGGCTTCGCATTGAAAATATCTAGTTGAGTAACATTGTTAGCAAACTTTTCGAAAATTCATCGAACACATTGAAGTATAATGTACAATAGCTCAATGATCGAACAACGTTATTTTAATAACTGTACGGGAATTTCTTTGTACAATATTATTTTCAGTTCATTTAATAAAAACATGATTTTATTTGATTAATTTATAGTTTGGTAGAGTTAGCGTACATAGGTAGAGTTTTCGTTAATAAACTATGATATATTTTTATAAATTGCTTATTTTGAATATTTCATTTGAGTTGTGTTTCTGGGCTGGACATGTGTTTCTCATATTGATCTTCGGTCTTAGGGAAACGTGTAGTTAAGGGACTAGAGAAGCTTTGCCAAAAGGTGGAGGTGATACGATACTTTGTTAATTAGATTAAAAAATAAACTAATTTGCGTTTCTGTCCTTTCAGGTTTCAAAATGGGGCTGGCTATGATTCTCCAGCTTCTTTTAGCCGTTGTCACACTGGTTATGGCTGGTAAGTACTGGTTTTTTGTGATAAAAAAAAAGACAAAATGTGCTTTTGGACATAGAACTTTTTACTTTTCAGTTATAACATTTTTGTAAGAAGTAAAATACCTATGTCTGGATCATAACAAGTGGAAGGCAGTGGTCTCTGCCTACCCTTCTGAAAAAAAGTCACTAAATGTTGTACTATACGAGTATGTTATCATGATTCATGATGATAAAATGAAACTGATTTGACTAGTCAGACAAAATATCCTAATTTGGATGTAAGATCTTACTTACTGGAAGAAAACTTATTCAAAGCTACAAGTCGTGCTTCGTGCTCTACCGTCAAACGTAAAAGCAAATAAAATGGAGACTGCACCGTGACTGAGTCCGCTGCACCGGCTTTAGCCTACCTACACAAGGGTCGCGATTACGGCAGACACGGCTTATAGTAAAAAAAGATTTTATTTATATTAGGACTAGCTTTCTGCCCGCGGCTACGCTCGCGTTATTTAAGATTTTCCCGTGGGAATAAGACATTTTCCTATAAAAAGTATCCTATATGTTAATCCAGGGAGCAAACTATCTCCATTCCAGATTTCATTCAAATCTTTTCAGTACCTAGTTAAGGCGCGAAAGCGGAACAAACATCCAAACATCCAAATATATTTTCTGCATAATATCTGTAGTCACAAAGGATGGAAAAAAGGAATGTACAGTTAAATCGATGATGTCGTAATTGTTACGTTAACTATTAAAAGCAAAAGTTTTGCTGGTCCAGTCGTTCTAGTTTATTTTTAAAACAAAAACTTGTTAAACTTCACCATACACAGTTTTTTTTGGAAACTGAACGAAATTGAGTCGTTGGGTCCGTCTGAGTGTGTTGGTGATTTTAAATTGTAAAAAATCGACTTTAGTCATACAGAAATTCAGTTGCAAGCTTTGTCCCAAACATACTAACACACAGGCAGTTAAAATAAAAGCTTGTAAAGCCTAAAAAGCTTTTAATTCAAAAATATTGTTTTTCTCATCAAATAAAAAAAAAAACAGGTCTAATTTAATTTAATGTTTATTTCGTTTCTGCCCGATTCGCGATCATTTTCAGAGCTTCCGAGTTAAGCCCTGATAAGATCCAAAGAATGCGGCGACCGTACAAAATCTTGGCGCGTAGAAAGTAATTCAACATCCGAAAACCTGCTCTGTTTACTCATTAAAATTAATTGCTAGCACGATTATCTACTCTTAATCCCGAACAAATTGATGGGACCTGTCTTCCTCGGACGTAGCCCAAAATGATCGATAAAAATCTCAACATATTTCCAACGCCACTGAGTTGCGTTTCCTTTGCCGGTTGGGTGTGGGTCTATTTTACGTTGTGTTGATGTTAAATGGTAATGGATGAGGTGCAAAGTGATAGGTTCGTTGGGATAGTTTTTTGTCTATTTTGGAGGAGTGAGTGGTGTGACGGGTGGCTCCCGGATGCCGCAGGTAGCGCGCACACAAACACATCGGATTCGGTGTAAATAAAAAGGCGTAAAGTAGTTAATAAGGCTGTAGGGTTCTGTAACTCTTCTGGTTTGTTAATAATAATAATAATAGGAAAGAAAGGAAAGATTATAGGTCTGACAGATTCTCGATTCGGCTGATTCGCTGCTGGAGAGACAATATTCTGATGTTAGTTCGGAATTTAGGTGTTGCTTGTTTGTTTTTTTTTTTTTTTATTATGGCACTACTCGTGCTTTGTGCCAGTGTCAAGTTTAATCCGGTCGGTTCTGCAAGCTGAAGTGACAACAGGTTGCGCTGTCAAATGTCGCATTTTCTCGGGAAAATTTGCCCAAAATAAGTGCACATACATATACTACACATATTGAATGATGTTGAACTAAAAGGCACGCAGAGTTCCTAAGTTATATAAGATTGTGAAATAAACATCTCTACAATGCGATTAAAAGTAACAATTCTTCCGTGCGAACTTCACTGTAATATCATATTGTATAACCACAGATAAAAAAGCACAGCGTAAACCATACAAAGTTCGATTGAAGTTCACTCACACTCACGCAAGCCACTGGAATTGTTATTTTAATTGCAAGTACGCACGATAAATATAATGTATGTAGAGCATGAAACAACAAAGGCTATTTGACTACATTTTTTTAGTTTTATAAATCCAAACTTGTTAGTTTCTGCTGGCTGCTATCTAACAGTAAAAGGTTTTTTGCTGTATCTTTAAAAACCGAGTTATAATGGTTTGAGATTCAAGATTAAACAGAGAGGTAAATACAGACCAGTGACGTCACAGCTCAGTTGCGCAATACGTTCTCCATACAGAAAAGCGTTTTAGAAAGAGACAGACAAATTGAATCTTTAATTTTCAACTGATTCTGTTTTTTTTCTTCGCGAATCGTCTGCTACTGATCTTTATTTTTGTATGAATTCGTAAAATAAAAATGGTAAATTCAGGAACTGTAAAATGCCCTATTGTCTAAATTAAAAGTTGTAAAAATGTTTCAAACTGAGTTTATTTCTGTTACGTTTGCTTAGGTCTGTTTCCGTTACGAATTCTAAAATACCAAAAAATGTTGTGGTTGTCTGCGCTAACAGAGAAGTTAGGCTAATTAAACTTGTATTTACTTAGGTAAACTTAGGATTATGTTGACTTTGCGTTGAATTTGGAAAACTTTTCCAATCACTCAGCGATGCCGACCCAGTAGAAATTTTAATATAAACTGTTTCGAGTTTCGTGCTCAGGATTTCGATTGTCTCATACGGAACCCCAGAAAGGTAATTTAGTAGTACTTATTTACTTGTGTGTGTACACATCGAATTTAACGCTTGTTCGTCAATGTGTTGTCTCTAAGTAATGGTTGGAAGTCATTACTGATTTTTGAATTTGTTGCCTTTTAGAACTGTCTAGTTAGTTTGAAGAATAAGCCTTTGTTAAAAGCGACAGATGTTATCCGCTGAACGCAATGTGTGTTTTTTTAGCCAGTCCATGTTTTATTTTACAGAAGCCTAAATAGGTGTTACGTGGGTGTTACCGTGTATCGTATTTAATTTCATTGTGCATCACTAATTAAACTATGAATAACTTCCTCTTATTTAGGTAATGTTAAATTCGATGGGTAAAATAATATTATATTATATAATATTATATTACCATGTTTACTGTATGCAAGGGCGTCATAGAATAGTACCAACAACTGTTACTAAATTTAGTAAAATAACAAGTAGGTACAATAAAATAGGGGGGCGTACTATTCTATTAATAACACGAAGATACTAAAAAACAGGTTCTAATTTCACATTTCTATTGAACTATGTTCCATCTTTCTATACAGCCACTCAATTACAGCGCAATGTTAAATTGAAATAACATAAAGTTAAGTATTAATTAAAGAATATATATATTTTAAATTACTTTATTATAATTATAGCTTTCAACTATTTCTTTAAAATAAAATAGATTTGGGCAAAATATTTAATATTTTTCAGTGATGGAAATTAAAAATTATGGCTCAAAAGCTGGCCGGCACGGCCACATCAAAAAATAAATATAGGCGGGAAAGCTACAATCCGATTATCATTAATGTTTCTCCAGTTGCAGGGTTTTGTTTACTTACAATGAGTTCATCTGATTCAGATATGGAAGTCACTCTTTTTAGGGTTCCGTAGTAAAAAAGGAACCCTTATAGTTTCGGTCTGTCCGTCTGTCTGTCTGTCTGTCCGCGGCTTAGCTCAGGGACTCTTAGTACCAGAAGGCTGTAATTTGGCATGTATATAAATATGAATCATGCCGACCAAGCTGAAGAATAAAATCTTAAAAAAAATTTTTTTTATCGTGTCTCTGGTACACGTCAAGAGGGGGTTATTTTTTTTTTTCACGATTACCTTATAGTGTGAGGTATCGTTGGATAGGTCTTTTAAAAACAATGGGGGTTTGCTAAGACCATTTTTCGATGCTAGTGTAAGTTTTAGAAATATTCCGTTTTAAAGTGCTTATTTTTGTTGGAGTCAAGTTTACCCCCCCTCTACCAGCGAAACCGTTGTATATGGAAACGTGAAAAAAATCATGGTAGTAGTGTATATGATGAATTTAAAAGGAAAACTATCAACATCAAGTAGGCTTTACAGGAATAAAAAGTACTAGTACAAGTAAGAAATTTGGTACTACAAATATCATAGAAAAATATTTTGATGAATGTTAGAAGGCTGTAATTTGGCATGGACATACATATTAATTATGCCGTCAAAGCTAAAGAATAAAATCTTAAAAAAACATTTCTGGTACACGTGAAGTGGGGGTTATTTTTGAAATTCACGATTACCTTATGGTGTGAGGTCCTTTCCTTGGATAGGGTTTAATAAAAAAAATGGGGGTTTGCTAAAACCATTTTTCGATGCTAGTTTACGTTTCAGAAATATTTTAAGTGCTTATTTTTGGTATTCAAGTTTCCCCCCCCCCCTCCTACCAGCGAAACCGTTGTATTTGGAAATGTGAAAAAATTCACGGTAGTAATGTATATGATGAATTTAAAAGGAAAACTATCAACATCATGTAGGCTTTACAGGTTAACGAATAATATATCAACTTATGAAATGTACTTGTACTAGTAAGAAATTCGGTACAAATATCATAAAAAAATACTTTGATAAAGTTTAAACTGTCTATGTAGTAAATTTAAGTACGAGAAAAGTAAAAAATGTGAAATAAGTAGGCTTGACAGGTTAACGAATAAAATACCAACTTTAAAATGTACTTGTGCTAAGTAAGAAATTCAGTACAAGTATCATAGAAAATGACTTGATGGAGTCCGTCTATGTAGGTAGTAAATTTAAGTAGGTATTAGAACAGTAAAAAGATTGCGAAAATTGAGAAGATTGAAAAAATAAAATCATAACATCATTTACTAAAATAATTTCATAACCTATTTACCTTATTTACCAGTCAGTTTTAAATGTGTAACAATCGCGAGTTGCCAATGGAACATTCGAATAAAACTATTTTGAATTTCGAATAAAGCGCGCCGCGGCCGGCGCCGCGTAGCTTATGGTCCTGCGGGGCTTGCGCGCGGGGAGTCGATGTAACAAATAGAGCGGCAGCCGCGCTCATTAGCGCGAGCGAATAGATGCTGTTCGGATGTGCCTCGAAATCCTACCTATTAGATTGCAATTATTAGCACATTGAATATAGTAAAACTTAGTTATAGTATTTAGTTTTCATCGCCCTGTGTAGGTGGTGGGCCCGTTTTTATTATATACATAAATACTAGCGGTCCGCCTGCTCGCGTTGTGGGAATAAGACTTTTTCCCGTAAAAAGTATCCTATGTGTTATTTCAGGGTACAAACTATCTCTATTCTAAATTTCATCCACGAAAGAGTAAAAAACAACCATCCATACATCCCTACTTACAAAATTTGGGGTTTATAATATAAATAAGGAATTTTTTTATCATTACTTATTAGCTCCGTGTGCTAACTTCTGCATATTAGGCAACTACGGAACCCTACACTTTGCGTGGTCGGACACGTGCTTGGCCAGTTATTTTCTTTAGCAAACTCGTGTTTTTATTTTTACTTTCCTTGTATTCGTAATGAAAAGCACAGTGTCTACCTCTGGTTAAAGACTTATTCAGTGCGTCGAACTATTAGGGCCCTCGCAACCTCGTCTCGGCGCTAAATAAGTTACTTTCACTTCACCCCTCGTATAACAATGTACTAATTTAAAAGGTTTGAATAGCAAAATACGATTTATACTTAGTTATATATTTTATCTCTTTTATCTGTATGTTGTATTGTATTGTAATAACGAAGAAAAAAGCAAAATAATTTAATTAAATTTAATAATAGAAACATCTAGAGTCAAATAATATAAATTACTATATTATTTTATTTCTAATTTGTTTAACTACAATACTCTACAACATGGTGCATTTAAAATAGAAATAAAGAATGTCTTTAACAATACAATGTATACATACGTACCTCTTATTCATTTTATCGCATACATAAAAGTAAAAGAGGACATAAAAATAATATTAAATGTTGTCAATTGTTAAGAAAGAATCCTTTAAATCCTGAGGCTGTTGACTCACCGTCGTCGTCGAAGAATCATAATAAATTAGCGAGCAGAGAACAGGATCGGACTTGAACAACTCAATCGAAACAAGAGAATAAACTAAAACAAAACAAAACAAAGTTCGGTTCTGTCTTATATTGGAACTTGGGTATGAAATTATATACTACGGTACGGAGTACTGTAACAACACACGATATGATTTTAACAATGATTTTAGAACAAAAGGGAATTACCAATTAAGATATTTTAATTTGTGTTTGTGCCAAATCTAAACGCCAACATAACTTAATTATTGAGATTATGAAGCTTATTACCTCTATAAAACAAACAAAGTAAAAACCTTCGACTAAGGAGATCACTATTATTTAATTGAAATTCTGTTGTCGGTCTTTTGTGCGATTTAGCAATGTCTAAAGACTGAATTCAGTTTGTGTTTTTTTTTTCAAAGCTTCGTCGTTCCTACATTTTTGAGTCGAGATAGGTAATAGTGTCATGTTTGAAAAAGAGACCAACCAATAAAAAGCTGGTGTAGGAAAATGACAATTTCAAAAAGACAAGTTACAAATGAGACGATTTAGGAAAGTGTTAAGTTTAAGAAAATGACAACGTCGTCCGGACGGAGCTGGGTTTTAATGCGGTTACTAAGTTACTTTTTAGAATATCCTCCACCTTCTTAGAAGATCGTACTAAATCAGATCGTGATAGATCTAAATCTGATGCGTCACCTGACTTGAAATCGCGTGGGTAATAAAGTGCCTTTTTTATTGTTTTTAGTCGCCGAAACATGATTACGGACAGACTTTTGGTATGCAAATAAAAAAAAAGTGGCTTGTGTGGCCAACGCGTTGTTGCTATATGAATTTATAAGCTTCGGTCGGTGATACGATGATATTTCGTTTGGCTAATGATTTGGTAGGCTATACAGCTAGCAGCACGTTAGCCCTGAGCGAGCGGTGACTCTCTTTCTCGCATAGGGTAAGGGTGGGCTGACTGAGAGAGAGGTACCGCTCGCTCAGAGCTAAAGATTCGTGCCGTTAGGCTGTACTCGTTCAGATGATCGTCACTGCGATTAAGCTCTGTCTCTTCATTTTTATTACGAGTTTTTTTTTCGTTGAAGATATATAAAATACAACATCAAGGTCGTCGATGAAGGACCCTTTTGCCGGTTTCGAATGTAACCTTTATTTCGCTCCAGATAGCATTGGAAAATTTTAACTAAAAAAAAGGCTTTTATTTTAATTATTTATTTATTTTTCTTTTATGATTCACTCTAGTCAGTCAATTAAGTATGACATGTGTTAAGAAATGCAACTTGCATTGAAAGATTTTTGTTGTGATGACGTCATCTGAAACAGGGTATAGATAGATCATTCAAGGACTATGAAACTATGAAAGCGAAGCGTGCTTGAAACTCTGGCTACAGGCGCAACCCCTGTCTGTACCATTAGCCTCAACAGACAAACCTTATTTCGAAATAATCTATCAATAATGCCGCAATCACAAACAAAACACTATCCTTTCAGAAATCGAGATGGAGTTCACTAGATACCCAGAATCAGTAACGGCGCCAGTAGGCGACCACGTGACCTTCGAGTGCGCAGTGAGGGTCCCAGGAGAGCGCTTGGCTTGGAGGTGGAAGCCCATCGATCAGCCCGAGAGTCCTTGGAAAGACGTCAATGGTGTTGGAGATAAAGACACCGTGTCTACCAGGCTGGTCGTGGAAATCAAGGAAGATACGCCATCGTCTTTGTACCAGGTAATGACAGGAATCATACATCGTTATCTTGCCTTTTGCTTTCAAGGGTGAATATAAAATTAAAAATACAGGGGAAATCTGTGGAATGTTCATTTATAATTTAGATTAATAATCAAAATTATTGTTTCCGAAAAACTTGTGTAAGATGTAGAAAAAACAACTAAATATATCGCGGAATATCATATGAATATCAAATTATCTACGATACGATGATGAGTAAATCAGTACATTTGTGAATATAAAAGGATTGGGTTCATCACGATTACTTGATTGGATATAAATGTAGTACTCTACCTGGTACACTCAGGCAGAGTATCCAAATCAGACCACAAGAAACAATATTGTTAAAACTTAGACCTCAGAAGCTTCAAAAAAATATTGTCTCTTGTGTAAGAAGCGCAATCAACTGTGGGAATGGAGGATCTAAAAATAAAAAAATACCCCATTAAATGCACTCCTTAAAATATCTCTTTATTATAATTTGCTTACAGTGCGTGGTCTGGTACGGAGCAGTGAGTTTGGCGTCCATACCAGCTCGTCTGTCGATCGCCCGACTGGACCTCAGCCGTAACTCTCCCAGGAGGCGCATGATCACGGCTCCTGTTGGCAACACTGTGGTCCTCCACTGTCGAGAGCCCTTGTCGGAGCCCCCAGCTCTGCTCTCCTGGTGGAAGGATAGCGGAAAGGTGGGTCAATTGAGACTCAAAAAAAAAATAAAAAAAAATAATGCTGATCAGCAGTGTGTGTCTCAGAAGTGGCGTTGCAGACTGGAGATAATACAATGCTGATCAAAACTAGTTATTTTACTATAGTTTTTGCATCTGTTTACATATAAAACCTTTGTAAGAACCTTCAGTTCTCTTAGTGGAAGAATAACATTGAGTTTTTTGTGTGGATACAATTTTACATCATGTGCGTGCGTGTAATGGATGATTTAGCTCACTTGGCATTTCCAGCTACTACTCGTATGACTATTTACTGTATCTATAAATACTTATGTTGATGTAATCAAAGTAGATCTTTAACGTACTACAAAAATAAGTTTTTCCTTCATTCGAAGTATTTATAATTACGACTGAAGGAAATTAATTAATGTTCGTTAAAAGTTTACCTACTGAGTATACACCTTTGAACTCACCTGGGAACCCTTCAATCTAAAGATCCCTTGACCTTATATCAATGGAAAGGGCCTACCCCTTTCCATTGATATAAGGTCCTCTGCAAATATTTTGATAAGTAAGTAAACGATCTTGCTCATAGAATGATAATTTTAAAGAAAAAAAATTAAAGAAAAAAAAGACGAGGCTAATTCTCACTGTCATGCTCTTATTCTTAATTTAAGCCTCGTCAGTCCTTCTCAGGAGATGACCATTCTAATATTAGAGCTGTCAAACATTGAATTAGAACCTTATAGCCGCGTCAATTTGCACAATTTTAGAAAGCACTTAAAACATGCGACTTAAAAATCTCGTTACAGCCTACGCCTTTATTTTAGGTTATCATTCATTCAAAATTATATCATTCGTTTATCTGAATTCATCTCCTCTCTTTTATTGGTCATAAAAAAGAAAAGGATAGCTAGATTTTAAAATTAAAATTAAGATTAAGCATGACTGTGTGAATTGAGGCGTATAAAATGTATCAATTTTCTAAAACAGGCACAACTGGAACCCATACGATTTTGATCAACGATATCTCGTACTCTTATAATGCTATAATTATAACGTTTGCAAATCCAACAGGGTAACCCTATCTAGAAATCTGATAAACATATTATATTTATTTTAATTATGATTCTGTAAATACTTATTACCCTAACGACTGAAGAGGTTTTCCAACGGGTAGTCCGGTGGAGGAGGGGAGTTGCAGTTTGCATCACATCTCTAAAAGTTTATCTTTTATTTTGTAATTTCGAGTCGTCATTGTTTGGGTCAAAATTACATAACAAAGAGAGATTTTGGGAGTTTGAGTAATCAATATCAAGCTTCTATACCTATATCATACTATTTAGTACCTCACATGCTGATCTACCTTAGTTAAACCGTTTCATCCCAAGAAACTGAGACTAGGTCATCATAAGGCCTCATACATCTTATCAGATGATTTAAGCAGCGTCAGCAAGACTAGGTATTTAGACCTAATTATAGAGCATGAAATATTGACAAAACCTTCCTTTTTAAGGGCACAAGAAGACAATTGGACACACCTTATGGTGTCCTTGTCATTCACAGTGCGAGTGAAGAAGACAGCGGTACTTACGGCTGTACAGCTACGAATGACTTGAGTGGCCAGGTGCTGGATCTTCCGGAGACCACGTACTTGAAGGTGCAACATGAGAATGGAAGAGGAGTCAGGTAAGTTACAGGACCTGAAACATTTAAAATATTTACTGAATACTCAATAATATGTAATGTTATTAAATATATTAAAAAGAATGAAAGACGAGGAGTAAGACTTTGTCCTATTTGTAGTAACTTACTCGTACACTAGTTATTAGAGTGTAGAGAGAAAGTTTTCTATCGAAACGTAACCCAAATTTAACCGTGCTAGTTGAAACAGTACAAATCTCTAATTTTCTTCTCTTTCTTTAAAATTAACACGCTTCCAAACCATATATAGGTCTGGAATGCTATAAGTATTCATTGATCATTCAAATATCTGCCCAGCGTGGAACTAAGAACGTAACCTTTGCGCAAAAGTCAGATACTCCTGTGTAAAATATATCCACTTCAGAATAAATAAATGTATTCTTATTTCTTATTTACTTCTTTCCCCAAGGTTCCTCGAAGAAGAAGATTTTGTCGGTACGGTAGACAGCGAAGGGGTGTTAACAATGCCCATTAGACCCAGTGGTGCGTTGAGGCTGTGGTGTGGCGTGGTGGACAACCCTCCTCCTAGAGTGACCTGGACCAAAGAGGGGGAGAATGTGCCACGACATCACGACCAGGCGTTTTATGTAGCGTCCTTCACTTCTTTAGATGAGGTTTGTATTTGGGGTTACTCCAATAATCCCCATTGATTCGCCCCATTGATGGGGTGATATAGGTGTGAGTCTGATGAGTATGGTTTAGGACAGATACAAATATCTCAATTCATTATCGCCATCGACAGTAGTCTTTCTGTCTTCGACTGTAATATTCAAGAAAAAAAAGTTTTAACTTTTAAAAAGAATACTACTTTAATGTAAAGGGCATCGTATAATTTCACAGAAAAAAAAATACTATAGAGTTTCCGCTATCGGAGTTGTAATATGATTGATATTAAACAAGACGTTTTTTGCTCTCGCAGCTGACCAAAGGCCAAGTCAACCCTGATATCAGAAAAAGTGTTCTAATTCAGAATGCACCAGTATATCTCTCATATTAAAGCATTTACAGATAAAAAGTTAAAGGTATTCAAGATCAGCGTTCAAAACTAGTGGTAGCACTGTAACTTTTTGGTCTTTCTTTCGTTTTCCTCCTTTCTCATGGTTCACATTGTAATCTTTACCTTTCTGTTATTAGGGCATCTACACCTGCACCACCAACTCAGCGCATCCGATCCGCCGTTCCTGGAAGGTCATAGCCTTGGAGCCACCTCGTTGGGAAGACTCAGTGGCCAACGTGAACGCAACCGAAGGCTCCAGTGCCCACATAGCTTGTGGAACTCCTTATGGACAGCCTCCGCCCAAGATACATTGGATGCTCAATGCCGAGCCTCTGAAAAGTGGGAAAGGAATTCGGACTACTGGTAAAGAAGAATTACTAAATACATATACAGGATGTAAATAAATTCGCTGACACTATTTTAAAGCATCAACCTACCCATGAAACTGAACAACTTTCCCCAAGAAACATAGGCTGTCGGACGACAAAAAAAAGTTGTCCCTTTCATACAAAACCGCTCGACCAGCTAATCGATTTACTATGGAAGATGCATATTTTTTTCGTCCGACAGCTCATGTTTCTTGGGGAAAGTTGTTCAGTTTCATAGGTAGGTTGATTCTTTAAAATAGTGTCAGCTAATTTATTTACATCCTGTATAATATATGTAGCCGTGTTTCATTAAGTACACAAGACTTTGATTTGTCTTTTGATGTTGCCAAGCCAAGTCAGTCACCTTATTAAGAAATTCAGGGAGATACCGTAAGTTGAGGACTCATATTCGAGGCTCAATTATCATCGTTTTAGCTAAAGAAGTCCACTGCTAAACACAGACCTTCTCCAAGATTACACAGATTGTTCGAAGTCCAGTTGTTTATCAACCATCGAACAGTTTTGTTTTTGACATTATATTACCGATCTGACCAACCAAATCCAAAGACGCTGATTAGATTTAACCAATATCGTGAAACCCTAAAGGACGGAAAGAATGGAAGACTAGTTTCGTTTAATAAGTGGATACTTGTAGATTATGCTCAGCTACATAACATAATATTATGATAACACCATCCACAACTTATCTACGACTCTACCGAGGTGTTTGAGCCTATCCTGAATTATGGTGATCATGTCTTAGTCCACGCTCTTCCAGCTACAATTTGTTTTCAGTTAATATCTTTTTTTCGTCAGGCTCAGATCTGTTCATCGAACAAGTGGAGAAACGTCACGCGGGCATAATGCAGTGCTTCGCTTGCAATGATCTCGGATGCGCATACGACGCCGCCCTGCTCACAGTCGTGCCCATGCAGATCTCAGACCAGGTACGATCATTGCATGCATATGGTGAAATTTAGCATATGCTGGCGTGTTAGTTAGTTTTTCAAGTAATCTCAGTCAGAGAATCATTGAAAAAATGGTCAGTGTTTATTTTTATCTTTGACTGATATGAGAGAAACACACCAGCGCCATCTATTAGGATATTATAGAACCTTAAACTACGGTTTTTTAAAACTAAGTATTACAATATAACTTTTTCAGCAATATCAAGCAGTAGCATCACCCATGCACTTCCCACCTCAACAAGCCAAAAAGCATAACAGGAAATCGCCAAGAAAACATAAAGGTAAAGATGAATTACGAGCTATACTATATTACTGACAATAACTTATTTATTCTTAAATGGAATAAGTACTAGAAGCAGTGATCCAGGATTAATTTTTAGGTGCTTGAGGGTCGATCGAGATAATTTCAAGTCAAAAGCCTTATCCTGTAAACCAGTACTGTAACTTCACTAAGAAATAAGATATACCTAGTAGTACCTACTAAACTAAGAAAACGTTAAACGTGCCGTACGCATGTTCGTAAAACCGGATTTGTGTTATCAATCACACTAACGTTATAAATCTGAAAGTATGTTTCACGCCTAAATTTCTAAACGGATTTGGATGAAATTTGGAATGGCGAGCGTAGCTACGGGCGGAGAGCTAATTCTGATGCGCTCGGGCGCTCAGTAAATATGTATATAAATAATTTTTGGAACTATTTAATTTTGTAATTAGCTGTCAGAAAACTTCCCATTGCGCATTGTAAAGTTAACTATAATCTTAAAATGTTCTATTGGGAAAATTAAGCTAGTTACTGATACGTTTATCAATCAGCCTATTGCATTCTGCTGGACGTGTGCCTCCCCTTGGGCACGGCAAAGCGCACGATCACCCGCTTTCCTCATCCAGCCACCACCAGCGACCTTCCTCAGGTCATCCATCTGGCAGATACGTTATCTATTGTTAAAGTTAAGCTACTTGTAGGATCCTAATGTCAGTTTCTTTGCAGCCGTATTGGTCCCGCCTTCAAGACCGAACATCACCCGGATGGCTGACGACAGCGTGATGGTGTCATGGACTCACGTCAATCACGGGTTGCCGATACAGTTTTATAAGGTAAATAATCCAATGAAAATTTACTGTATTTTATGAATTATTTTTAAAATATAGTTTATTAGCAGACGATTCGCGAAGAAAAAAACAGAATCCGTTGAAAAACGAATTTACAATGATTGTAGTATCAATATGTCTGTTTCTTTCAAAAACGATTTTTGTATGGAGATTATATGGCGTTACAAACAAATGACGTCACAAGTGGGTATGTGCCTCTCTGTGTAATCTTGTATTTCAAACCTTTATAACTCGGTCAATTTATTTTTAAGATTATTTTAGAAATTCTTTTATTGTTCGATAGCAGAAACTAAGAAGTTTGGATTTATAAAATAAAAAAAAAAGTAGTCCGATCTCCTATTCAGCAAATATTAAACCATACACGCGGTAATGAAAAGGTCTAGATAAGGGCAAGTGTATAAAAAGCCTGGAACACATCGCCATTAGACTGAATTGCTCTTTCAAGATAAATTTTATTCATTTATCGTTTTTCTTGCAGATCCAATACAGAGAAGTGCTATCAAACTCCACAAGCAACCAATGGCACACGGAGAGCATAGACATTCCGCCTCACATACAGTCCTATGAAGTCGACAGCCTCACTCCAGATAGATTTTACAAGTAAAAAACATTTAATTATTGACATTCTCATAGATCCTTTCCTAAAATAGAGCGCTGTAATTCATTAAAAAATGGCTTCTTTTTTAAACGGACCTAATCGCTATTTCTACTAAAGTAATAACATAGCGAGCGCGGAATTGTTAAAAAAATGGTCTTTATGACAAAAAAATAAACCATTTACGGCTCCTACACACCAGTGCCGTTCGCACGGCCATCTTTCAATGTTCTGTTTTCTGTCTGATACTTTTAATTACATCAATACATACTAATGCCACGCGGCCAAAAGCATGTGTATAGGACTTCTATAGAGAAAATAACCTCAATTTTTCCTCAGGTTCCGCGTAGCAGCAGTGTACTCGAACCAGGACAACAAGTCGGGTAAAGCGAGCCTCAAGTTCCACCTCAAACGTGGGGGCCCCAAAGGTCCACCAGCCCCGGTCCTCACGAATGCAGTCGCTCTGACTATCGATAGCATCCAACTCAATTGGACGGTTAGTACGGTAATACTGATGATATTATTCGCACCACCATCATCATCATCATCATCATCTCTTGACAGCTCAGACAATATAATCATCTCTTACGGTCTTATTAGCCGAGCGGTTGAGCATTCCACTTTCATTACTGAGGTTCTGAGCTTAAATCCCAGTGACACTGTAGTTAAATAAAAAATACATACTTCATGTAAGAAATAAATAAATGACAAGACATGACAGGGTGGGATGTGGGTTAAGACATTAGATGTTGAATCACCTGATTGTCCAAAAATAAGATGATTGGTTTTTGCTATTATCAACGAAAAAAGTCGTTAAATGAGCCATGTCAGGGGTCTTTGGTGGCGGCTTCACAACTTTAACTCCAGATCTCTCATCGTCTCAGCCGAAATACGCCTATTACAGGCAAAGTTGCCAGCCTCTCGGTATTCTACAAGGTGTATCATGGAGAGTGTGCCCAGGCACTTCACGATCTTATCCCGCCATCCACCGTTTGCCACCGGAGTACGCGGCGCCGGGGGCATCTCCACCCTCACGTGGTTGAATTTCCCGTAGTCCGCACTAAACGCTTTGCGTCGTCTTTTTGGTGCGTACAGCACGAGAGTGGAATGCTCTTCCGGCGTCTGTGTTTCTGGAGTCTTATAATCTTGGTGTATTCAAGGCAAGATTGAATAGGCATCTTTTGGGTGAGCGTGTATCATCTTCGACCTCGTCATCACTTTCCATCAGGTGAGACTGTGGTCAAACGCGAACCTATTTCACATAAAAAAAAAACAATCTCCCCTTAAATCGCAACAATAGTACATTCCTGCCGCAGCCGCAAAATTAGTAATTGTTGAACGAGGACACGTTTAAAGTCCGAGCCGCAGGCGAGGACTTTTATTGTGTACGAGTCCAGCAAGAGTTATTGCGGCGGAGGCCTGTATAGTGTTTTTCTCTGAAATACGCGAGGAAATTATAAAATACTAAAAAAATTACCTTACTTAGACTTTTAAGAACATTGGATTTGGATGTCTACTCGTATCGCACTAAACTTATAAGTTCTAACCTTTATCACTTTAACCTCTACTTCGACTACTTGAACCATTCATTGTTGTAATATTTCCATAATTCAATGATTAGTTAACTCCATCATGAAAAATTAGTAACAAAATAGTACGATAAAATTAAGAGATGAAAATTACAAACCGCCATATTGCGCACTTTTCTTTTTTTGTTCTGTGCCAGTGTCATACAGAGCATACAGCCAACTCCAATCACTACGATTCGTGAACGATTCATATAAAATTTGAATTTAGAACATAAGAGTATGCTCTAAAATAACTCAAAAACATTAAAATTTTTAGACGAAAGTTACTTTGCCGGCCTAGGCCGTTTGAGGGCACATTGCCGGCCGCTGTTTTGTATGGGGCAATATTTCGTCCAAAAATGAGTCACTTCGCGTACTGTTTTTTGGCAATAATGATCACATTTTCGAGCGTATCGGAGAAAATACATTTATTATTTTTTAATTGGCTATATGCCCGGTGATATATCTATGCTAACTTCTATCCCCTATTAACCCCTGGGAGATGACTTATCAACAGTCACTCTGTTTTTTCTAGCCTAAGTAAGTCAGATTGTTGAGATAAAATATTCCAATAAGTATAACTCGCATGTTGTAACTACATCTGAAATTGCCAATACAATTACGCTACTGAATCCAAATTATTGTAGTAAATATCCGATATCGATACAGATGCGATTGCTTGGAGAGATAATAGAATGAGATACCTGATAACGATACCATGCACACCATGGTAATTTAATATAGTAAAGTCTAAAGTAAAGCATATTACAATGATTGGCATCGACTATAAATTTGTTGGCACCACCAGGGCAAACATGAAAAGATGTTGCAGAATATAATTGTTGGTGATGTTATCAAAATAAGAAATTAAACACCAATCACCAATAGGGGATCGGACTGTTCACCATATTTTATGAATTTACCATATTTTATGAATTATTTTTAAAATATAAATTAGTAGCAGACGATTCGCGAAGAAAAGAACAGAATCGGTTGAAAAACGAATTTACAGTGTTTTTTTTTAAGTTTCAATATGTCTGTCTCTTTCAAAAACCATTTTTTGTATGGAGATTATATGGCGTTACTAACAAATGACGTCACAAGTGGGTATGTGCCTCTATTTCTAATCTTGAATTTCAAACCTTTATAACTCGGTAAATTTTTAAGATAGAGCAAAAATTCTTTTAGTGTTCGATAGCAGAAACTAAGAAGTTTGGATTTATAAAATAAAAAAAAAGTAGTCCGATCCCCTATTGTTATATTGCTAGCAATAAAAAACAGAACGTCAATCATTTGGGGGCCAATAAATAATAGTATAGAATGGTTTATTTGCATCAAACAGTATTAGTAGAGTATAATTTAATCTATTTAAATTTTATTTTAAAAGCTCAGCATATTACTTGACAACTTCACCTTTGCCAATAAAGCACTTCTCTTTGTAGGAATAGGAACTAGAAAGCTCGCGTAAGCTGTTATAAATATTTATATAGGAAAACAGATTTCCAAGGACTCTCTGAACTGAAACTCTAAAAGATTACTTATTTTATTTGCATCTCTAAAAGACCTTTGACTAAATAACTTAGTATTACTTCATGAAAATTAATTCAAGAAGTAGTTATATTAAAGTTTGAACTACGGAACGTCTTTCATGAGCTACAGAAACATTTTTTATTGAATAAGTATATGCATGTATCTATGTGTAAGGATTTTTCTTTTAGCGAGCCAACTTTGCGATGAAAGAGAGTGATTCCGTTTATTTACATGCCTTTTCGTACATACTACAACTTTTCCAGTAAGAATCAAAAAGTAGTCAAGTGACGTAAAATTAAAACTAAGTTATGAAGTTGTTTTTTTAATGATTTGGGTTTTAGTGTGAAGTGCGACGGCTCCGTAGCCCAGGTGGTAGTGTATCTGCCTCCGACGCACAGGGTCGCGGGTTCGAATCCCGCCCAGGGCAAACATTCGTGTGATGAGCACTTGTGTGTGTTTGCCTTGTGTCTGGTTGTTGTTTATCTATATAATATGTATGTATTTATCTATTTATATCAACTGTCTGGTACCCATACTACAAGCTCTGCTTACTTTGGGATCAGATGGCCGTGTGTGAAGATGTCCCCACATATTTATTTATTTATTTATAATTATGTATTTTCTCTTTGGTATCATATTTTAATCGTTAAATAGTTAGAAAATTAATATTAAAATTCAATAAACGATTGTTGTGTGTGATAAAAATTATTAAAAAAAATACTTACTTATATTAGCTGTGTTTTTGCACTGTGATCTTGTTTCTGGTCATAACATTATTGGTTCTATTTGAGACATTTAACTGTTCTATTTTTTCAAATTAAATATCTCTTTTTACACAGTGGTCGGAAAACTCACGGTCAGACTCGAGAGACCCCGTGATAGGATTCTACGTGTACTTCAGAGCTCTGTCGACGGCCGGGGAGTACGACAAGATGATCGCCTCGGTGAAGGTCAGGAGTATGGTGCTGAGCCACCTGGCTCCTGACACCGCGTACGAGCTGAAGCTGCAAGCGTACACCGAACAGGCGCCTTCGGAGTTCAGCAGCATACTGGTAACTCTCATTTTCTTTAGATGGTACAGCGATGAAGACTTATTTATTATGGTAATGTGTTTGAGTCATTCTTATTGTGTAAGTGATAAGGTCGGAAATTGAATTCACAAATACCGGTGTCATAGTTATAGAGCCGCAAAAGGGCTATGGTATGTATAAAGTTTAACAGAGTCGGATGCAAATTGTAAAATTACTTATTTATTGACTTACTTATTGATTTGACTTTTAGTAATATCAAGTGTTTAAAATTACGTAAAAGAAGCGTACTCGTCAAAATGTCATATTAGCAAATCGACTAGCTGTACGTACTACATACATAGTACATATCGAGGGTTTACTGGTAAAACCAGTTACTTGCATTTTATTCCGACTTAAGATAACTGCTTCCAAAAGTTTGAAAAATCATAACTAATTGTAGGTACTTCCTACAACGTTGATAATAATATTGAGTGATAGGTTGATTAATTAGATCTACCCTTTGATGAAAAAAGTATATGTTTTTTCTTTATTATTAGAGGTAAATTAAAAAAGTTTGCAGAAGGTCATGCATTTAACCGGTTTTACTTGCATATCTTTAAATTACGTTTTTACCGTGTTTAAAAGACTTTCTTTAATATTCTTGTGTATTATACAATTTTTGAAATTTATAGAAACTATTATCAATTACTAGATACTTAAAAAGTGTAGCATACTTTACGTTATGAGAAAAAATATAACAACGTAATTGGTTTTACCAGAAAGGTTCAGTAAAAAGACATAATCTGTAAACCAACTAAAACAATAGTCAACGTATTAAATCAGTTTTATAAGCATAATAATTGTTCAGAGTTACAAAAAAATAACATTTCAAAATATATTTAATGGGATTCTGAGTCGGAGTCCTCCGCAGCAAGATCTGGAACTCTATCTACAATTTGGTTGTTGGTTGGCAAACTTTCAATCCATGCATGAATCTCATCAGGAATTATTCCTTTTTGACATAGCTTCACGAGATCTTTCTTTTTTTCCTTAATTCAATTAAGGAAAACTTTACTTTTAACAATATAACCTCAAATGTTTTTTTTATAAAAAACTTACCGATTTATTCAAACTTCACTGAACTGGCAAGGTTTACGATACCACAATATCTATTTTAATTGCTTGTCTTGGCTAAGTCTTTAACTTCTATAAAAAACTAATAAATTCCTAGTTCATAGAGGACGCGTCCATCACTAACACTTTAGTGTGCCAGAGAATGTGAAACAAGCAAGGGCATGTAGAATATAGGCTATAACCCGGACCTTGCTTTCTGCAGCGCGAATATAAGACCACAATGTACCAAACAACTGTGCTGTCCAATACCCAGAACACAGCATCGGCCTGTAGTGATTCAGGTGGTGGCTACCGTGAGACCTTTACAGGTCCCATTTAGAAGAAGGTTCAACTTTGCCAAAGCCGACTGGACCAGTTTCTCTGAAAAAGTGGACCAACAGCTTCTCGATCTACCGCCTGAACCTCAAAACTACGATGGGTTTGTAAAGGTCATCTGGTCAGTATCCCGCCGTACCATACCTCGCACTTCATACGTCCCAGGCTTGACAACAGAAGCCTCTACCCTACTTACACAATATGAGGCACTCTTTGCAGAAGACCCCTTCTCTGAACAAACCATCTCGATCGGAGAAGAGCTTCTTAGTCTGGTAGGCGACAGCAGACAGAAAAAGTGGATGAATACCGTCACGACTATTGATATGACGCACAATAGCAAGAAAGCATGGTCTACAATACAAAAACTGACAAATGACTCGCCCCCTCCATCACTGCCGGGCCAAACCACAGCCAATCAAGTAGCCCACCAGCTTATACTTAATGGAAAGCCTACTGGAAGACTCCTCAATACACCAAAATCAGCCCAACATACGAAACAGACATGCAACAACATCAGCATGCCTTTCACACTCACTGATAACATCACTAGCATAAAAGCGCTCAAAAACGGCAAAGCTGCTGGCTTGGATGATATCACAGTCGAACAGCTGAAACACCTGGGACCAGTGGCTATACCCTGCTGCTAAGTTTATTTAACGCGTGCATGGCATCAGCGAAGATTCCGAAATTGTGGAGGAAGTCAAAAATTGTGGCCTTACTAAAACCAGGGAAATCTCCATCTGACCCTAAGAGCTACAGACCAATTTCTCTCCTGTGTCATACATTCAAGCTTTTCGAGCGAGTTATACTCAACCGACTCACAGTGACCATTGACCCCACTCTCATCCCAGAACAGGCTGGATTCCGGCCGGGAAAATCATGCACCAGTCAGGTGCTTAACCTCACCCAATTCATTGAGGACGGATTTGAACGGGGCATGGTCACAGGTGCTGTGTTTGTTGACCTCTCAGCAGCTTATGACACAGTGAATATAAAAAAATTGCTGTCTAAAGTATCGAGTGCCACAAACGATCCCACTTTCGTGTCACTGTTCAGTGAGTTTCTTCGTAACCGCCGCTTCTGCGTCCACTTACACGGAAAGAAGAGTAGATGGCGCTGTCAGAAAAACGGCCTTCCCCAAGGAAGCGTCCTGGCACCACTTTTATTCAACGTCTACACAAATGATCAGCTCCACTACCCTAACATTCGGCGATATATCTATGCCGATGATCTTGCACTAACTTGCCAAGATAAGACCTTCGAAAACGTGGAAAGTACACTGAACCTTGCCTTGGAAAACCTTCATGAATACTATGAGCATAACGCTCTAAGGCCCAATCCAAGCAAAACCCAATCGTGTGCTTTCCACCTACGTAACCGGGAGGCAAACAGGGAGCTGAACATTTCCTGGAAAGGCGTCGCCATCCAACACTGTAAGTTTCCTAGATACCTGGGAGTGACACTGGACCGCTCTTTGACTTACAAGACCCACTGCAAAAACACAAAACAAAAAGTTAGTTCCCGCAATAACCTACTGCGCCGTCTCTCCTCCACCAACTGGGGAGCAAACCCAACGGTTATGCGCACTACAGGACTAGCTCTGTGTTTCTCAGCAGGAGAGTACGCGTGTCCAGTGTGGGCTAGGTCAGCACATACCAGAGAGGTGGACGCAGAGCTGAACGACACCTGCCGCATAGTGACTGGCTGTCTTAAACCAACCCCGGTCGGTATGCTGTTTCCTCTTGCGGGAATAGCTCCACCCAGAGTCCGTAGAGAGGTGACATGTTTGCTTGAAAAACAAAAACAGGAAAGTGACCCGAGACACCCACTCTACGGGCTCTCCCCCGCCGCAGGTCGGTTGCGAAGCCGCAAAAATTTCCTGCGATCTACGCAGCCTACCGACGAAAACCCTACTAACGTGAGTTGCAGGCTTTGGGCAAGCGAGTATCCACATTCACTGTACCCCCCCAACGAAAATCTGCCTCCAGGCTATAAGGAACCTTGACCAACCTGGAGAAGTTTAAATAGGCTGAGGACCCAGGTTGGCCGAAGCAAAGATAACCTGTGTCGGTGGGGGTACTCAAGTAGCGCAGACGCCAGCTGTGAATGTGGAGAACCCTTGCAAACCATGGTACACCTCACTAACTGTCTCGCGTGCCCGACCACCTGCTCGCGTGAGGACTTACTTGTTTGTAACCAGAGGGCTACCACGGTAGCCGCTTTCTGGGCAAGTAAGATTTAGCACGTGTTCTTGCCGACACGAAAGAAGAAGAAGATGTAGAATAATGTTTGTCATTTTGTTTCCACAGGCGCAACAATTAAGAACCGTTAGTTCACTAACTTTGTGCAATAGATCTCAAGTAAAAGCGGTTATAAATACTTAACTAAAGGAAAACAAATATGCATAACGACTACGAACACGTATTCGGTTTATCTTGCTACAGAAATCAAAATAACGTTTGTGATCGGTTTCTGGTAAAACCTATTAGGATTTCATAACCGTTCTGTAAAGTTTACATATAGAAATGTGTATGAAAGTCAAACCGGTTATGATACTGTAACATGTTTTTTTTTTTTTTTTCTGAGTTAATTTCATTTATTAAAAGAACAAAAAATATTTACAATAACAACAATAACAAAACAACTATATACAATTAAATATAAAATATCTCCTCCAGTGCGTCCCCTCGAGGCATGGTTCCCAAAATGCTGGCAGCATTTCCTCTCTGAATAGCCAGGCTAATTCGTTGGGAGAGAAAGCTGCCAGCCCTTCGGTCACCAGTAGCTTCGTTGAGACGCACCGAGAGCTCAGTTATAAATTTTTTGGCACTCGGGCCCCAAGGACCCAACGTCTCGAAGCCTATCGGCGAGAAAATGTACCCCCCGGGAATTTCGATGTACTTCCGCGTCATGTGCCTTTCCGCTTCAGAAGCCGCAGCACCCGCCCGCGAGCACGTGGCGCGAACATGTGACTGCGCCAAGGTGTCCTGTCCACGCAGGTTACATCCCACACCAAACATCTCCCCTGCTGCCATGGTATGAGCGTCACTCCGTCGGGTCTCTTGCCATCCGACCGAACAATTCCATTTGGTTCCAACATTGCTGGAATGTTCGAGGAGGCAAGAGCCCGACGTATGACGTCATTAAGGGAAGCGTGGCGAGGGATGCGACCCGCACTTCTCTGGCAAGACAATCCATGGCGGCCGAACTCGTCGACAGCAGCCCCGCATCTACATTGATGTGGCTGGTTGGTAGAAATGCCCAGCCGAAGACCGACAGCCAGAGATAGTGTGCAGCCATCAAGCAGTGTGCCAATGTTTGCCGAGGGCAAAACGTTCAGCCATAGCCCGGACTCTCTTTCAAAGGCTGCCAGGAGACGTGCTCGTTCTGTCTGTTGGAATTTCCAAAGGTGACAGCATCGCAGTACATAGGTAAATTTGGGGACAAAAAGGCAAAATTTGATGATGATTAGGGCCATGTGGGGGTTGATTTTCAAGATCCGTTCAAAGGTGGTCTCAAACTTCTGCAGCTGTTCATTAACAAAAACGGGTATTGCGTCATCGAGCAGAGGAGCCCCAAGTAAGCGCAAGGAGGTGGTAGTGGCGATTTGTATATTAGGGGCGACCTCATTAAATTTGGCCAGAATGTCGTGCTGATCTTCCGAAGTAATAGAAGGGCAGAAAAACAGCTCGCATTTGGAAAAATTCAGTTGAAGACCAATATCCGCAAAGCCGTTTATGAGATATATTAGATCCTCTAAAACTGTGTCAGGTGATCCCGCGAGGGTGCCATCATCCAGATACCACACGTTGAACTGGGAACGCAATGAAGAAATAATAGGATGGATCCCTAGACTAAAAACTGCCGGGCCAAGCGGGTCACCCTGCTGGCACCCCATCGAAGAATTGAGTTGATTACCTTTATAAATGAGTTTAGAAGGCTTGCTGTAACACTGCCACAGATATGGGTAAACAGCTGGAATATGCTCATTTACCTCTCTTAGAAGCCTCCCACGGTCAATAGAATTGAAGGCATTTTTAACGTCTACTTTCAGCAAAACTTGGCCAGTGCCCCGCTCCAAAATAGTACGGGTTGCATGTACCGCTGCCTCACAACCGCCTTTAGAGCCGAACCCTACCTGGATTGGTTGAAACCTGTGTGAAAGAGAAGGCAAAACATGCTTGCAGGCTATCTTGGAAACCAAACGCCTAAACGTGGTTCCCACCGCAATAGGTCTTACACCGCCATCTTTCTTTTTCAAGGCACAGAGACCAGCTCCGTACAAAATCTCTGTTACATCTTCATTGACTTTTCCCGAAAGCATAAGGTCTACCAGCGAAGCCAAACTAGAAGCCAGACTTCCACTTGCAGCGTGTCCCGCTGCAGCCACGCCAACCAGGTCTTTCAGATGCTGTGGGGAGAGTCCGTTTAAGCCACCACAAGAACCGTTCTTAAAAGACATAATTGCAGCGATTATATCATCTGGTGACATGTGCGGCAAATCGCTCACCGCCTGAGGAGGATCAGGAAGCTGGCTGGAAGGAGGAGGCGAAGGATGTTTCGCCTGTAGAGACTGCAAAGTTTCATCGTCGTCTGGAGCAACTGAATCGTCAGAAAAAAGCAGCTGACTGGCTCCCCTCAGATCTCCATCACTTACCTTCTCCTCAACTTTTTTGAATATGTTGCGCGTTTTTTTTATATGAGCATCTGGTGGTCTGCGAGTCATATTCAAAACGGTGCTAGAGGATGGAGGTTGAATACAATTATTTTTGACTTTTTGTGTTAAACTTAACTTCGCATCGTCCACCTTGTTAACATGCAGAACGCGATAAGCAAAAGTAAATAATTCCTCCCATGAGGCCAAGCAATTTGAAGCCACCACCTTGTCAACGCAAGTCTTAAGAGCGGCTGCTACACTAGTCCGAGAACCGCGTGGTATGCGCTTGATAATAGGTACATTATGTTTTAAGTCACTTAGTGTTTTCCAAAAGGGTTTATCTAGAGATGGCAGAGCAGGGTCTGAGGAGGTAGGATGTAGTGAAGATGAAATAATCATGCGAGAACAAGGTGCAGCTGGTCCATGTTTATGTACTTTACTGAGGTGTATGTTAAGACCATGTTTGGTCCGGAAATAACGCGGTTGCCCAGTACAAAGTTCGCACTTAAATTGAAGCCCTTGTGTTAAGTTGCTAGATTGGCATTTGTCTGAAGCTGTAGAATACGTTATTGGTTGAGACATTTACTCGCCGAAATAGGTAATAATAATAAAATGTACAATCGGAAACAAAACAATAAGGCAGTTAAAACATATTCAACAAGGAACAACAAAACAACTTATCAATTAATAAACTTAAAAAACGTACAAAAAAAATTACAAACGGACGGAAGTTCCTTAAAAAGAAAATACAAACGGGCGGAAGTTCCTTAAAAAGAAATGCATTCTAATGTGTGGTTGCATGCAGGTTTAAACAACTACCTTATGAAAATATACTGTGAAACATTTGTCGATGAATTCTCAAGTAAACATGAAAGTATAATGTATGATCACGGCAAAAAATAAATAGCTGTGATAGCAACTGTATACGTGTCTAAAGAGGACGCAGCGGTGGCGGCGGCGAGGGTGGCTGCGTATATAGCAGCGGCGACGGCGGCGGCGGCGGCGGTGTTGTCATCCCGTACTTAGTTTCCGAAATTAATTTTACAGTTGGAAATAAAATTTCGCAACCCTTCTTAAACGGTTTTACGTATACATTTTTTGATTACGCTATGCTGATAGACGGTTGTCACATGAAACATCTACTGGAATAATGGTCCTATTAAATAGTTGGTTTTACTAGACGATTAAGAAAAAAATTCTGCGTCGAAGTACATATTATAAGCATTGCTATGCTACCTGCCTATTTATAAACTAAACCCTGCTATTAGCAGGGCTCCAAAAACTGAGTAAGACTCATTTGAGTGTTCCCCTCCACGGAAATCTTTAGTAAAAGGCGAAAGATTTTTACGTTTTGAAGGGAAACCAGAGTTAATTAACAAATTCATGCACGACCCTAACCAAATCGCAAAGACCACTCTATACCGCGTTTCAGAAAAGTCGACAATATGTACAGCGCCATCTGTCGAAATTTAACTGAACTATAGACACGTTCAGTCTTGATGGATACGAGTATCATTATTATACCATTATCACGTTTGCTTGAACTTTTAACAGAATATAAATGAAACTGAACAAGTTATTTATACTTATGTTTACTATAGTACAGAGTTTTTTTTAAATCAAATAGATTTAACTATCGGCTTGAACATCTTGCACCTTATACTTTTACGAGTTCATTTTTATTTCTTTAATCTTTTCGTAAAAATGTAATTATAATAATTCTTCAGTTATTGAGGAGCTTATAGCTTACTCAAACTTAAACACGCGACCCAAAATGGATTAGCACACACGCTACGTGCATTGCACATTTCTTTTTTCAGCTTAACTTTGATACTGAGAGTAATCCAAAGTATAACGTATTTATTGGTAAAGATTAACACTGCAGTCGTACGTTCGGCTCTCACTACGGAGGACCCAGGCTTGAATCCCCAAACTGAGTTTATGAGACTATCTTTATACGAAGTTTGGGCACAACTTCCTGACTTTTGGTGTGATTGCTCTCAGCTTCGAAACTAGTTGACCCATGTCACAATTTTATAACGGCTCAATATTACTGCCATCGACCATGCATCCTACTAAATGATGATGATTAAGATTGCGTGTATCTTCTCCAGGTGGCGAAGACCCTAAAGCTTCTGAACGCGACCAGCTCAACGGAATCTCCCCCAAATGAAGTGAAGAGTGAGGGCAGGTCTGCAGACGCGCTGGTCACTGCTGGAGGGGCTCTGGGAGTCGCCGCCCTGCTGGGCATCTTGGTAGTCACTCTGCTGCTGTGCAGGCGAGCAAAACGACCTCCAAGCAACAGTAAGTCCTTTTTAGAGAGCGCAGTATCGAATACGAGAGGGTGTGGGTTCATGTTGGGTGAACAATAAAAAAATTCTTCACTGACAACCATATCGATAAGACTACGGGCACCTGTGTCTTGCACCATGCTGGACCTAGTTGAAGTCATGAAAAGGCGTAAGGTTATACTTTTAACTGGACTAGAATAGCCCTCATCGACAAGAAAATAAGATTTTTAAATTACTCAAAATAATTAACAGAAATTGGTAATTTTCCGCTATGTAATTGGGGTTGCCAAACTATAAGAAACAATAACAATGGATCACTGTCCAAATATCTGATAATATTTTGTTCAAATTGTTATTTTTGCTTACAGAAGAAAAAGGAACAGTACCAGATAGCGGAGGCACCAATGGTTACATTCCCGCAAAAGTACCCATCACCATTACTGCTAATCCTATGCATACTGAGGTAAAAAAACTTATTTATTATCAGTAATCAACATTTTGTACAAATTAGATTTTAATGCTGGCAATATTTTTGACAGAGTGGCGACGGTGGAGTCGAAATGTCGTTCGTGCATAACAACAACACAGGCAGCAATGAAGATACATTACCACATTCAAGGAAGAACGGGCCTGCTAACCGTCAATACGTGTGAAAACTTAATTCATGACGTACAACGCAAAGTGCCAGTGTTTGGAGTTGCTGTTTAAAAAAGATACTACCATTTTGGTAAAAAAACGCTTACATCAAAAATGTGATAACGACGTAATCGCCATATTTTGAGAAGTGTATAAACTTAGTACAAAGTTATATTTTATGTGTTATTGTGTATACGATCTTGTGTGACAAGGTGTGACAAAAACTTTTTGTGTAAATCCAGTGAAAAAGACTCTGAGAGCCGTGGAGTTGAGAGTTGCAAGGCGGTTTTATTTATTAAACTAGTAATTATAATTAAAAATGGTACTGAATAAGATCTTCTGTTAGATCTGATAGGTTTTAAGACTGTAAGTACTTTAAGAACAAAACTATCGAATTTAATAAGCATTCGTCTCATTTCATTAGTGTTGCCATAAAAACTTTTTGGTAAATATGCAAGGGAATAAAAAGGCAAAGTACTTAAATGTAAACCGTTTATTTAAATGTTGATTTTGTTTCAAATTATTTTTCTTCAAATCACAAGTGACAATTGATAACATTTTCGCTTTTTATGAGTATTTTTTGTTTCGCCGAGGTTGTGAAAAGTTTAGGCATTTATTTAAAATTAAAAATGTCGAAATTTATTATTTTGTGTGACTTTCCACCACAATATAGTGTGTACTGCGACAAAAACATAAAAAGAGGTATCACAGGAATAGAATATGACGACAAATACTTGTAACGAACTTAGTATTATACATACTATTATAATTTTATTAGTTGCAGGTTGAATAAAGCTATTATTTTAATATGGAATTAATAATAATAGTTTAATCTGTTGCTTCGCTTTAGTCTACAAAAAGTAACGGTTGTATTTAGCGGTAAACTTACGTTATACCAACTAAATCATCGTTAAAATTAAGTAATAAAAAATACACCAGTGAAAGTGAAAGGAAAATTTACTTTAGTGAAAGTAAAGTATGTATTGATCGAATTATTTCTTTTGGTGGTTGAGCGCAGTTGGAACTACTACTGGCACGTAGAGCGTATTGGAGACGCAGACTATGATCTAACGTTGCAGTTCTTGCTGCATTCGACCGCCAAAAATGTTTATATTTTTATTTTGCTGACTTTGGTAGGTATTGCAAATTATTAGTGATATTCTTTCTTTTTGGCCAACTCCCTTTAATCAGATCGAATCATACCGTCGCCCATTAGCCGTGACTTAGTGACGTTTACGGTTTGAACTTAGAGGTTTACATGAGTAATTATTTTATCCATATTAAAACAATATTTGCAATGCAATGCAATCGCTCATTTATTACTCGCATATAAGACTGAGACGCTTTTATTAGGATCTACTTTTATACCTTTATATATTTAGAAACAAACGTTGTAGAGTTTGGCGTAGACTCAAGCGTGTCTATTAAAAAAGTGTAAATGCTCCTAGTTGAAAAATTAACATTGTAATTAACATAACTGAAAATAAACTTTTAAATTAACTTTAGCATTTTATTTAACACACGTAACATGTTTTCATCTCAGAATACCAAATTCTCAAAATATTATATATTCTTAGAATACCAGTTCATGAAACTGAACTGTATTGTTATGCCACTGAATAAACACTCATGTACAAATATTATACCTTATAATATAATAATTTTACACTCCGCTTTCATTTTGCTTCAATTTTGTGTGCCGTTAATAACAAGTAAATTAATTAACGTTTAAAAGCATATTGCAGCAGTAAATAAATTTGTGTTGCTCCATGACCGCTTGTAAGCGGATTCGATTTTACTGTTAGTGCTGTAATATGTCAATTTTACAAATTGGTGTCATATAGCCACATTACATGTTACATATAGAGCTCTAAGCTCTTACGATCGGAATATATTTAATCCAACTATTAAAATATTGATTTCAATTTTAAAATGCTTAGCTTTAAAAAAAACTTAGATTACACTATGAATTTACTACTTCCTATTTTATCTAAGCACTTCGTGACGAGTACCGTGCTTAAGTACAGTCGAAGTCAATACGACCTTCCCAAGCAGCATTAAACAGGCCTCGCTGTGCTATAAATACTTACTTTAGAAAAGGGTAATCACTAAGTGTGGGATATTCTTAGAAAAATCTTATTTTTTTCGGGATCTTAGACCACCTTTCACATAGGATATAATTATTAGTCATAACTTTAATTCCTAATATAAATTTAATTATTTCACTCATTCGTCAATAATGGCCACAATAATATCTGGCCACTTAAAGCCTCAATTATCTTTTTTTTAACGAATAAAAAAGATGTCTTCAGCGAGTACTTCGAACGGAAAATCCGGAGTCAATTTTCTCCTCCAGGAGGGGTCCAATCGAGCATGTAGAAAAGAGAGCCCGCGCCATTTTTAGAAAAATCGAAGGTTGAAGAAAGTAATTGTACGTTCACTTGTATTGTAATATACGGAACGGCGTTTTTGAACGAAACACTGAAAAGTTTCCGAGTATGACAAAAATATAGTCGTATGTGCAAAAGACTTGGAAAGCTCTACTTTGGCATTTTATAGGTCCTTAACACTAATTCTTATTTCCATTTTAGTAAAGAAAATGGTGCCAAAATATTTAAATATTTCCTACTTAATTTGTCATGGTAAAAGTGATGTGACGTCACGCTTGCAAAAACAATGAAATATTACATCAGCTCATAATTTTGACGGGTGTTGCTTCTGTCCTGATTCTGCAAGTCTGGTGGTAGCTGGTGGTAGGAAACGTGTCACCACTTTTAGCAGATAGGCAATGTAAACGAAATGTATATACAACGAACAAAAATGCTAATTCCTTTATGATTATATTATATCCGGTGTGGCGCGGTTTTCCTAGCATCCAAATGAAAATTAGACTAAAATACTACTTTATATTCTAAGAAAAACGAATTAAAATAAAACTTAAGGCTATCTATCCTTCTTATTTAGTTTTTTTTAGAAAGTGAGGAATAGAAAATGAATGAATGATGTTTGGAATGAATTATTGAAGAGAAGGAGTTTGTGTAATATTTTTTAATTTAATAGATCTTACCTCCTATACACATGACTTTTTCAAATTCCATAAATCATCTGTTTATCATCTGTTTCCTTTCCTATAAATTGCTAACCAAGTTACACTATACATACGTATGTTACAAGCCAAATTTTTGGTTATATTAGGTACACTGCTACTCTATAATCTCACGCATTATTTTTATGACCCAGTATGTAAAATTGGAACATTTAAATCCAATTTAAAACTCATATTAAAATGATTCTTCGTGTTGATAATTAACGTGGATTGACAACAGACCGACATTGAACACCTAGTTAAGCGTGAAATTTAACGAATTTAAAATAAGCCCGCAATGCAAAATGCAGTGAAATTGTCCGCTATTCTTAATTAAAGTTTAATCATGAAAAATGCCATGTTTTTTATTTATGAAGCTGATGTTCCGTTCTGGATGGTCTGCCTTCTAGGTTACTTTACGTAATGAGAAATGAATTGAAAACCTAATAGTATAAGGTACATAAATAGCTCTTATTTTGTAGTATGTAATATTATTAGTTGAAAAAAACGCCTAAAATTGCTCCATAAAATGATAATAAACCAGTTTGCCGGTCTCTAAATTCAAGGCCATCCAAGTCTTATACGACAGATAAATTCTAGTCTAAATGGTGGAATGGAACATTTGGGGAAGAGGCATTGGGTTCGATTTGCAGTTTGAGTTCCCCACTGAGGGACTCGAGTTGCTGGGGCTGTAGTTTCACGCTGGCCGAATGTGAATATCATCTAGCCATAGAAGAAAGATTAAAAGATTAAGCGCTGTAATGCTATAAAAATGCAAAAAAAAAACAAAAAAGCACAAAAAAAAGCGCTGCAATGCACTTAAAAAGTACTAACGTGTTTTGTTTTGGACGATATACACAGGCTTAAACAATATTTTTCATTACTCATACTCTGAAAGTAGTTCGGAAGTTGCTTGAGGAGCGGATTGAAGGTAATATTTTGCCTCGAACTATTAGGGCCCTCGCTACGCTCAGGGCCGCGATCGCGTAAGTCGAGCTTGCTTCGTTCACTTGGCTTGGCTTCAAGCAAGTTGAACTGTATTCCGATTCCGATTGTAGGAATTGTCTAACTTTTGGGACGGTGATCGTCTTGGGGACAAAGAGTAAAAATACTCTCACTTGTAATCGTCTTCGTTGACTTGGCTTGCTCCTTACGCGATCGCTTGAAAGCCGCTGGCGGTCTTCAAACCCGCCCCAAGCAAAGCAAGTCCGCTTACGCAATCGCCCGGCAGGTCCCAAACCCCGTCTCGGCGCTAAATAAGTTACTTTCACCCCTCGTATAGAAATGTACCATTAAGTCTAGCTCGAATGAATACTATTTTTTTCCAAGTTCTTCTTACCCAGTTTTCCCGAAAGTGTCGCTTTTAATAACCAAGTTTATTAGTAATTTAGATATCGTAGTATAGTCCTTTACTTAGCTTATTCGAGGCAATTATGCCGAGGCTAATTTTCATTAGCGCTCTGGGCGTAATGGAATTTTTAGTGCGGCACAAACAAGAACTGGGCATGTCCGTGGGTTCGGTCTTGGAAAACTTCCAGACAGCTTCCATACTAGTTTTGACAATCATTTGACAATTATGGTCCCCGCAGTGGTTTTTTTTACACGACTGCCCAAAAAAGGAGTGCAATGTGTTTAGGGTTCATGTATGTATGGGAGTTTATTAAAATTTATTCTACTATAACTTCTAAATGCCTGAACAGATTTGGGTATGATTAGAACCCCTACGTCGTCGTCCCGAGTGCTACTGGCTATATTTTTTGGCAATGGAATCGTGTGCAGTTTTTAGATGATTATTTAACTTCCCAACCTTTATACGTCATTAATTCAAAGCGAAAGGTCGTCGCCTCACGCAAGTGAAGTGAATCTATCCAACCTTTTATCCAAACCAATAAAACACTGTCTTTGCTTTGTTCTGACAACATTTTTTACAATTAGATTAACAGAACATACAGGGTCGTTTGTCAGCATCTGACAATGGCGGACGTGTTTTTGTTTTTTTTAGTGTATAATTTCGATAGTGTATTAGTTTCTGGACTAACAACTTCTTACATTTTGCTGAAATTTTTAGTTGGTGCCAATTAAGAGGCCTCGTGGTGACTTCAGTAATTTCACTATCACATTACTGAAGTTAATTCACCGAACAATCGTCCTCGATTGTTTACAGACCCCTAGTCTAAGAATTAAGGTTTTTTGTGTATATTATAGTATATTTTAAACATACAAAATATCTGGCGAAATACGTCTTTTATTAGATGTGACGCCATTAATAAAAAAAAACAATATACGGAAAAAGTACTTGTGACGTCATAAGTATCCGAATCAATGGCGTTGTATAATATTTTTTAGCTCTCAATAATCTTTGGCAATCAAAATTACCTATAGATACTTGTAAGATTTTGTCTCTATTCCTATATTATAATTTCTGTAATGTGTTTGAGTTGTCTACAGCTATCAATCAAGAGCCTAATCTATCATCTTGCGGCATGGGTAGGTAGTATTGCGACATTTATTAAATAAGGGGTACTATATTTAGGATCTAAATTAATTACTAATATAGTTTATTAATTTATGGTTCATACAGTTTAATGTACTTCAGTGGTGTAGTGGTTAGGGCGTCTGCCTCGCGTCCGATAGTTGCTGGTCAGGTTCGAATATACTAAATTTCGATTTCACACATAAGAATTCATAGGTACGTTTATTCGATACTTTTACGGTAAAGGATATATTGATTCAAAATCAATCAAATCAACGGCCCGTTATACAGTCCACCAGTCCACTGATATACTATGAGCCTCCTCCACTTAAGTGGAGGGTTTTGCCATAATCTCCACGCTTGGCAGACGGGTTGGAGATCGCAGATTAAAAGGTTACTGTATCAGAGAGCGCTGCTGCCCGTTCCCTGTTCAATGTGTAGTCCCTAAGTCGCCTCTTACGACACCCACGAGAAGAGTAGGGGTTGGTGACAAATGTATTCTACTCTGCCGTCACCACACGGCTGATATATTGATTACCACACCTAAAGGAAAACCTCGTTAGTAAACCCGTATGAGCTGCGAAGAAATTGAAACCTTAGCATTTTTGGTGAATGGTAAAATTATCCCGTTGCTTATAATAAACATCCATCGCTTTATCATTTCTTCAAAATGGCTGACGGCGGCTTATCTGCTTAGCTTCAATAATGGAACCCCAACATCACTCCAACGAGCACTTAACAGTCTTTATTGGTACTTTTTTTCTATTAAAAGCGCCTCGTCTCGGGGATTTAATCTATTGATATCGGATCAAGAATTTATTTCCAATCAGTAAGACAATTCGTGAGCTTGGCAGAAATAAAAGGAATAAATTTTGCTGCTGATTTGTATTAGTGGCTCTGTGGACTGTAGACCTCGCGAGCAGGGACGTAAACAGTAACCCGCACAAAGGTTTTTAACACTGTAAATATAGAGGATAGTGTCAGCAAAACGTAAACTATTGGTTACAGAATGATTTTATAACAGAATGAAAGTGTTAATCCACGTATCTGTGGTTAACACTCATTGTTGCTTGTTGGTTGGTTCATTGCAAAGTAAGTATGGCAACGTCGCGCGACTCCCGCGTCGCACAAACTCTAGGGCTCAACGCACACCGAGCGCGGCGCGACGAAGATACTGAGAAGTCAACAATTTAAATTAAACCCTAATCCCTATCTTATAAGGTTCGCGCGCGTTGACTCTCGTGGCTCCGCGTGCGCCGCTTGTTCTTATTTATCTTCTCCTGGTGTTTTCAACCTTATAAGATAGGGATTAGGGTTTAATTTAAATTGTTGACTTCTCAGTATCTTCGTCGCGCCGCGCTCGGTGTGCGTTGGGCCTAGCTATGGATTCCCCTCTCGCTCCCGCCGCCGCGCCGCCTGCACCGCCGCCATGCGCCACACAGTAGGCTGGATTTAATAAATCGTTATCATAGAAACAAACTGTGGAATATCGACCTGGTTTTTTTATACGATTGATATGACCATTCCTGACAACTTTCATTCTTGTAAAGTACATACTTTTCGAGAAAAAAAATGCTCTGGTTTTTATTTTTATGGAGGATATACGTTTTATTTTTTATCTTAAAATGTATTAAAGTATTAAGTTTGTGGCTTGGATACTTAGGGCGTATTGAATGTTTCTGAATTCTGATAAATGGGTGTTTCTCTGCTATTTGGAAACTCGTCCATACAAAACTGTCCTGAAGTAATTTTATTAAATGTTGAGAATGTTTGTTAATAAAATGAAGGGCAATAGTAAATTCAATATATATCTTAAAAAAGCCCACACATTAGCTACACAACCGAACGAACTTCACACCGATTGCGTTCCGTTTCTCAATCTAAATGCTTCGCACCAAAACTAAATTTAACTTTTGCACGGTTTTAAAGTTTTAACAGGGGACTGTTTTAATAATTTGCGGACAGCATTCGCACATTAATATTATCTTGATCAAAAATTTATTGTAAAAATATGATTGTGATGTTTAAACAAGCTTACTGTTTTTGTTAATGTATTTGCATATTTTTTATTCAATTATCAACGGCAAAAAAATAAATATTTGTAACAATATATAGAAAAAGGACGTACCAGGAGACTGTGTTTTGAGAGGTTTGAGGTTCATTTATTCGAATATTCAATTTTTAAATTACTAAATAAGCTGTGGCGTGCCAAGAATACCCAATACTATGTCGATATTGATACAAAAAACTGATAAATTTTAAGATTTATTACATAAAATTAGCTTGGGACAGCGATTTTCCATTTAGTGGAGAAATGCCGAATATAAGACTTCAATACATTTATTGTTTTTCAAAGTATATTCCCTTCGCATTTAATGCATTTTTGCATTCGCTGAAACCACTGTACACAACAGATGGACCAGTCTTTTTTAGACTTCTTCAATAGCATCATGGAACGCATTCACCGCCGATTCAGGGCTCGTAAAACATGTGCCTCTAAGTTTGTCTTTAATTTTTGGAAACAAAAAGAAGTCGCACGGTGCGCGGTCCGGGCTGTAAGGCGGATGCGTCATCAGTTCCACATTTGAAGCTTTCAAATAGGCTTCTGTTACCTTAGCGGAATGTGAGGATGCGTTATCATCGTGAAGGTGGACATTCTCGAAGACGCTTTTCGTAAACTTTTTCTACGCAAGCAAGCAAGCGTTGACGTACCAATCTGCAGTCACTGTCCTTTGATCTTCAAACGTCACTGTGTAATGTCCTGATTTGCCGAAAAAAGAAGCAACAATTTTTTAACCAATGCTTCGACATTTCTTAACTTTCGTCGGCAAATCTTCAAAAGACCCACTCTGCCGACTGGCTTTTATTTACGGATACAAAGCAGTACACCCAAGCTTCGTCACCTGTCACGATATTATATACCTATAGGTAGACAGCCAATGACTGTTCTCCGTTAAACTTTTATTTTTATTTTACGGCACCACTACCGGACGCGCAGTCGTATCTGGTCCTCCGTTAAGTCATGCGGTATCCATCGAGTGCAAAGCTTCCGAACCTTCAGATGCACATGTAAAATGTTTTACACTAGGCTCATTCCAATGTGTAACAAAGAACAAAATTGCTGGCAAGTATTATTTTTTTTGTCAGTTTCAATAAGTTGTCGTACGATGTCAATATTAAACTCTGTCTGTAACCGCAGTCGCCGGCCGACCGTCATGGTACCTCGTCATGGAGATGAACACATCCACGTCTAAATTCTCCAAACCACGAATACACAGAGCTGCGACATGGTGCTTCATCACCATATGCCAATAGAAGTCTCTGGTGACTCTCTTGTTGACGTAAGCCACAACGAAAATCATAAAAAACAATTGAACGAAAATATATACGAGTTAAATTCATTTTGATAGCGACAAACAATTTTCGAAAAGACTTCACAATGAAAAAACAAATGATAGTCTTGCAAATTAAAAAGTAACATGTAAGTACAAAAAAAAACCATTTTCGAATTCTAATTGTTTTTTCATTCATTTATTGCAAGTGGCCAGATCCAGAGACTTTCACTATGCCCCACGTACAGTACAGTCCCCGTCATTCCCCATCAAGAAAAAAAATAAAACAACAGCGGTCACCTGCAGCCTTACGACTTAAAAGGCAACCAAGTTTGTATATTTTTATCTTAAAAATAACTGAAGTTCATCTTTTGTATTATATCTTATATTATTTTAATGTAATTTAGCCCGTAATTAATTACCTCTGCCTGTAATTAATGGTATTATAGATAGATACATTTTCTGATTTGTGAGATGAATTCAATTGAAGTGGATGGTTTTAGCCATTTTTTGTTGCATGTGCGATATTAGTGTGTATAAGTCATAATAAGGTTGTGTTACCTTTTGAGCAAAAGATAAGTCATCAAGTACCTAAGTATATAATAAAAAATGGTTTTGCTTTTGCAAAAACAGATCGTTTAGTCCACTCAAAACATATTATTATGTTGTAGCCCTAAAAAGGGCGGTTTTATTTTAACCCTGAAAAGGACTGTTTAGTGGTAGCCCTGAAAAAGACTGTTTTGTGGTAATCCTGAGAGAAGGCTGTTTCTACCTACATTCCTGAACCCATTATCTCGAGTGAGTCTGGCAAATTTTCAAATTCCGTCACCGTGGTCTCTTCTTCTTCAAAGACATAACTTTCAGAGTCTACTTGTAATAGCTGAATTGTCTCAGGGAGTAAATCGTGATGAGTTTCTTGTGTTAACTTTATATGGTCTTGCTGGGATATTTCACCTGGAATAGCGCTTACTACAGCGTCGTACAAAAAACTATACTTATTATTTTATACTCGTTTTGAATTTAGAACTAACTCAGACTATACAATTTTTTAAGTTTTGAGTAGAAATGTGTATATGTATATATAGTGTATATTCATCATCAACAGCTCATATACGTCCCCACCGAGGGGCTGGAGCTTACCCTGATTTAGAATGATTAGGTCTTAGTCGACCACGCTGGCCTAGTGTGGTTTGCTTAAACTTCTATTAAATCTGAGTAATATTTTGTTTTTGCAATATCACAATATTTTCTATTATAAGTACCTATTTGATGATTCATTTGTTGCGAGCTTAAATAAGTAATACAACCCTATTATTTATGACTTATTTACAGTAACAATGTACATTTATTAAACATTGCCTAAAGAACATTCATTTCAAATTGATCCCACAAATCAGTAAAAAGTATCGATAATACAATTAATTACAGGCTGAGATAATTAATTACAGGCTAAATTACACTAAAATAATATAAGACATGAACGAAGAAAAAGAAAAACGATGAAATTCAGTTATTTTGATGAAAAAAATATGCAAACTTGTCTGTCTTATTAATCTCGTAAGTACGCAAGTGACCGTGGTTGTTTTATTTTTTTCTTAGTGGCGAATGATGGGGACTGTACTGTAACTAAACCACAAATTAAAACTTTAATACATTTTAAGATATAAAATAAAATGTTAATCCTTCATACAAAAAACAAAACTAGACCATTTTTTCTCGAATAGTATCAACTTTACGACAAATTATATAAGAATAAAAGTTGCCAGAAATGGTCATATCAATCGTATAAAAGAAATCAGGTCGATATTCCACAATTTTTTTCTATTATAACGATTTATTAAATTCAGCCTACTGTGCGCCACCCGCTGCCACCCGCGAGCCGGGGAAGATGCATTTTTTTTGTCATTACGCGAATTTTGTGATCGAAGACGCGAATGTACAATTGGCAACAGCGCGTTATTAACGTTATGCGCGCAACAACACACACACACACACAGTCACATTTGTCTCTCGAGACACTCTGTGCCTCTCTTTCGCACTCAAGTAAACTTAACGAGAGAGACATACTGTCGCCGCGACAAAAGTCGCCAGTGCGCGCATAGCGTACAATGGTGTTAACCACACTTATTAACACACACAATTTTGTCTGTTATGCTTTCGCTCCTGTTAGGTTAATTCGTTTGGGTTAACAGATTCATGAGTGTTACCAAGACGAGAGGTTAACTAATCAACTTGTTATACTTTAAGCGGGTTCTAGTTATGGACCCTGTTTTTCCATCCCTGCTCGCGAGTACTTTTTTTAAATGGCTTAATGATTTTTTTTACGTTCTAACCCTCATAACTTAGTTTTTTTTTTTAATTTTTTTAAATTTAATTTTATTTAATTTTGTTTTTTATTGGTTGAGAAATGTGACTGTAGAGGAAAACAGCCTCAGCGGTGGACGTTGTAAGCAGGCAGCCCCCATAACTCCGTAATTTTTAAAAAATTCCAAAAACACACTCGACAAAAAAAATTTGATTAATTTATCGAACCTGCGCACAAAATTTCACGAGAACCGGTTGAGAAACGCGACCTGTAGAGTGGAACAAACAGACAGACATACAAAAGCAATTTTGCCCAAGCTGAAGCAGAGACGCTTCGCTCGCTCGGTCAATTACGAGAAACAATCCACTTTCAAGTTGTATAGTCCGACCCAAAAAATATAAGAAATAGTTTTTAAAGAATCTCCTCAACTGTACAAATCAGAAAAGAGTATTTTTTTATAATAATAATAATAATAATTATTATTATTATTATAATAATAATTTGAATTTTAAATAATCTTCATACAAACGCCGCATTCGCAATGGCTTATTGCGTGCTCGGTTGTAATGATAGGGGAGGCGTGGTGTTGGACGCCACCCACAAAGTGGACAGGATGAACAGACTTGGTGATGGCGCCGCCGCCGCGCCGGTGGATGCAAGTAGCGCAGGACCGTTCACGTCAGCAGCGGACGTCTTCTGACTGAGATGATGACGATGATGAAACTATAAATGATCGAAATTCTATAACTCATTGGCATCTATGGTTAGAAGCTGCTACCCTCAGTTCAGAATGCAAGGCTTTACCCACCTGACGAAGCTTACATACTCGTATCATACATGTTTTATGACTGTCAGATAGGACAGCGGTCCTCAATCCCGTCCATGCAAATATGGCAGGTATGTACGGGACCGCCTTCGTGAGTCTGATATAATACCAAGAAACCAAGGTTGCCACACGAAATGCTTAACTCAAGTTCAGTACATATTAAGAATACTCCCGAAAAGATACATAAAAAAGTAAATAATTTCAATACCAATAACAAACAACACTAAAACAAAAACATGCCTATTTGTAAGATAGGTAGTGCTTCTATTTTCTTAATATCTCTCGGCAATTATCGGAAAAGCATTTCTTCAGTCCAAACGACGAAACGCGAAGTTTTTTGAGAGAAAGAAAATAGAAACACTACTGAAGTAAAGATTTTTGACGCGCGTCGCACGAGCGAAGCGATCTTCTTTTGTTCCTCTGAGCACTGTAGCTATAGGTACTGTAACGCAGAAGGCTTATAAAAAACAAATTGCTTTACTTGTAATAAAAAAAGAAAAAACAAATTAATATACTCACCGGCACATCTACGAGTAACTGCCCATCCCTTGTATTTCGGGTTAATTTTAAACTACGCTTATTGTTATACATTACAGTTGATTTATTGATACGACAAATTAAACACACTTAAATAAATGTTAAATTAACAACTTTTTAACTAATAATAATAATAAATAAATAAATCATTTATTTCAGGCAATATTTACATAAAGGTCTTAAATATGTAAACAGAGGCCCATATAATAAATACCTTAAAACTAACATACATATTTATAAAAACTATAACTAGGTAACACGTGATGTCAGCGACGTGTAGCGCGTGTCAGCTGGCAGCCGTCCCCGGAACTTCCGAAACACGACTCCCTGCGGCCAGAAGTTCTCTTTCATGAAGGTCTCCAGGTGGTGGGTCGGCACTCGTACCACAAACGAACTAAAGTTCACTTTGTGGCGCGATGCTAACCGTTCGACCCTCAGGGTGAAATTGGACTTTCTTCGCACAAAATCCACCAACTCCTCAACCTTAGTGGACCAGTGTAGTCGGGACACGTACAGCTGCGTCGAACGTACTTCGGGACGCAGTGAGTGCTCCGGTCCGACCGGTGCGTTGCCATGATGGTTACGGCTGGCGGGCTTCTTTTTTCTCCTTTCGACTTTAATGAAGCCTTCCTTATCGCACTGTTTTTTCGGTGGACGCACTGTCACACTCTTGAGAGCCTCGCAAGGCTTTTTCCCCAGTGGTTGTGACCGCTGAGATGGGGCGGCAGCGGCGGCGGCGGCGGCGTAGGCACGGCTTGGGGTAGACGTGGTGCCGCGTGACGTCAGCTCCACAGCGGCGGGGCGTGCGGGGCTGGCGGCGGCGGCGGGGCGCGGTGAAACACGCTCGTCAGCAGCAAGCGGCGCACATTCCGGTGTTGTCGCCAACTCCATACTGCCGACGGAAGCATTTTGCGCTCCGCGACGCGTGTTTACGTTAGAGGCCACGGATGACCTACTTACCGAATCACTACGTTTTAATGATAATAATTCGGTACGCAGATCCGAGATGGCAGATTCCGAAGCCTCTAACTTCAACTGTACCTCGGCCAAGGTTGCTTTCAGGGTTGTAATATCCTTCAGCAGCCTGGTTACGTCGACGTGGTCGAAAGTGACGGGAGGCAACTTATGTAGCCGCTTCGCCACGAAAGCAGGCACGTCGTCAGGGTCGGTCTCCTTCAACAGCTTTATAATGTCTTGAAGACTTCTTTCGCCTTTCTCATCCCTCCTGCGAGACGGCATCAGGTCGGCCTTGCCGAGCGTCCGGTAGAGCAGCTCCTTGCCACTGCAGATCTCCTCCCGCTTGAAGTTTGTCTTGCAGATTTGAAGGATGCTGACCTCATCCATCGTGTCGATGACGTGCTGTATGAACGCCAACAACTCGTTAGCTATGAGTTGCTCCGAGCCCATAGTGACGGTATCGGGCGGCGGCTTACCGCGCAAATTCGCGAACTAGATTAATTCGTGTCTGGTGCTGAGTTGCGGAACGCGACCATAATCGAGCTCGCATCGCACTGCACTGTGACATCAGCTGTAACATCAGCTGTAAGTGATAGAATTATAAAGAATCAAGAGTATTCCCTGAAATGAAGGGTGGCCGTTTAGTTGTGCCGGTGAGTATATATTTTTTTTACTGTCAAATCATTTAACTAACAATCCAATTATAGACAAAAACGAATCAATAGCTTTATCTATAACATAGCATTAGAGCTCTGAAAGTAGTTTTACTGTCGCATTGAGAACTAAGGTAGACTTTAAAAAACAATTTATAGGTATATCTAACGCAGTTGAAATAGATTGTTTACCACACCTAGGCTGTTCACAGATTCCTTCACGCCCTTCGAAGATTGCCTTAAGATGACTGAAACATAATATAGGTAAGCTAAATCTCAAACCCACGTTAAAACATACAAAAATAAAATACCTTTCATACATAATTGGCGAGGATAGCAACGCTTGTGTGGAAAATCGAAACATTTTTATAATTTTTTGGCCCGAGTCTCTTGCAAATAATTTTGTGTGATTATGATGCTCTGAAATAACAAGTACGTGCCTGACCATACCTTAAACGCTATATTTTTCTATTATACGGTGGAAGTAGAATGTGTGACAGCCCTTATGTAAACTTAGCTAGCTACTTGACCCGTTTAGTTTAGTACGGCTAGGCGGCTTCTCTTAGATCTTATTACAGAGCGGTTTCTTGCGGGACCGGCCCTAATCTTAAAGGGGTCTCCCTGAAACAAAGACTTGCGCTAATCTCATGTTCTCTCATCTCTGCAATTTAATATTGTCTTGTTTAAGAAGAAGATCGTATAACTGACAACACGGATAAGATAGTCCGATCATTAACGTAAGTGGTTTTGTTTGAAATGGATTGGAAATTATAAAAAAAAAATAGGTAAATAAATAAGTATTTTTTGTATTACCTCTTTTACAAATTTTGTATCCTGTGCTTGAGGTGCATGGAATTCCAAATACTGACTCATATTCAGGATTATCTTGACCTTAGGTCATACACAAATTAATGTTGTCATTTGGTGTCATCATCATCAGTCCGTGTCAGTCCACTGTCAAACATAGGCCTCTTCTATTCCGTGCTACTAAGCACGATCTTCAACTATTCTTATCCCGTCCCTGCCATTTGGAATAATCTCTGAATGCAAAAGGAGAATTTTAATGTAAGTATTAAAAATGTATCCGTCATGTATGTGTGCAAGAGACGTTTTTCGGTCAAAGCACAGGAATCAAATTATAAGACATTCGTTGCAGCTCGAGATGCTTCAGCCGCACTGCATCCACTGCTAGAATATGCACTTAAAAAAATAACTAAAGAACTATTCGGAGCAGCTGTTTAACCAACTGGGCAAGCGAACGGGTTATACTATTTTTTTACGACAATGCTTTCAAAATAATATACTCGTAAAAACATATAGGTTCTTGGTTGAAAACTAACTTACGAAAATAAAAACGAATAAGATTCAAAACAGGAACAGTTTTTACGTTTCTAAAATGCGTCGGCTTAATTGATTAAACTCCACGTACCAATGTGTTTTAGAATTTGGAATTCATATGTACGTTTATTCGACGCTCTTACGGGGAAGTAAAACATCGTGATGAAGCCTGGACACTCCTGCGAAGAAATAGAAAGGTTGTGTGTGAAGGAAACAAATCAGCACTAATTCAGGGTAGGCTCGAGCCCCTCAGATGATGATGATGAATCAATTAAATCCATACAGAAAATGAATTTATTCGAATAATTTCATGCGTTTCATGAGTTTCCGTTGTTTGTTCTCCATTGGTATTATAAATAAATTGATGAGGTTACTTAATTAGTAGAACTAGTTAATTGACTTAAATCATTAACTTACCAAGCAAATAATAATACTAAATGCGAAAAGCTCTTATCTCTGCACACTTAATTAATTAGAATCCAAATGATCTAATCATTTTCTGTCCATCAATCCTATTTTGTTAGCGAAAAATAACAAAATTCTATCTGCATAGAAGTCCATATTTCATTTAATTGTAACTGTTTTGTATCTTTGTTTGCATTTATTTTAATTAAACCAAGACTGTTTAATTTGCAGACGAGATTAAATATAGGTACCTGCCTACTTATTCCATTTTGTTTCTTAAAGCGCTTAGTCTAAGAATATAAGGCGCTTAGTGGCAAAATTCTAGCGGACAGAGATTTTTTTTTGTTCTAAGCCTACCTGAAAATGTCAAAACTATATTCTTTTCTTTTACTTAAGTTCAAACAGCACGTACTTAAAGTTTATTCTTAAAAACATACCTAAAATTTGAAGCTGTTTAATTCTATGTAAATTTAAAATAGAATATAATTTAATCACTAGCTGACTTTGACTTTATTGATAATCCGTTCTAATGTTACACATTTTTATCTTTTAAATGCAAATGTCACGATAAATTGTGTTCCAAAGACATAATCCCCTTTTTATTTAGTCTCCATCCCTGCCAGAATAGCAGCCATTTTTGTTTCTAAACCGCTTAGTCTTATAAGGCGCGTAATTAACTACTAAACTAGAGTCTAGAGTAGTAAAATAAATTTAGCCAGCACAGGAGCCTTACAAGAACTTATTATCACCCATATCTCCTGTAGGGGATTTAATAAAACTCAGGCTCAAAACGGGCATACACGCTGCACACCTGTTACCGCATCTTCCAGTGTTTCGTGTTCCACACATACATCATTCTGCTTGCCTACACTATTTCAGAGATAAATAGAGATACATATTCAGTGGCGTTTATGTATATTTTCCTCCTTTTCAATTCGATACAACTAGAGTACTATATTCCGAACTTTACCATACGTGTATCTATCTATTGCGAATTTGGCAAGAAAAACGGTCATCAACTGCTCAGATACCCACCAAGGGGCCCGAGTTTATCCTGAATTAGGGCAATCAGGCATTAGTCCCACCCCGTGCGGGTTGGTTGACTTGACTGACACACACCTTTGAATTTCTTCGCAGAAGTGTGCCAGGTTTCATCGCGATATTTTCTTTCACTGTAAGAGTGTCAGGCCATGAGAAAATAAATGTAGGTAAAATACTGGTGCGCTATTCAAGGGTGCGCTAGCTGGTTGACGCTGTTTGCTATTAAAAAAATCATTATTTTTTTCATATTTGAACAATGAATCTTCGTAAAAGTGGTTTCTCGGTCTCAAATTGCATGGTATATTGTATATATTATAATAAAAGTTTGAAAACTTACGCTTGACAGTAAGTAAAAAATGCTCCCAGTTACGAATGTTTTCCAAAATGAGTGTACGTGGTGCATGCTTACTGCTCAATCAGAGCCATCTGTTGCAGCTGCAGCTGCATGCATGCATGCAACGCATCTTGAAACTTACATGAATTTTTGTTGCGCACTGCAAAACAAAACCGGTTTTAAGATAGTAAAAAGGAGATTCAGATGTAAAGTAGTTATATAAAAAACAATAAATAAAAAACTACAACAGACTATCGGTAAAATATTAGACTTGAGTTTATATACGGTGGACTAAGAACCAACCCAAATAACATCTCAATATGCACTTGAAATAAAGAGTTCCTTTCTAAATAATAGGGAACCATTACACCAGTCAAATTAAAAGGCAATCTTCCGAATTGAATAATACCAGCAATTTGAATATTCGGTGGAGGAGAATTAGCGACGAATCGATCGATTTAATCGGTTCCAACGAATTGCTTTACAAATGCTCTGTGAAGGGTTCCTCTAGCCCCAAAATTTGGAGCTGACTGTACGGTGACTAAGTTTTGATTACGTCTCTAGGAACCTAACCTACTAAACGCTGCTGTGATTGAGGACATGCTAATATTATATAACACACACTAATATTAAAAATGTGAAAATATATTTGGATGTGTAAATGTTTGTTCCGCTTTTACGCCTTAACTACTGAACAGATTTAAATGAAATTTAGAATGAAGATACTTTATACCCTGGTTTAACAAAAAAAGTACTTTTTACGGGAAAAAATCTTATTCCCACGGGAAAATCTTATAAAACGCGAGCGTAGCCTAGCGTAAAATCACGCTCTTATCCCTAAAGGGTAAATGAGTAGTTGTTTATAAATGTTTTATTCAAGGCCTGGAAGAAATAGCTGTGCAGCAATAAGGCAGCTCAACTGTACACTTTTTGTTTCTTTCATGATTATTGTTATTATTCTTCTTTATCTTAGTGTGCAATAAAGTATAAATAAAATTAGTAGTAGTATTAATTTATTCTTGCAAATAAAAAATATTTTCTTTATATCTTCTGGGCAAAAGTTTTCGCTGGTCGTGATGCAATGATCAGTATTATTTGTACTTTCTATTTCATTATTATCGTATGGCAAATATGGTTAAATAAATAAATGAACAAATAACTTACTACACAGAACGAAGTTAAAAAAAAAACATCCCATTGATTCTTGAGGAATTGTATACGGACGTACCTATCTTATTTATTTTAGAAAAGATTAAGCCGATGAGAATGTTAATTTATCATGAAATTCCCTTTAAAGGGAAGCGAACAAATATTTCAGGTTCGTTTTGGTGAAATAAAACGAACGTTTCGTGTATTTACTTTACGAATCTTACGACTTTACGACTTTCGGGAAGACCTTCAGTAATTTCGTAATAAAATAAAATTTCACGCCTACTTCATCGGTTCTTCAAGTGAAATTCAACCAAATTTTTTATTTTATAGCAAATAGACAGGATAGCAAATAGACAGCACTGCCTCTATAGAACATTTCTCGCAGAGACATGACAAAGAAAAGTAATAATCGGGGAGCCAAACTAGTGCTCAAACATAAGGTTAGTAATGAGTACAAAGAAACAATAATAAAAATAAAATCACGTGACTTAATAGGCCACGGGGGTATGTAAAATAACAAATTTGACAAGGTTAAAGGTTAAAAAGCGTGCGGAAAGCATACATAATTACACCTAGATATGAAAGGTTACGGCCGGAGGCTCATAGTCCAGCAGTGGACTGTAATGGGCCGTTGATGATTATGATGATGAAAGGTTAGCTGTGTGGTGACGGCAGAGTAGAATACATTTGTCACCTACCCCTACTCTTCCCGTGGGTGTCGTAAGAGGCGACTTAGGGACTACACATTGAACAGGGAACGGGCAGCAGCGCTCTCTGATACAGTAACCTTTTAATCTGCGATCTCCAATCCGCCTGCCAAGCGTGGAGATTATGGCAAAACCCTCCACTTAAGAGGAGGAGGCTCATAGTCCAGCAGTGGACTGTAACGGGCCGTTGATTGATGTTGATGAAATCAGATAGTTAAGGTTACATCAGAACATGTGATATAATCATGATATAATCATCTTTCTTTTTCGGGCAATCAGGTGATTCAGCCTGCAATGTCCTAACCGAACTGCGGAAAGTCTCACAAAGAGATTTTTACTTGAGAGGATCCCACCGGGAATCGAACCCGGAACCTCCGTAATGGGCGTCGAAATTCTCGAACACTCGGCCACGGAGGCTGTTGTTGATATTACGGTGAAGGAAAACATTGTACTCGTAGTGACGAAACCTCTAACGCCAGCAAAGAAATTCATACGTTATGTGTGAAGTTACTGTTTACTGTACCAGTGCGTGATTGGCCCCATCATCACATACGTCTCCACCGAATATCTCGAGTCTACCATGGAGTAGGGCGACCAGACCTAAGTCGATCACGTTGGCCAAGTACAGGTTGGTCGACTTCACACAAAACCTTTAAATGTCTTCGCGGAGTATGCAGGTTTCCTCACGATGTTTCCTTACACCGTAAGAGCGTCGAATAAACGTGCATATGATTTCGATATTCGGAACACATTTTGGAAATCGAACCCGCGTCTCCCAGTTGGGAGGCAGCGGCCACTAAACTACACCACCGACACTCGTGATCGGCCTGACCCGCTCTAATTCAGAGTAAGCTCGAGCCTACAGGGAACGAATATGATTGGAAACAATGCGAGTAACGTTGTACTCATATCTCGTAGCTCGTAGAACAATCGTAGCTGCACCGTAGCACTCGTAGCAACGAGTTAGAACAAATAAATCGCAGATTGCGGCGCGCAAACAGGCGCCTGCGCCGCGCACATGAAATTCATACGACGACGGAACCTTTGTCGGATCGTGGCGTGTTTGTTCCACGGACGTTTAATGTTTGTGTACCCAACTGCATCGCTGCAGACGGCTTCAAACTAACGCATATTAAAAAAGTTTAATTATTGCAAAGTGAGGTACTTATATACGTCAATGTTTTTGAAGATATGTATCATACATAAGATCACGCTCCTGTCCTTGAAAATACTTTAGTAAAAGCTTAAAAAAATAAATTTTAAGGATCTGATTTGAACTCCCATAAAAATCCTCGGATTGTGAAAAAAGCTGAAGAAATTATGAGATTACCTACACTTATTTTTGCTCTTATTTCTACATCTATTTTTACAAGGCTGATGTTTAAGTAACCTTACTTCTGGTTGCTTCATTTATGTGATTGTCGCTAATAAGCCTAGACCGCGCCTGCAAAAAAAAAATTGATGATAAAAAATATGGGTACGTACCCTGGCGAACCTTCTTATTTTAGCCGCATTGTTTTCGTTGGCTAAAAAAGATGATTTCATGTATTTTCCTTACAGTTATTACCTAAATTAGGGCTTGCCGGAGTGATGCACGCAATGCTGTGCAAACGTTGCACAGCAGCGGGATTTGTGTGTTGCGGTGCGCGCAGATCTTGGGTATCCCCGAGAGCTATCGTCACCCGCTGCCGACGATTACAGCATCTCCTGTTTTGCTGGTAATGATTTTCCAACAGCACAGAGTAAGAAGGATAAGCGGTTTAAGTTTGAAATAAAATAAAAATACAGCGTTTTTTTTTACTGGCGTCACCGTTCGTTTACTACGACTATGTTCGTTCGACATAATAAAGTGAATTCAAATACTCGTGTAAAAAATATTCAGCCGTAAAAATATACAATCGATAGAGTTCCTTGTTTATTGCACAACACATGTGCGTTTGATGCAGTTACGCACCCTATAGCTGAAGCGTGTATCGATAATGATTTTTTAACCATCATCATCGTCATATCTTTCCAATTTTGCATTTATTAGCTAAACTGTTTTATTAGTATTTTTTTTCGTGATTGGGGAATACCAAAAAACATTCACAGTCAAAGCTAGCTGGTAATAACAAGGATTCGTCCTTAGTTTTTAAGAAATCCTTAGTTTCCCCCATATCACTTTTTTGTGTAGAAAGGGTAACCATTTGACTACTTATCTACTTTCTTTGTGTAAATGCTAAACTTAAGAACTCGTTATAAAATAATAATAATATTAAAATGTATAATAAAATTCCAATAAGAGCATAAAGAGCGAGGATAGTGCCAAAAGCTATAAAAGTTAAAGGATTTATTAATAAGGAAATCTACAGGATAAGTTGTAAATTTTTGAGTTAATTTATTTTGTATTACAATGGTTTGACATGTACCTTATATTTACCTTATAGTAGTGTGTATAGAATGTAATTTTACTAAAAATTGTTGTGCAGGGCGTTGTACTGTAACGCATTTTAGAAACTAAGTTTTGTAGATTTGAAAAGTTTATTTGCTCAAAATATGGTACATAAGATGGTGAGATGACTTTATATTATAACATGGAATTGATAAATAAATAATTCTGAATCCGAAACTACCAATATTGTAGAGCAGTCACCGATCACATACGACTGTATCTTTTGTTCGACGTGGTCACGGTCGAAAATGTTTAATTTCGAACGTTTCAGTTAACATAATTAAGTTTTGAATTTGGAACACGTTGCGTGCGTGTTAGGAATTCGGAATTGAATTACGAATAAAATTTAATTTGTAATTTTGGCGATGGCGACCGGTGCGGAGCGTTCGAGTAAATAACCACAAATAACTAACTTTGTATTCGAATTTCGATTAGAATTTAAATTGAACTGATTTCGAACCGTTCAAATATTGGCAAGGTTTCGTCGTGGTATATTTTGTAATAAAAACACAGATGCTTTGTTTTTTTTTATCGGCAAATTTGCTGACCATTATAGAAAAAAAATACAATTTCTGTAACTTAGGTTATCAGAAACAAAAATATTGGACTGTGGTTCTAATTTTGAAAAATCTTTTCAGTATTTCGTAATTCTGTTCTTTAACAAGCAATTTCACTGTCAATACAGTAATCTATACTGTAATACTTGTATTATTCTCAAACAAAATTAGTCTATGGAGAGTAAACCCAAGTATCCACCCACATTACCTCAAGGACGTTCCCAATGGAACAAAGCACCGAAAAAAGTTATGGAATAGCGAAATAAACAACCAAGTTATTGAATAAATTCCACAACCCTTGGGTCTCTTTAATGTTTTCCCTAAAACAAAGTAATTCAATCTACGCGTTTCCTTTTAGAAGAAAAATAAAAAAGGTACTTGTACTTGAGGATTTTCTTTTAGCAGAACACAATAGCTGGTCGGGCGCCCGAGATACAGATGGCGCGACGTGGTGATTGCCGATCTTCGTGAGTTGCAGGGCGAAGATTGGCAGTCCACTGCACTAGATCGGGATGGATGGCGTGTTCTCGTCTCGGAGGCCAAGGTCCACTTTGGATCGCTGAGCCAGCGGAGTAAGTAAGGACACAATAGTTATTAAAGTATGCCTTCAAATATAACCTTTACACGTGTTGGCGAATTTAAGAACCGTTGTATATACCTATATAAAAGTATACCCAAAAAAAAAGATTATATTTAAACAGCAGATACAGCATGAAATTTACATCGTTTTGTTCCCGCCGTGTAGTGATAGTACCCGTCTAACTGAACAACTTTTCACGAAAATAAAATTTCCTGCGACAAAAAAATTTTTGGTCTCTCCATACAAAATGGGTCGGTCGGGAGTCTCACTTTGTATGGAGACACCAAAAATTTTTTTGTCGCAGGAAATTTTTTTTTCGTGAAAAGTTGTTCAGTTTGACGGGTACTATCACTACACGGCGGGAACAAAACGATGTAAATTTCACGGTGTATACCTACCTATACATGGGAATAGATTGCATTTTCAATTCGCACGAATTTTGTGAATGGCTATACTACATTTATTTAAAAAAAAAACGTAGAAGATACAACTACAGACAAAAGAAATTTATTTGTATCAAAAATTTACGAGCCTTAAAATATATCCTTTACACGTGTCGTCAATTTTACGAACCGTTATACGAGTACACCTACATTAAAACAGGGTAAAGTACTCAATTTATTGTTGCCACCCTCCCAATGTGTCAATAATTGCGGTGGAGGGTTGTCAAACATTCTATACCCTGGATTCGTATTGTGAAGTTCCATCATAATAGGGAATATGCATAAAAAAAAATATTAGTTTTTTTACATGGTTCATCTGAAAGTATACAAAAATAGAATACTGACAGTCAAAACAGAATCGAAATTGATCGAAAAACAAACTAGATACAACATTATTAAACAAATATATCTGTCCCTCTTTTCATTATCAACGAAAACAAAATTTTCTATGGCGAATGTATGGCCCGCGTGACCAATGACGTCAATGGTCATGTCGGACCTCTCTGTCTATCAACTTTGAAGCCTTATAACTTTGTTTCTGAGCAAGATATTTGAAAAAATGTTTTTTATGTGTTTGTCTGGAACTTGAAATATTTCGATTAATGAATTAAAAAAAAAATTGCATATTCCCTCTATGAATAAACACACTGCTTATCAATCACAAAAGTTTCAGGATGTTTGAAAGATTACGCGTGTAAATTTAGAAATTGTCAAACAAATTTATTTTAAGAACTAGCGGTCCACCCACCGTAGCTACGTTCACGTAAGATCTTCTCGTAGGAATAAGACTTTTTCCCGTAAATAGTATCCTATGTGCTAATACAGGTTACAAATTATTTCTGTTCCAGTTCAGTAGTTAAGGCGTGAAAGCGGAACAAACATCCAAACATCCAAATATATTTTCACATTAATATTAGTGTGATTTTGTTGTGATGTGATGAGATTAGTGTGAAGTGTGAGTGTGATGGATACGCATGTTGCTAGGGATAAAACATAATTTACCTTGAATCTCAAAATTACAAATTATACAACAAATATTTTATATTTTCGTGTAACTGAATAACTGTTGTTCAAGAACTTTTCCAAAATCTCATACAAACTGTGACTATTCATGTGATTCATACAAACTGACTTTTTATTAGCTGAACGAGTTAATTTGTATAAAATAAAGCCAGCCAAGCACGTGTCGGGCCACGCAAAGTCTAGGGTTCGGTAGTTGTCCAATAGTACTTAGGTAAATACCTGTTTAAGACAGTTAACATTCATCAAAATATTTTTTTATAATATTTATACCGATTTTTTTACCTGTACAAGTACATTTTATAAGTTAGTCTATTATTCGATAACCTGTAAAGCCTACTTGATGTTGATAATTTTCCTTTTAAATTCATAATAATATACAGTACTACCGTGAATTTTTTCACTTTTCCAAATACAACGGTTTCGCTGGTTTGGAAGGGGGGGACACTTGACTCTATCAAAAATGAGCACTTTTAAACGAAATATTTCTGAAACGTCCACTAGCATCGAAAAATTGTTTTTCCAAACCCCCATCATTTTTAAAAAACCTATCTAAGATACGTCACACTATAAGGTAGACGTGAATAAACAAATTAACCCCGTTTTAATTAACGTGTTCCAGAGGAACCCTAAATTTTTTTAAGATTTTATTTTTCAGCTTTACGCCGGCGTGATTCATAATGTATATCCAAGCCAATTTTTTAGTATTAAGAGTCTCTGAGCTAAGCCTCGGACGGACAGACAGACAGACGGACATGACGAAACTATAAGGGTTCCTTTTTGGCTACGGAACCCTAAAAAACAATAACTTTTTCAAGACTTTCAATTTCATGGGGTTCTCCACGCCGGCTTTGCGGTATTTCATTAAAACGTTATATGATATATACGCAATAAAAAATCTTTCGTTCTTTTTTTACAAAGCGTATTAAAGATAGACGAACTCACTAGAATCTTGACTATTTAACTCCACTATTTTTTCAAACTTTTAAAGCGTCTGAAATAAAGTAAGATTCCCTCAATGTTAGTACATTTTTAATCTGGGTAAAAGTGCAAAGAGCAGTTATAAATTTCAAGATTTAACGGAAAAAGTTCGTTATCGTGAAACGCCTATATTCTACCCACCAGGTACTTACCTTACCTTTCCCAACTTTACAGGCACCGGTTCAGAATAAGTAACAACGATAAAAGAAATGTTCGAATCCAAAGTAGAAAATTCCAATTTCAAAAAAGTTTGAGAAAGTTTGTCAGGAAAGTTATTCATTTTATAACAGCTATAATTTACAAAGAAATATTTATATTTAGCAAAGCAAGAGTTAATTAGAAGTCTCCCCATTAGTCCCCATGTAAAAACCCAGTTTAAAAGAAATGACTATATATAGGCTTTAATAAGCGATTTTATAATAATGATTTCTTATTTATTTATTGTTTATGTAACCCTAAGTCCAGCCCTCTCTCACCTTTACCTATTTCATCCAGATAACAAGTTCCAAACTTTGACAACCTAGTCGAGTCAGTCGACATGAGATTCTGAATTTTTTCGATCAAATTATAGAAACTTGTACAACTCCAGACTTGCCGAAGAGAGAAATTCAGAATTCAGAATACCAAACATGATTACGTAGGTATGTCTGTTCATCGTTATGCCTCTATCATAATAGCCTCTGTGGTGCGAAGTCAAATCACTTTGCATCATCATCATCATCAACACCTGTGATAAAAAGAATAAATTTTAGCTGCTTCAAAATTTTTGTTGATACTTTTTGTTGTTCTGTATCAGCTCATATTCATCTTCCCAGAAAGCCTGAGCCTAACTTGAATCAGGGCAGTTACGCCTATATACGATACTCATTAATAGGAACCAGAAATACTTTTATAAGTCAAAACTTATCTATGTTACTTTCAAAGAAAGTTATTTGGGCAGTACAACAAAAGGTCACTTTAGTATTTTAGAATACAAATGATGGTTTCGTCAGGTTAATCATTGTTTATCAGTCGAACTAATCTGGGCTATAAATACTTGCCCCCAACGGTATAATTATTTATCAATACAACAGAAATATTGAAGTGAAGCTGGTTGCCAGTGGCTTGCTTTTTTTTCGTGGTACAAAGGAGCAATTTGTCTGTCTTCTTATAAGTTCAAAAATAAAATAAGTTAATTTTTCTATCACGCAGCCAAACCAATGATTCAATGTATAATTTATTAAGCATAGTAATGTCCATGAAGTAACGTTTATTTTTGAGGATCTTATATTTCATTGCGTTCTTACGTAAAGCGAAACGGCGGGGCAAGATGCATTTTTCCTGTAATTAATTATCTGAATAGCCCGATTAGTTAAGACAGAGAAAGCTATTCTAAGTAGTGTATGAGAGGCTAGGAATTGCATTAACAGCAAGAAGGACACAATATACCAATGTCAGAGGAAGGCATTCATGGCTGGACAAGCGGAATTCTCTCTATTCAGGGCGCCGCCAAATAAATTGTTGCGATTTTTCTTTGACGCCTCAAGAATGTTTCTATTATTTGCAAGGTTATGAGCGACAAGCGGGAGCGAGGTTTCTTCTGGATTACAGTTTGGCAAAAAAGAGTTTGGAAAAAATGAGGGCGCTTCTATCGCTCTTGTGGCTACATCGTAGTTAAACAGGAAAGGAAAAATTACTTAATTTATAAAATATTGTAAAATTAACGAATAAGAATCAACATGGCATACCAATAGGATAATAAAAAGCAACCCAGCATGAATGGCAGCAAACTAAATATTTAGTTCCACCTGTCACCGCTCCAAACTCTTCTTTGCCAAGCTGTAGAATTGATTAGAATATAGAAATGTGCCTTGCTCAGAAACGACAAATAAAAAACAAAACACAACAAAAATAAACAAAACATAAATATATATAATAAAACAAACAAACAACAACAAACAAACAAAAACAAACGAGTGATATACTGAAGTGCGACACACGCTAGTTCGACACTACTGAAGATCGAATAAAATTGGGATTGCGCGTGCATTTAAGTTGTGGTTTTTGAAAACCGCAAGAACGAAGCGCAACACCACTAATTTATTACTATAGTTCGAGCACTGATGCAAATAAATGTATGTAGGTCTCGGCGAGAATAGTGTCTGGATACAAAAAGCTTGAAATTGAGCTTGATAGAGCTGTTTGGAAATCAATGAAAAAAGTATTTCGAAGCACAATCTCAAGAGCTGGACAAATTTTTGTGATGTTCATTTTCTGGATCTAACCCTAGCTAGCCACGTACCTACGGTAGTTAAGTTTAAACAATATCTGCTGATTTAAAGCAAACGTTGATCCGTTTTTTTCTCTTGAGACTTGAGTCGGGAATCAAGATTTATTTTGCGCTAGTTTTTGCTTGTGTCTTTACTCACCCAGAATGTTAAGAGTGGCAATTTTGACCTTAATGTAGGTACTTACATATACGCTCTAACGCTCGACTTAGGTTTGCCAGGGTTGCTAGCCCTTGGTTGCGCTTGTGGCATCTTTGGAATTAGACGAATCGGTGGTGGTTTTACTAAAACTAAGTATAGGTTAAATAACACTAATTTTATAAATGTGAAAATATATTTGGATGTTTAGATGTTCGGATGTGCCAATACTGGACGGATTTGGACAAAATTTGAAATTAAGATAGCTTGTAACCTGGATTAACACATAGGATACTTTTTTACTGGGAAATGTCTTATTCCCACGGAAAAATCTAAAATAGCGCGAGCGCAACCGCGGACCGCTAGTATTAGATAAAAGCGACGTAAAGTGGCCTTTTTACGTTATTTTTATGAGTTAAATTGTTTGTATGAATTTTAGTAAATAAGCATGACTACACCTCTCAAGATTTACTAGTGCTAAATTAAAATGCTGTAACTATATACGTCAGTATTAGTACTGCAACAACAATGACCGTTAAACTAGGAAAGTGAAATGGAAATACATAAAAATAGTTGTTCTTCAACAAAATTGAAAGCAATGTAATGCAACCCTAGAATCGCTATTGTCAGTTTAGCATTCGGCATAGACATGATGTAAGCAGGAAGCTATTACATTTTTAGGGTTCCGTGCCAAAAAGGAACCCTTATAGTTTCGCCATGTCTGTCTGTCTGTCCGTCCATCCGCGGCTTAGCTCAGAGACCTGTAATTTGACATGGATAGAGTCAAATGTCACCAGAGAAACCGTTGTACTTGGAAATGAGAAAAAAATCACGTTAGTAGTGTATATTTGAATTCAAAAGGAAAAGTATCCACCTCAAGTAGGCTTTACAGGGTATCGAATAATAGACCAACCTATAAAATGTACTTGTAAAAGTAAGAAACTTGGTACTACAAATATCATATCAGAAAAAATATTTTAATGAATGTTAACTGTCTGAAACAGGTACCTAAGTAGTATTGAACAATAACGGAACCCCACACTTTACGTGGCCTGACACGTGCTTAGCCGGTTTTAATTTTTTGTTGAAAAAATTGATTTCGTCAGTCAAATATGTAGTATACGCCAAACAAAAGCGGTTTTCTTTTATGCCCTTTATTTATCTGTTATCACAGATAAATAAAGATAAGATCTATTGATCACAATCCTTTTGTATTTTATTGTATATTCACATCACAATATTCTTTGATTCCGTTGTTGTACAAAAGAGATACGCTAAGCTAGAATTATATTGTATAGGAAATACTTTTTGATCAGAAAGTATTTAAGTAATAAACGAACGTTGTCGGTGTAGTTGTCTACTTTAAAAATAAAGGTCATAGTGTGATAAATCGTTTTTCTTAAGTTAAGGACTTTAAAGTTGAAACCATTATTTTTATAGTTGATTAAGTCCTTTCAGAATTAATACAAGTACCCTGCAATAAACTAAGCTCCATTGTCTGAATATCTATTTGAACCCAAATCTTGCACATTTCGTCTTTTATAAGAATTAGAATGCCAATAAGTGGAGCTACAAGAGTATTAGAACTATCTTGGGAACATAAACCCTTTTGGGCTGTCTTACATTTTGATATTCAATAATTTTAATACCAGCTGAAACTGCTGGAATGTCTGTATACCTGTACTGACTAAAGATAAGAAGTTATTTTAATATTATCACATAGTTAAACGTATTTAGACAATCACGTGATAAACCTTTTTCATGGGTAAGAAAATGATAAAAATATATTGATTTTCTATACGAATGGCGACAGCTGTTGGGCACAAGAGAATGGTCTTATCTTACTATCGTTTTTGTCTTAACCAAGCTGGATATAATACCACAAAGTGATTTGATATGATATGCACCCACCGGGATTGAACCCGAAACTTACAGAGGAAAAGAAAAAACAAAAAAAGTGTCAATTTTATTGTAGTGAACAACCACGAAAATATTAAAACAAAATATATATTCCAGATCAATATCAATACACTCTGTAATAATATATAATAATTGGTTCACTGCGATTGCTATTTTGTATGCAATAAGGTATTTGTGTTGTATTGTTTGTATTCATAAGCACGTGAATGTGTCCTAAATTGGATGAAACCTAATACATTTTAAACTGTTATTCGGAAGGCTCCATAGCCTAGTTGGTAGTACGCTTGCCTTCGAAGCACAGGGTTGCGGGTTCGAATCCCGCCCAGGGCAAACATTCGTGTGATGAGCTCTTGTGTTTGCCATATAAGTAAGTATGTATTTATCTATTTATGTATGTATATCAGCTGTCTAGTATCCATAGTACAAGCACTGCTTAGTTTGGGATCAGATGGCCGTGTGTGAGATGTCCCCACATATTTATTATTATTCAGACTGTATTTCAATCAGGATTCATCGTAATTTCTACTACGCTCAGCACCGTCACGAGGCTTGAATCATGCTCCATATGTCTACTGGGTCGTTACGTTGAGCCTCATATATAGTCAAGTCGATATTGAATGTTGCTTATTTTTTATTTAAACACTATCTTTATTAAACAAGTAGGTACTAATTACAGCTTGTTTTTATATAATATCTCGATATTTCAAATATTTGAAAAAACTAGCACTTTTGTAGGTTTCTGTGGAAGAACAGAATTAAAAAGCAAAGTTTTTTATTGACTTGCTAAGTTTTCACGAGTTTTTTTCACGAGTTAAAGTTTTTCTCTCAGGTTGCTTGAGCCACAGAAGAAATAGTCTTGAGCGAATCAACATCTATCAACATCAACGGCCCGTTACAGTCCACTGCTGGACTATGAGCCTCCTCCACTTAAGTGGAGGGTTTTGCCATAATCTTCACGCTCGGCAGGCGGGTTGGAGATCGCAGATTAAAAGGTTACTGTATCAGAGAGCGCTGCTGCCCGTTCCCTGTTCAATGTGTAGTCCTTACGAAACCCACGGGAAGAGTAGGGGTTGGTGACAAATGTATTCTACTCTGCCGTCACCACACGGCTTGAGCGAATAAATAATCTTAAATGAAATACAGCTCATGTTGTTTTATAACGCTTTAATTAAACTAATATTTTAATTAAACTAATAGTGGATGTATTTAAGAACATGGTCTATCTGCAGGGTCTAATAAATAGGTACACAGACAGACTAGACGCCTGCAAGAAAGAAAACTCAAAAGTCTTGAAATCGCGACATAATTCTGTGTAGGCTTCCCCTAGCACCTAGCATTGAACGGCTTAATAAAAGGGAGATCCGTCATTGACCTTGTAATGAGGCGTTCGTCCTCTTTCCTGTTTTATGACTGGCAACCTTTCTTGCTGGCAGTTTTATCTTTCATTTTAAATTTATTTTCAAATTTAGATTTCTTACGTTTCGATTTTGTCTTTTTTCTGCTAAATTTCTCACTTCATGTCCTGATCTCTAACAGTGTAAATCTCAGTTATCCTTACAATTTCGAATCCTTGTTACCATTTTCCAGTTTTTATAATATAAATTACAAAATTAAAAATTAAAATTAAAAATGCTTTATTTACAAAAATCCTTACAAGTACAGTGTCGAGGCTTCCCAGTAAGTAGTCATAGACACTTGTGATGGGAATGCCACGCTCTTCTAAATAAATAAATTAATTATATAAATACATAATATTAAATAAATACCTTTCCTTACGGACTGAACCCTGTTTTGCCACGTTTATATTTAAATCCCGTACAACATCTTTCGTGTGGTGCTCCATACGATGTACATCCATACGAGGAGCTCGAGCCTACCTTGAATTAGGGCGATAAGGCCTTAGTCTACCACGACTGGCCCAGTGTGGGTTGGTCGACTTCACACACAACCTTTGAATTTCTTCGCAGGAGTGTGAAGGTTTCCTCACGATGATGTTTTCTTTCACCGTAGGGCGTCGAATAGACGTATATATGAATTCGTAATTCGAAAACACATTGGTGCGAGGTGGGGATCGAACCCACATCTCCCGAACGGAAGACAGCAGCCTTAGCCACTACACTATCGAAGCTCGAGCCCTTCTTAATAATTGTTATTTATACGGTACGAGAGGAATGTAGATTTTTCCACAGAGAATTGATATTGAATCCAGAGCACGCGAAGAACGACTAAGTAAACATGGTTTGCATCTCTAGAAATTAATATGCGTTATTTGGCCCCATTTTTGGATATGAAAGGCATTCTTTCCGAGCTGGAGAGGTAAAAAAAATATATACTTAATAAATACCTAAGTATTTTTATTATATTTCGTCATTATATGACGACCTTGTATTGTCTTGCTTGATTAAAGAGTATTCCTATTACTATTCGTAGCTTAGTGGTTTTTTTAGTATTCCTTGCTTGTCATATGATATACCTAATTTCCAAGTTTCTTGTTTTCTTTCTGTTTCAAGAAAAAACATGGCAAAAACGTAAAGAAAACCAGAGAATAGGTACAAATTTCTAGAACTAAAATTACCTATACAAAATCACAAGCCAACATTTTCGTAGAAATTATTTGACATCTAAAGTAAAAGGTATTTCATGACTTTTTTAATATTTCAGAAGTTTACTTTACTACCTATACTATTTTGGTGGGAATATTTCGTAGCGTAAATACGTAGTTTGATTATTTTCAAATTCAATTCTAGTAATAAATTGATTGGCTGGAAGAGATCTCTCTTTAGAGATAAGTTCACCTTTGCTAATGCTTTTCTTTTATTTTCTGTACTGTGTACTTAATGCAATAAAGAATATAATATATAAATATCAATTCGAGTACTATTTCACGAGTTTTAATACAATAAAATTATTGCACGTTCGTACAAAGGCATAATAAAAACAGATTTATGCTTGTCTCGCGGCCCGCGAAATCACGGGAATAGCCCATCAAAGTATTTTATGTGATTCCCCTGTATGGAGTACTCAAAGCTTTTTATTTGTGTTCCGGAGCCCATAATTTTCAAAGGTTACATACGTTTTAATTTATCTGTACTCGTTTATGTTTTAACAATATTTTCAGGTTGAAAAAGAGGCAAAAAATTTGCCAAAAAGCCTATAGTAGTCGATCATTACCCATATTACATTCAAATCAACGGCCCGTTACAGTCCACTGCTGGACTATAAGCCTCCTCCACTTAAGTGGAGGGTTTTGCCATAATCTCCACGCTTGGCAGGCGGGTTGGTGATCGCAGATTAAAAGGTTACTGTATCAGAGAGCGCTGCTGCCCGTTCCCTGTTCAATGTGTAGTCCCTAACTCGCCTCTTACGACACGGGAAGAGTAGGGGTTGGTGACAAATGTATTTTACTCTGCCGTCACCACATGGCATATTACATTAGTCAATATTTATAAAATTAGTGTGATTAGTAGCTAAGCATGCAAACTTTTTACCTTGGGAATACTTTTATATGAGGATAAATAAACAAACAATTAAGCGTGCCTGTAAATATACTATATTATTTTTATCAAATTTTATTATATTCTTTCTTTTTTATAGTGATGTTTGTAAGGTTGACAACCGACCTCACAAACTCTACTTATCGGTTGTCGACCTTACGATGATGATGATAATCAAACTTATCGATCAATCGGGCAATTCAGCCTGAAACGTCCCGTACTGGTGTCAGTGTCAGTGTGTGTGTGATTTATGTTTGAGCACAGTTTCCCCACCAGGATCCGAACCCGCTACCTCCATAATAAGACCCGAACGCTCTACAACTCGGTCACTGAAACTGTTATTGTTAGTATAAAGTTTATGATATAAATAGAAATACCTTCCGCCCAGCATAAATCCCTTCCTGTTTCCATAGGCTCAAGTACCTACTTGAGCCTATGGAAACAGACCTACGTTCAATATTATAAACAGCAAAGTTAGCTCAGTAGTTAGGAGCTCATTCGCGCTTCAGCAGTCAGACAAATCGAAACGGAACTTTGTCTAACTTCGCGCAAGTTGCCACGTGTATTATCCCGGAACATCAGATTAGTTTTACACTCGTGTTCACGTGAATGGAGAATGCGTATATTATTGTTAAAGAGATAACCTTGTAACGAGGCATTCGTCCTCTTTCCTGTTTTATGACTGGCAACCTTTTTTGCTAGCGGTTTTATCTTTAATTTTAAATTCATTTTCTTTAGATTTCTTACGTTTCGATTTTGTATTTTTTCTGCCAAATTCTTCACTTCACCTGATCTCCGATAGTAAACAGCTTATCTACTATCTTCTACCATTTTCTATGACAGTTATATAATAAATAATATAATATATAAATATATAAATTCCCATTCTTCAGGCTAAACCTTGGTTATAGCCACATAACCCTCTACAACACTTTTCGTGTAGTGGTCAGCAGCTCCGTGGCGGTTGCTGGGCCACAACCTCGTTTCGAAATGTTCTAAATATTTTTTTAACCCATCCGACATTCAGATGTTTCCAAATTGTGAGAGTTATGAGAACTTCATCATTTTAAGCGAAAATTTGGATTGCTAAACCTAAGTAAGACGGCTCCGTAGCCCAGTGTATCTGCCTCCGACGCACAGGGTCGCGGGTTCGAATCCCGCCCAGGGCAAACATTCGTGTGATGAGCACTTGTGTTTGCCTTTTGTCTGGTTGTTGTTTATCCTATATAAGTATGTATTTATATATTTATGTAATGTATATCAACTGTCTGGTACCCATAGTACAAGCTCTGCTTAGTTTGGGATTAGTGTGTGAAGATGTCCCCACATATTTATTTATTTATTAAGTCTAACCGAACGATTATGGCTGTTTTTAGGGTAAGTCTCCAGGCTAAAATGGAAGCACCTTCTAAAACCCGTACCCATACCCGTAAATTGTAACAATTTTAGTACACTCTCTAAAATATAATATTTTGTAAGATATTATCAAAAATAAATTGTACTTGCCTATTAAAATAATTGTAAAGATGTTTATATGTTTAATTTATTTTATTCTATTAAGTAGAGTCTTCAAAAATAAAATAATAAATAAATAGTCATGAGACTATTGCAACATAGTCGAAATATCGGTAAGCTCATTAAAAAGCGTATTTTAAACCAAAATCGTGGTAATAACCCGGTAGATATATTAACAACCGCGTAAACCTAAAAGTGTTTATATCTACGTAATAGGTTGGATGCCATCATTTTTTTAGCCAGGTTTACTGACACAATTCGCGGTCCTCTGTAGAGAAGAATTGTTATATCGGTTTACATCGCAACCTCTACGCTTCTTCTACGGCGTAGCACGGTAGCACTACTCGTAGCTAATTTGTAGACATCTGCTACGAAAAGGTGTTTCTTCAGTGTTCAGCGATGATTATACAAAATTAAACAGCCGCTTGCATAATTATAGCGTTTCAGCCTTTCAGCTATTGGCAATCGATCCGTTTGTGACGAATTTCATATTTTAATATAGTGATGTTGTAAATCCGTACCATATGCCATACGAGATGACAGCTACTAACTAAATATACTTTAATATATTATGATTACGAGTGTAAGAGTTTTGTCTTACATGCATGTAGCTTTGCTTGAGGTAAGATCTTATAATATCAACCAATTATATTTGCGCTTCAAACACCTCACATTATATAGGTATATCCCCAATACAACACAAGTCTCATCGTCATCATCATTTTAGTGGAAAGACCGAAGAAAGAAAGTCCGAAGAAAGAAAGACCGACCTTCTCCACAGAAGGCGTACACTTGTAGTGAACGCCATCTTGCTTTGACGTCGAAAAATGATTTTGTTAAATCTTACTTCGAATAAAAACCTCTTTATCTTTATTTTTATCTTTAAGACATCCACTGCTGGATAAAGGCCTCCCAAGGATCTCCGCAACCACCGGCACAAGTCTACGAGTAATTAAGAAAAACAACATAACAAATACACGTATTTCCCTGGAGTCCGGCCCTGTTGCCTATAACACAAACATCACTAAATAGGCCACCACAATCGTTACAATACAACCATTAGCACGAACCACCATTATTTTCGTGTCGCACCAAGACAAACTCCCGATTAACTCACACACACAAACTTAACTAGATCACAACTAGATAAACTATACTGTATGACACACATGGATACTAATGAATTAACGATTTTATTACAACCCATTCGATGAAGAACGGTTTTGTTTTGTTTAAGTCATCATCAACGGCCCGTTACAGTCCACTGCTTGTTTAAGTAGGTAATAATAATTCTATATTATTAGTTTTAAAACGCAAAAGAAATTTTAATGTAGAAATTAACAATTAACAAATTATCCGAATTATAATTGAATAGAGCCATGGGTTGTGGATAAATAAATACAAAAAAATAAATCGATTCTGTTTTTCTCTTCGCAAATCTGTTATCTTATTTTTTATAATATTTTGTAAAATATGGTAAGCTAAATAACTATTGGTATAGCTGGCAGCGGCAGATAAGAAAAGGCATACATTGCGCTCAGTGACAGCATGAAATTAGAAAAAGGCTAATATCCAGTCAGCAATGGATTAACTAATTAATACAACGATATCAAGCAAATGACAGGTCAAAGGTCTCCTCCCAATACTACTCGTATCATAAACATTGAACACATCAGTAAGCAATTAGGCACATGAATTATCATAATGATAATATCAGTTCCACCTATGCATGTTATACTACATTAACTAGTTCGGTGTAGTGAAGTAATATTTCTCGGCGATATGAGTTTGCAGCACGTGACCATGTGGCGTGCTAGCATGATCGTGCGCAATGATGTTCGCACGTTTTGCATATTGCGTTTGAGAGTAGAAGATACGGTTTACATGATAAATTGATTTTGGTAAGGAGTTTGAAGGTAGAAAAGACAGTAATATTATCGGATTTTCATTTTGAGATTGTTGATAGAATTTAGTCTTAACGCTTCACCTCCTTTACCGTGGTATCCTATTTATATTTATTAGTAATGAAAGGGAAATGAAATAATGATATTTTGAATGAATGATAAGGTTGCGCCACCGGTTGCGCAGTCAACAAATTGTTACATTGGTTGTACGACTATAATCGAGCTGTTCTAAGCAAGTTCTAAGAAGTCCGATTTGACAGCAGGCAGGAAATGTGAAACTAAGTGGGTTCAAAAGAGAGAGACAGAAAATAAATTGAACGTGTATGACAGCTGTTAAATCAGACTTCTTAGCTTTTAATTTTAATTTATTCTCGGATGTCTAAGTTGATGATTTAAAAATTTTACCATATAATGCCTCTAAGTGTTACTTCGAACATTTTGCGGACAACCCGTCCTGGCTACGAAACGGCTCACTAAATGTAACTGTTATGCTCGACACGCTAGCCACTGTACTTGTAATTACGACTAGCCTACCTGCATGATAGCATATCCAACTTAGAAACTACTTTATAGATTTAAGGAAGTTCGCACGTGAAGTTAGTGCTCACAGTTAGTACTAAGCGGACTACCAAGACTTCGCCATTCTCGCTAATGGCCTAGGTTTAGACTACCGGAGTTTAGTTTAATTAATTTAAGTAAGTGAGTAGGTAAATGAGACTGCAGTGTGATGGCACAACTTGGCCACTCCATTCAACCGCTGCGTTTTAAATACCTTCTGTTCGGCTTAGCGCGCAAAAACTGAGACGGTCAAATTAAGACTATTGTCGCATAGTAGTAGCAAAATGCTTGCCTGCCAGTATTAAAAAGAAATCTAATTTGAAGACTGAACAGCATGAATATACGTCATCTTTACTAAAATATCATCGGTTGAACACCTAAGATGAGCGCTTGGCGGCGTGTTGCGTCGCTGCCTTTTTATTAGGAGTGCGATCATGGATGCGTGAAAATTCACTCGGGAAAAGAAAAGAGAGGAAAATATTAACAGTAAGAGAGATGAAATGTGGTTCTCGAACGCTGGCAATACTGCACTGGCAAGTGATTGCGCGACAAAAAGGGGTTTTCGAACGGTGTAGCATAACTGCATAACGTCACTGTCATCGTAATTAATTGCCGTCGATCCAACCAAAAGTAGATATTTCATCATCCGTATCAATTTTTCTTAGCTACTACTCAAACTTGTAATAAACCACATAAATATTATTCCAATAAAAAAAAACAGTCCAACCTTCTCCTTCACCATTTTACATATTATTTCAGGTAATTTTTAACGACGCTTCAACAGGGAGAGAAATCGCACTTGTCAGTGCGAAAATTACTCTACCTGAGCCGTTCGAAAACGATATTCGGCAAGCTGTCAGGTGACAGTTCTTTTACCCTCGGATTCACTCGGGTCATTTCTGAACGCTCTAGGGTAATTTTCGCATCACTCGGAGTAAATTCTACCCGACTTCGAACGCACCGTAGGAACTCCCGAATGATGGGGTGAAATTGAGTATCACGGAATGGCGGGTGGCCGTTCTGTACGTTAATACATAACTTGACACTGGCACAAAGTTCAACGAGTGCCATAAAAAAAAAGAAAAAAAAAAGAAAAAGAAAAAAGGAAAAGAAAAGGTCAAAAAGGTAAGGTATTAAATCTGTGATGATGTACGACGAGTTTTGACGAGTTTACTTGACGGATTACGTTGACTCGTCACTGTATTTGTGCAAGTGTAAATGAGCCTATTCAACACAAATCGTAATACGAGAACAATGTTACTATTCATTGTAAGTATTACATACCAACATAATAATGTTATTGCAATTCCAATAATAAGAATAATATATATTCGTACACTAAACGTCGTTACAGTCTCGCTGAAAATGTCCTGAATATTCGAGCGATATACTCAAAATAATAGTCGGCCATTTGCAATTTAAATCGACCGAAAGCTCAATCGAACTTCGGCGACCGATAGAGAACGAAAGCGATCGTATGGCCACCACAAATTGGAGGGTTTATTAATTTGACCCTTTTAGTTAGAAGAGTTGCTTTGATGTAATAGGAGGAGACATTTATGGAGTTACCTTTAAAGACTCACTTCACTTTGTGTTCTTGGTTTTAAGTATTTGGGTTTGGGTCGCCTGGGTACCTAGTGTTGGGCTACGATCAGTTGGCGCGTAAGATTGACGTCATTATTGAGTTTTAACCGCGATTGTCAAAGTTAACCGCCCAAGCACGTGTCAGGCCACGCAAAGTGTAGGGTTCTGCAGTTGTCCAATATTACTTAGATGCCTGTTAGCGTTAGTTAATGTTTATCAAATTTATTTTCTGTGATATTTGTACCGAATTTCTTACTAGTACAGTACATTTTATGAGTCGGTCTAAGCACCTTAGTCTTAGGATTAGGGCTGTATGTGTATCTCATGCTACTTACTTAGAAAAACTACTTGATACTGGCGAATTACTACAAGTGAAACGCCATAAATAAACATTAGAATTAGAGGTAAGCAACACCATATAGCTTGTGTAGTCTTAGTGAGGCTTGTGGAGTATGTACTATATTATAATTAAAAAAATTTTTTATGGCCAGCATGTTGTTAGAATGTAAGAAGCTGTTATAAAATAAAATATGATCTTTGACATGAGTTTACGATCGCTGTCTACATAGTAAACTGCATCTATATGCAAAATGTTCAGATAAGTAATGCGTGCTTCTCAATTATTGCATTGTATGTTTGAATATACTTAACAAAATTCATTTTTTTTAACTGAATCAACTATCAAGTACGTAACTACTTACTGAAAATCATGTTTTATTTCGAGGAATAAAAAATGTGATTTCAATATTACGGATAGGTGGACTGTTGGTAATGTAACATAAAACAAATGACATCCCATCCAATTCAATGACGTGAGCCCCTTGTACCCAATGATCCAGAAATAGAGCTATTACGAGCGAAAATAACTGTTATAGGGGAACGTGTAACGAAGTCATTATAACACCACCGTAAGTAAGTATTTTTCAAAATTGGTGGCAAATCCGTTAGTTATTGTAGGTAGACACACGTTAGGTTTTTTTTATAAATCAGAATTAAGGGAAATATAAATGGTTGTGTATGTGTGTGCGCTGTAGTATTTATTTCTTTTATTTAACTATTGATCGTGTTTGGTGTCTGGATTGGGCGATCTACGACACATCGTGGAACAAAGCGATGCTGCGACGGACAAGCTGGAAAAGTTGAGCAGTTTAAAATATAAGAGTATTTTTTTGTTCTGTAATGTGTAACATATCAGTTATGTAGGTTTTATTCGCCCTGGAACGTAAGCATACTCAGGTGACACCTCTAAAAAGGTCTGCTTCGCATCTCATTTCCGTCGGATTGAATAACTTCTCCTTAACAAAATGCTTTGTTACTCGTCTTTTATTTAAATTTCTTGCAAATCCACGACTGCTTTGGGTTGAGTTCGGTGGGAACTCAAAAATTTTAAGTCGCCATTTTTTCCCGGCTCCAGCAGCAGACATCTCCGGATTTTTCCATCTTCGCAATGGATTAATTAAAACGTATTTGGGCATATTTTTTTGTACCCTTTTCAACATCTGGCGAAAGGTGTTGCTGAATTAAAAAAGATTTTTAAGAGAAGCAGCAGTATTTTCTCTACTCAAAGATTAAAATTCTGGACGCGAAAATGTTGTGATGTTTTGAGTATTATAAGTTGGGTTTATTTTGTAAAAATGCAACATGATACAGAAAGATTGGTAGGCGGCAAGTTGCTTTTAAATAATAATAAAATTGTGGTTTAACTTTAGTTTTCATATTTTTCACTTTACTCTATAACAATATTATAATAAATTCTGTAAATGTATACTCGTACTCACGAGTCGTATTATTTATTCTGAAAATACAATTTTTTATATGTTTTAACGTTTGCGGTTACATTTGTCTTTTAAAAATGCAAACCCTTTTTATTTTAAAATTTTATTTTGAAAAGTGGTATTCTAAGTAAAAAAAAATTCTATGAAAAGTAGATGAACTTTTTAAATATTCAGGTCTCATACGAGGATGCACTAGAATTTTGATAAGGTGCAGAGGTCGGTACCTAGTTCTGGCTATAATCCACAAAGGAGTATTCTAGTAGATGGGAGAACAGAGAACGCACTGGTGTACTATTAAAAACAAATGACCACTCTGTAAAAATACATATAACAAAATTCTATCCAATGAAATTAATAAATTGATATAGTTTTGTTTTTTTTTTGTTTTCACCGTATTATGGTTATGTACTGGTTGTCATGTATTAAAGCGATTTAGTATAGCATACCTTGCTTGGATAAAAAAAAACTATTTTGAGGTGTTAATTTTAACTACCTATACTGTCTTCGTAATCGGCTAATCCTTTTCTCGTTTATCGTACAACAAGCTCTCCGTCCGCGCTAACGCTTGCGTTATGTCAGATTATCCCGTGGAAATAAAACTTTTTTCCGTAAAAAGTATAGTAAGTAAGTAGGCTATGTTTTAATCCAGGTTACAACCTATCTCCATTTCATATTTTATCCAAATCCGTTCAGTAGTTTAGGCGTGAAAGCCGAACAAAAAATACTTTCACATTTATAATATAAGTGCGATGTGATTTTTCATGTCTTTTTATTTTATAATGGCGCTTGTATTCATGCTTTTAGCTCTTTAAGCACTCTGTGGTGAATATCTCATTAGTTTAGATGTATCGCGCGAAACACTAGAACTTCGGGAAAGCCATTACATGAAATTAGTATCGAATGACTTAACCGCAAACCGATATTTCATTTTGGAAACTGTTTTCGTCTAAAAGGGCTTGTTAGTTGGCGAATATATCGGATTTTTGGCTTTAAGCTGAGCCAAGTCAAAATATACCTTCGTTTAAAATTATTGTCCTTTATATCCAATGGGCATTCCATTCGAATAATTATGGTCTGATTACATTACTTTTCATATTTGCAAGAAGTATTCGGAATAACACCTACAACAGATAAAAATTAAAAATATATAAGATATTATTATGCAAAAAATACACCACCTATTTCATAGTAAGTATGTATAAGGACTGTGTGACCGTGGTTAATGGGTATCCCTACCTAGCCCGTAAAAATATTACGTGTTGAACTTTCAAGATATTACAAACTAACTCCCAATTTCAAAGACTGACGTTATACGAGTAAGATGGTTTTTGCTGCGTTACCTATACTTGGTTTTCAACTCATGTATAGTAACGAGAAGACATATTTTAAACTGTCTTTGCTTATCAATCACTATTATTAAAAGATACGTGTATTGTGCCTGATAATTATCAGAACCCGCAGGCACAATACAAGTATTTTTTATCCCAAGCACTGCACTTTTATAGAGGCTAATAAGCTAATATAGACTATTGAAGCCACGATAGGACGGCTAGATAAAACTCAATCAAAGAAACATTTTCAAATGATCAGTTGAGGAAACTTTTGCTTCCTGGAATAAATTAATTTTTTTTTAAGATAAAGATAAATATATTTTATTTGCGATAGATATGGTAGATACAAAGATGTTAGTATGATTAAAAATAAAGCACATATCTAGCCTAAGTTTAAAGCATGCAAATGTCCATTTACTTACAAACTAGTACAATTCTGGCATAATTCAATTTTATGGTCAATAAATTCTTTTATGGAGTAAAAAGTGTGCTGCATTAGTCAAGATCTTACAACTTTTTTAAATCTACGTATTGGACTTATGGATTGAAGACGACATGGTAATTTGTTCCACATTTTTAAGCACATAGCGTAGCAATTTTTACGGAATCTTGTACTTTTTGGAATAATGTCATAAACTAGTGCATTAGGATCCCTAAGATTTCTTGTAGTCTGGTCCCTTTTTTTTGTAAAAAGATTAATATTTTGCTTTACAAATCCTAATAATTCTATAATATAAATGCAAGGTTGTGGTAAGACATTTAATGATTTAAATAAAGGTCTACAAGACACGTCAGATTATAAAATAAAATATCAATAACAAAGCGTTAAATACTTATAGCACAAATTAACAGCCTCCACACGTTACGCAAAAATTTCTTTGTGAGACTTGCTACCGGCTACTATCTAGTCGTTACAAGTACAGAGAGATTAATGTCGTTATATTTCTAAACTCTTCTGAATTCTTCCAAATCCTAAAATAAATAACTGAACATAAAAGTTATAAATTATCTTATCATTTTAATGATGAAAAACGGGACAACTTTATTTACGGCTTTAATTCTTTGCACTTTTCGATCTTATTTAAGCCGATTATAATAAAATCGGTGTTTACTTTTCTGCTTACTTTGAGTTTCCCTTTGATTTTCCAATTTCACTTTCCTGTATTTTATTTGTGTACACATTCACGAGGCTGGATATTAAACCAATACCCCGTATATTAATAACACGGTAGATAAACATGTCTGCGCACGATTCAATATATTTCCCAGTTATAAAACGTGGCTCATTATACTCGCATTTTCATGGCTGTATCTTTCTTGGATGTTGAGCAGACTAGACCAATTGTAGAAATAGTTATATCGTATACGATAGGCGTAAGAGATAAGTATGTTATAGGCGAATACACTGAAAAAATATTTTTGTTACAGCTAACGAAAAATAAGTCACTTACAAACTATTTTAAAAGCAAAAGCATTTGAAAAGTACTAATAAAGCTTTTAGCTTTTTGCTAGACAAGTGTTTTTATACGTGGGAATACTCTGTATGTTTTTTTGTTATTTTTTTTAAGTATGATGGTCAGTATCAAAGTAGCGAAGGCCTAACAGAGCAATAAGATCTGTTAGAAACGTTTAGCCCGTTCTTGCCAAACTGTAAAAATGGCAGAAAACTGGTTACAAAGAAAGATAGGTACTATATTGTGAAAAACCGTAACAATAGTGTTCGGGACCAATCGAGGTTTTTGTGATGGCAGCCCTCATCGAAAAAGAGATTGTGATTCGGAACGCGATTACGGGTGATTGATTTAAACGCGTTTCGGAACGCAGGTAACAACTGTCACTTTCGGTCTTTGACGTTCGGGAGCTATGGCTCGTCTTGTTGGTGCGGATTAAAATTATAATCCTCGAGAATAATTTCAACGTTCGGTATTCTCGTATGAAGGGGCAGCTTCGCCCGGTCGGATGAAAATAGTGAAAAGTTAGTGATAAATTTTCGGTTGTACCGAAAAAACATAACGTCGAAATTGTATGTGCCGCGTGTCATGGGCATCGGTGCCCACGGTCATCGGTTATTTGTGAGACAAGTGGTGCTTGCTGTAGTGGGGGACTGGTCCGCTCTGCTGGAGGACGGAAGCTGCATGAGCGCGGACAGGTCTTAGCTTCACCTCGTAGTGTTATACCATACCCACCCCATCCTCATTTCCCTTGTTCCTGAAGTACTGGCCGTCGCCAGCTCGCTCACATCGGATCACAAGGTATTGTAGTTACTTTATAGTTATTAGTCACCGCGCAGCCGCGGACATGTGCTATCTGGCACGGGCTAGATACTGCACAAATAGTTCGCTGGCTGTCCCTCGGTCTGTACAAAACCTCTTAAATTGTTGCAAGTATAGCTAACTTTACCGATATCGAGCAAACTTGCTCCAAAATACGACGTGTCTGTAGATATATTATATAGAGTTTATGTACAAAGTTATTATTAAATTCTACATGATGTTATATTAACCAGTTTTGTAGGAAATTTTGGAGGTTGAACTTTCATATTAAATTAACTCAGCGCAAACTGGTTTTCTTGTATTCTGCTCTGTCAAAAAGCGTTATTAATTTAAAATGACTTCTCTTAGTTATGTTATCTACGAGTATTTATTTATTTAGTTATTTTTACTATAAAGGCTGCCAAACACCAAATGCGTGTGCAGCAACCAATGCGTTTCGTCTACTGTACGTTGCGGCAGAAGGCCGTTCACACCAAAGGGCATCGGATGGCGTCGCACATGCAACGCAGGGCGTTGCGATGCAGCTGCAATACCGTACACGCAGTATAAATTGCGCTGCTGTCATTTTGTCTCAAGATGTCGAACATCGGGGACGATATATCTAGTATTTCAAACGAAGGCAACTCATGTGATGAAGATCTCATGACCACTAAATTCTCGTTATCTTACTTCGAAAAATGACACTAATCACAAAAAAATGCAATTCTTTTTGTAAATATTTACAACTGTCAGTTTTCCTGCTGTACAGCTAACGTGTCGCAAACGCATGCAGTAGCGCGGTGAGTGCGCCAATAGGAAATCCCGTGTAATAACTAATAGAAAGTCATCGTACGTCAGCGCGCGTGCGACGTTGCTGTATCGCTGCCGCGCGCGCAATTTCGGTTTGTGTCTCGCAGACTGCGGTGCGTCTGATGCACGCAGACGCATCGCATTGCTTCTGTGACACTTTCAGTGTGAACGTTCGTATACAGCATGAAATTTACATCGTTTTGTTCCCGCCGTGTAGTGATAGTACCCGTCAAACTGAACAACTTTTCAAGAAAAAAAATTTGTGTCAAAAAAATTTTTGGTCTCTCCATACAAAATGGGTCGGTCGGGGGTCTCACTTTGTATGGAGAGACCAAAAATTTTTTTGTCGCAGGAATTTTTTTTTTCGCGAAAAGTTGTTCAGTTTGACGGGTACTATCACTACACGGCGGGAACAAAACGATGTAAATTTCACGGTGTATAAGTTTATACATTACAAATCGTGTCGCAAACGCATTTGGTGTGTTTCAGCCTTAAAGACGTGCTATTTATGTACATTTTTTAAAATGTATGAAGTAATATTTCTTTATAATATGTATTAACAAGTATTTTGTTTTGGTTCTGCTGATTTTTAATTCTTGTAGAGTTAAAAATCAGCAGAACCAAAACAGAATACTTGTTAACCGTTGTTACTTGTTCTCCAGGTTCTGTTGTCATTTCACCAGTCACTCTCTTCCCGTATCCTTCTTTCTATTATTTTCTCCCAAACTTTAATGGTATGTGACATAAGCGTTATTTATTCCTCTATAGTTATTGCATTCTTGTACATCACCCTTATTTTTAAAGATGGGTACCAGTAAACTGTTACACCATTCATCAGGTATCGTCTCATCAACAACTTAGAGAAGAATAAAGTCAGCCACACCCACCCAAAAAACTAATAACTTCCATACTTCAACTGGTACTCCGTCAGGTCTAACCGCTTTTTCATTTTTCATACTTTGCACCTGAACTCAATCTCACCGTTTCGGCTCTTCAAACTTGTTTTTAAAAATCTTTCTCCTCCAGCCATTAACTAAATGGCTCTAAAAGATTTCTATAAAAATAACTTTTTGCCTCTTTAACTTGAAAAAAACATTACATTTACAACGGTTCTCAATATATCTGTGAAAAGACGCATTTTTAAATGGTGAGGGAATGTATTTTTATACTTGTACACTTATTTTTTTTGTATGTTGTTATCGAAACTTGAAAAAAGTTAGCATGATTTTTGTGTTGGATAACATTTTTTTTATTTACTGGTTGCCATCCTCTCAGTAGGTTCGAGTCCTGTCCATGATCGACAAAATTTTTACATTTTTCGCTTTATTAAAATTAGATCAATTAGTAACAGACGAAATCTATAAGAATATGCAACTCCGAATGCGTGATTAAAGTTTTATCTAGTTTTAGTTTTTAGCACAAAAATTAAGGCACCTCTACTTCCAAGTGGCGCATCAAGATAACATTTTGCGTCCGTGATGCTCGATCAAACGTACAGACAGACACAAATCTAAAAATAATTATTATGGATTATTAGCTCTTACCCTGATATTTTTTTTCTCTAATATTGATTTGGGTAAAGATGTTTTTGGTAAAACGTGATTTGGGATTTCGTTCGTTTGAATTACAGTGATTTGGGTATTTGAATTTTGGGATTCCGTATCACATTCATTTTATATGTACAGATATCGGCTAGTTACATTGTCATTTTTTATATTAATCAACGTAGCAAATTTGAAATGTTTTTTTACGTAAATTTACCCTCGTGAAAGATAGGAGTTTTAGCTTGAAACTTGAAAAATGCTCTAACCACCTCGCGACATTGAGAACCACTGTTCAGCCTTGATTCTGAGACAAATCTTCTCGGTTCAGAAATTCAAAGAACGCCGAAATCGTATCATTATCCAAAACAATGATATTAATTCTACTAATTACAGCTCACGGCTTTGTGGCTGGAACGAAGCGATGTAATTATATTTAATTTCGTCCAAAACAAAACATTCGTTTAAGAGAGGCTTTTAACTTCACTCGGTACATTTCCGAGGTTATTGTCTAACTACGCGCGAGTCGATGGTTTTGCCTCCAAAGTTCTTTGATCTCGTCTGCAATTGTGCGGGAATTGGATCTTATTTATCGTATTGTTTGCATGATGAGTAATAATAACTTTAGAATTAAGAAACGAAAAGTCACATCAGCAAACTATGTTGTTAAACAAGCGTCTTAACTAGTCATTAAGTTATCATCAACAGCTCATATACGTCCCCACCGAGAGGCTCGAGCCTATACCCTGAATTAGGGCGATCAGGCCTTAATCGACCACGCTGACCCAGTGCAGTTTGATCGACTTCACACCCAACCTTTGAATTTCTTCGCAGGAGTGTGCAGGTTTCATCACGATGTTTTCCTTCACCGTAAGAGCGTTTAATAAACGTATATCAATTCGAAGTTCGAAAACACATATGGTACGTGGTGGGATCGAACCCGCGTCTCCCGGACGGGAGGCAGCCGCCCTAACCACTAGACCACCGACGCTCATTGAGTTATACGTGTATTAAATGCCAGTCTCCGTCCAACTCTGTTATGATATGGGGATCATCTACGGTGCGCCGACGACGACGGCCAGACAGCGAACGTATTGACAAGCATTTTGAACTAAAGCCTGAGGTAATGGCCTTTTATTATTATCTTTTATATTTTTTTATAAAGAGTTTTAGAGCCATTGTAACTAGAAGAAACTTTTCATCCATAAATTCTATGCGGATACAGACCCGCTATTACCGTTGCCATTAGTAATCCTACGCACAAACCATCTTAGTTTCGTTAAATTTTCCGATTTGTAGCAAATCTAATCGTTGGATAACGGCTCCAATGGATGTTGGATGTATTTGTTGATATGTATGTAATAAACAAATTGGGCGGATCGGAATGAAAACACATGAAAGTCAGTAAATACCAAGCTTATTTGCAAGTAAATAGTTTACTACGCATATATAAAACAGATCAAACCGACGATGGAAAAAACGAGTTTGTGTTAAGGCGTGTCTCCTGCCATGTTTTGGTCTACACAATACACAGAAAACATCTACACAAAACAAAAAAAATGCATATTTGTCTATGGTTCCTGTACACAAATTGCCTATGAAATGTTTTGCACTTGCCATGGAAAACATTCGTTCAGAAATCTCTATGTCTCTCTATGTGCGCATTCCGAATCAGACTTTCAGCGCTGTCAGCGATCAGAAAAGAAAAAAAAAACGTATGAGTTTTGCCTGCAGACAGTAATTCGGAACGCGATTACGGGTGTATTAATCGATTTCAGCGCGTCTCGGAACCGAAACATTTGTCCGAAACATTTCTGAGCAGGAGACGTCGTTTGAAACATTTGATTTTGTGTATGTGTAGACTGATTTGTGTAGTGTGTAGACCAAAACATTCGCAGGAGACACGGCTTTACAAACTTATTTCCTCAGTTAATATGTCCTATTGTGCACACAAATCAGGTTTTCTGGCTGCAAATCAACTTAGAAATAATAAAGCTCGAGCTTTGGTACAGATTATAGAACTTCTTCTGCCAGAAAGCATGAGCATTTGAAAAATAATTTCGTTTCGAAGCTCTTCAAGAAAAATACCCTAATATTAAATAACAGTTTCTTTGCAGAGATTAAGTTTATTACTTGAACTTGAGAAAAACAAAATAAGAGAGTATCTTTTATTATTAGGGTGCGTCCACATCTGACGAATGCGCCGTTCGCGAGCCGCCCGCGAGCTGCGCGCGTGCATTTTGAGTTCGCAGGCCGCCCGCGCGTCGTCACTCGCTCGCCGCTCGCCCGCATGTTACGCGCCGTCCGCTAGCGATCCGCGCTTATAGTCTTCGAAAACAAATTTACAACTGAGGCATACAGTACGAAAACGTAAGGAACAGAATGCACGTGCGCCGTACGCGCGCCGCGTGCTTTCACTGTACTGCAATCCTTACATTGCACTGTACTGAATTGCGCTAAAGAAGCGCACCAAACGATTGTAGTGACTATGCTCGCGTACAGTTCACGAGCGGCTAACAAGCAGCTCGCAAGCGGCGCATTCGTGGCGCGTTCGCCAGACCTGGACGCACCCTTATATTTGCTTGGTCGGCGCCGTTTTTATGTACCTACGTAATCGGAAGCTTGAGCCTGCTTAAACATAATTAATTTTATGAATTAAATTTTTCGTTTCTTTGAGAACCCATTTGGAATATTTTTTATGATTTTTATCTTGGTAGTAAATTATTAAGTTATTATTTTTACAGGGATATTTACATTGCTTAAACTTCATTGCTTAAATTGCATTACAGATACAAAAAAACATAACATAAAAAATAAAAAAAATGACTAATAATGAAAAACCCAATGTCTTTAGCTTGCCTTCTACAATCCTAAATTTGATTCTCAGCTGGGCGTTATCATTAATTTAAAATATATATTTTGAGTCTAGATCTGGATGTTATTTGTGAATGTATATTATAGGTATATTTTCATGTAAATATACCTATAATATACATGCATGACAGGCAATATAAGCAAGTCGAAGAGTTTACCTAACAAGGACTGTTAGTGAGTTATAGGTACACTATTTTTCACGTAGTGTCTAGATTACCCACTAGACGACGACGTCTATAATTTTTTTTTTATTTGTTAGAAACAAACAGTCTTATAAATCACATGTTTACGATTAAACTTATATTATGTTTGTGGACCTACAGTTTCCTGTAAAATTTACATTATTATATTTAAAAGTCTCCAAAGGTCTCTAAAGGTGCGAAAGCAGTTTGTTGATGACTGTATGTAGGTAGTTGTTAATTAGAAAAGTTATCGGTATTTCAATTTGATTGGTATTCGACGCTCTTACAGTGAAAGAAAACATCGTGAGGCAATCAAAATTCAAAGGTTGTGTGTAAAGTTGACCAACCCGCACTGGCTCAGCGTGGACGACTATTGCCCGTTCGCCCTAATTCAGTGTAGTCTCGTCGAGCCCTTCGGTGGGGACGTATATGCTTTTGATAATGAATAACTGACCGCGCAAATCGTAGGACACACATAAAACGCCTCAAAACACCAAGTGTTGTAAAGTGTTCGATAGTTTGTCTAACCTGCATCGATGTCTGTGGAAGTCTTGGGTGGAGCGAGCCATGGAAGAGTCGTTAGTCGGTGTTTTTGTCGAGGTGGGTCGCGCAATCTGCGCGACTCGCGCAGATGTAAAACGCATTAATCACCCTTTGGCAGTCTCGTCGTTAGCAGATACGGCCTTTCAGCTGCTAGAGCTACTAGTGATGTGCTGATGTCAACTTCTTATCGATAACGATCAACATAAAAAACTTTTGGAGGTGGAAAGCTTAATGCCTGTTTGTGGAACAATATCTCGAAAGGAAACCAATGTTCAAATGTTGGTGGTTCTAGAGTTGTATGTATGTAACTGACTTGGATAACTGCGTAACCACGTTTTGGCTTAGTAAACATGCTGATAGTCAATGGCTTTTCCGTGTTTTTTATATTAGAAACTCAACTGCGAGTTTGAAAGTATTAATATTATTTTTTATTTCTTAAAACAGTATAGACTTATATCTAACAATAGCAATATGTTATTATTTTGCACAAGCATTAAAATGACAAATGGTGCTAATACAAATGCGTAGTTTAATAAATAAGTAGTAAATGAAATAACATATTATTGTGATTTCAGCTGACTTGTACCTATAGATGATAGTAACTTTTAAGCGCCAATAAAAAAAACTAAATGGTTTATTAGGTTTAATCGGATATCACACTGATATTATAAATGTGAAAGTATGTTTGGATGTTTAGATGTTTGGATGTTTGTTCCGCTTTTACGCCTAAACTATTTGGATAAAATTTTGATTGAAGATATTGGAAATAACATAGGATTTTTTTACGGGAAGAAATCTTATTCCCACAGGAAAAATCTTACATAATGCTGCGAGCGTAGCTGCGGGCGTACAGCTAGTAATTTAGTGATAAGAGTTACATTTATATTTTTTACTTAGTAAAAAGACTTCCCGAGATATGCCTTTTTAAAATAATACACATATGAATAAAATGTGATCAAATATCGATATTGATAAATATCGACTTTTAGCAACACCATTTAACAGATACAGCAGCGTCCCAGTCGGGTAGAGCCAACTAGTGGATCTAACTTGGAGCTTTTTGTCGAGTAAGTTAACTACGTTGATTTTTTAAACGTTACAGTTTGTTCAGTTTGCTCGTTCAATCAAGAAATTTAAATTAGTCCGTAGTTTATTGTTCCCAGAAGAAGTTCGTGTCAGTAACGACAGTTTCATGAAAATGATAGATTGCCTTTGGAAATAATTATATTGCCCCAGTATGGAGCGAAACCATAATTTATATACCATGTACCTAAGTGGTTTTTCAAATGTTATCTTGAATCCATTATAAGTAAGAGTCACATCTCATCAATTATGTCATCATCATCATCTCAGCCGGAGACGTCCACTGCTGAACATGGGCCATGAGTTTTTAATCATCCTGGGCATAAACCGGCGCCCAGCAACTTTCACCAAGTCATCTGTCACCTTGTGGGAGGCCGTCCAACACTACGCCTTCCAGCCCGTAGCCAATTAGTCATGTAATGTTCTTTATAATTAATTTTATAAGTAAAGCCAATTCAATTCAATTCATTTATTGCTTTCATGTACATAAAATAATAATTGCAGGTGTTACATTGTCATTGGTTGTAAGTGGATACATGAAACCCTTCAATGGGCATTGCAATACAAGTGAAGTGACATGGCATGCAATTATGATACTATAGTAATGTTAGTCAATTTATACAAAATTAAATTATCAATAAAAACAATATCAAGACTAATTTTTAATAATGGTAAGTATATATAATTATGTCATTCTTAAAATCGTCAAAAGGTTAGGTTAAGGGTTAAAGATTAACTATACCTAATAAAGTAGTTAAGCATAGCTATTTAAAATATCGGTAGAGCGTCGGTAGTCTAGTGGCTAGGGTCGCTTCCTCCCGTCCGTGAGACGCGGGATCGATACCCACCACGTACCAGTGTTTTTGAATTTCGAATTCATATGTACGTTTATTCGACGCTCTTACGGTGAAAACATCGTGATGAAACCTGCACACTCCTGCGAAGAAATTCAAAGGTTGTGTGTGAAGTCGACCAACCCGCACTGAGGCAGGGTGATCGACTAAGGCCTAATCACCCTATTCAGGGTAGGCTTGAGCCCCTAGGTGGGGACATATATGAGCTGTTGTTGATGATCTAAAATTTAATATTGAATACCTACTCGTAGCTATACAGGGTGGCCTATTTAATGGGTTAGTATGGGTAACTCTGAGGCTATATGACACAGAGAGATCTGTTCTAAAGAAGCATGCCATCGATTTTAGTGACAAGAAAAACTGCATTTATAGATTTAGAAAAAAACATATTCGGTTCAGAAATCGAACCCGGTCGTATTGAAGAAAAAAACAACAACAAGAAAAAGTTAAATAAAATACGTATTATTCATTTTAGGTATCATATTTCAAAGTAACATTACCATATCGACATAGGAATCATACGCTCGCGCTATGTAAGATTTTCCCGTGGGAATAAAACTTTTCCCGGTAAAAAAGTATTTTACGCGTTAATCCAGGTTACAAACTATCTTCATTCCAAATTTTGTCTAAACCCGTCCAGTAGTTTAGGCGTGAAAGCGTAACAAACATTCAAACATCTAAACATCTTTTTTTTTTTGTGTGATTCGACCGGATTTACTTCCCAAACTGAAAGTGAGTATGTTTTTTAATCTCTGAATGCAGTTTCTCATGTCACAAAAATCGAAGATCGTAACTGGTTTTGACCGTGGAAGAAAACCTCCTCAATCGCAACTGGTTTCGAACAAGGACGAATAAGTCCTCGATCGTAGCTGGTTACGATACTCAGTTTCGATGGCGGCCGAAGGGAGTTCAATACATCTTTCCATGTCTTTTACGAGTAGTTTTTGAGTGACCCATACAGACAGACCCATCTAATTTGGCCTCTCTATAGCGGACTCCGACCGGCACATTTTTCTCACTTGTTTGAACTTTGAACTCTTCGCTCGTGTCCGTTTGTGTTAATAAAAAAAATATAGGTATCTTACCAAGATATTTATTTTTATTGAGATTGGCGTATCCACCGGAAGAAAGTGTTTTAAAAAGAGCAAATATTTGATTTTGAAAGGCGAAGAAAAGCTCAACCCCGGCCCTTGTGAGTTCCGGCCGCAAAGAAAAGTTTGCTTTCCCAATGGACACGATTTTGGCGACAACCTTAAATAAATACGTGTTATCCTTTTCGATTTTTCTGTTATTTGAAACATGAGATAAATGTGTGATGTTTTGAATGAATGATAACCAAAATAAATAAGTTTCATCATCGTCATCTTTCCACCCGAAAGACATCCGCTGGATAAAGGCCTCTCCCAACCCAAGGATCGTCTCAACGACCGATCCTGCACTGCTCGTATCCCGGGGCTTCCCGCGACCAGAGACGCATTTTTGATTTACTCATACTTCAATTCACATTCGAAATCATGACAAACATATGCGATTTCCTAAAATTCGTATTTTTAAAAATTCATTCCGTGAATCCTGCAACACCACTCGTTTTCTGAGAAATTGACAGATCAGGCTGTCGACGTTCCACCATCTTGTCAATGAGTTACGTTTCGTTCGACGGAAAGTTTTACGATTGGTAATCGGATTTTAAATATTGTATGGACAGACAGTTTGCCGTTTTTATAGTTTATGCGTAAAATGAAATAGGTTTGGAGATTTAGTTATAATCAAGTTATTATGGCAACACAGTATTCGAATTGATAAAAAATTAATGCGGAAAAACGACATCATTCGAAATGAACACGTGAATTGTTTTCGAATCCGGATTGAAAATTAACTACGAGTGATTCAAAATACGTCTCTAGATCGTGGTCCAGCTTGTAGGGGGCCAACCCTCGCTGCGTGTTTCGGTGCGTGTTTGCAATCCGAAAACTTTTCTGCTGAAGCGCCCGTGAGTTCTCCGTGCAATATGTACCTCCACTGCCACTTAAGTTTTGCAATTCTTCGGTCTATGTCAGCAACATTGGTTTGCCTGCGGATCTCATCATTTTAAAAATAGGTTTTAGCGTGATCCAAACAATTTCAGGATAAATGAAAATCAATATTTTTATATATTAAAAAAAAAACATTTATCTTTGGTACTCAGAAAACAAAAAGGTTTTGAGAGTACTGCCAGAATCGGAGCGAATATCTACACAAAGCGATTAAAATGTTCTAACAATAAAGTTTAATAATTATAATCTTTCTGTTGAGTTTGTATTGTGTTTGAATAAACAATGAACAGATATAAGAATAAACTTTGCTTCAATCCAGTTTAAAATTAAATTGTTTTTCCTTTTATAATTTTATTATGGTTGCCCGGAAGAAATTTCTACCTTAGCAATAAAAACGCCTACCTGTACACTATTATTCTGAAATGTTTTTTATTTGTTCGTGGGTGTGTACAATAAATTATATCATATTCTATTATTTTTACACGACTGCAGATCGACTCAACGAATGAAATCCTGGCACCAGCATTATGAAGCAGTCAAAAGATTTTGACATGACCAAGGTAACGCCTACTTTTGTAAACAATACGTCGGCCCCTTAGCCTAGTTGGTAATACGCCTGCCTACGAAGTACAGAGTCGCGAATTCGAATCCCGCCCAGGGAAAACAATCGTGTGATGAGCACTTGTGTTTGCCTTGTGTCTGGATATTGTTTATATATATATAAGTATTTATTTATGTATTTCAGTAAAGTATATCAGCCGTCTGATACCTCTGATCTGATTTGTTGGGATCAGATGGCCGTGTGTGTGAGATGTCCCCTACATAATTATTAATTTATAATAGCTGAAGCCAAAGGCTTACCGTGTCTTCCAAAGCACGAAATCACATTTCTGATTAGGTGATTCAGCCTGCAATGCCCTAACCATACTGAGGTACGACAATGCCTCAAAGTGATATTTTTCTTACTTCAGTGTCTCCACCAGGTTCGAACCCGGGACCTCCGTAACGAGAACCGAATGTTCTACCGCTCAGCAAGAGACAATCTCCATTTTAATCAAGACCATAAAGATGACGCGAGCAAACATTTTCGTGGTTTTGAGCAGAGCTTGATGACTTCACTAAGGGTTAGACCTTTAATTAATAAAAAATAAATATAAGTGTAAATAAATTAGCTGAAACTATTTGAAAGGATCAACCTACCCATGAAACGGAACAACTTTCCCCAAGAAACATAGGCTGTCAAAAATATTCATCTTCTATAGTAAATCGATTAGCTGGCGGTTTTGTATGAAAGGGACAACTTTTTTTGTCGTCCGACAGCCCATGTTTCTTGGGGAAAGTTGTGCAGTTTCATGGGTAGGTTGATCCTTTAAAATAGTGTCATCTAACTTATTTAGTTAAAGTAACTAATTTTGCCCTTATTTTAGCTAGTTTAAGAGTCTCCTTTTGAGCTATTTCTAGCCTGTGTAAGAAGGCTCCGCTCTTTCAGTGGGTAATTATGTTTCAGAACATAATAAGAGTAGAAAAATAATTATATAGAGTAAGAGTTTACAATCATTGCTGTGAGAACATTGTAAAAAAATGAAGAGAAAAAGCAACCCACTCGGCCCTATGACATGTTACAATCTTGGGATTGGTATTGTAATTTGTATAACCCACCAAGCGGGTTGCGTATTAATTTACGAAGTATTTCAATTATTGTGTGTAAACATCCCGCACTGCGCTTGCGTGGATGACAGGCGTCTTAACTAAATGGCTGGCTCGTGCTCCTTCATGTATACCTATAATGTGAGCTCATCATCGTCAACCGACCCCACAATCCCCAGTAAACAAAACTACTTGTACGTTGTAAAGAACAGATTTCTGTTTTATTTAAAAGTTACAACGTATTGACGTTATTTATTTTACTTAAAATGGTTAGACAGGTCTATTAAATTGTGACTATAGTTGGGTTATTATAGGATGAGTTCTGACAGCTTCAAAATTCTTCATACAACGTTAACAACTTTTTTTTATAATATTCTGTTTAAAAACCATAATAGCTAATAATTAAAAATAAAGTAACTTCACCTCTTATTTTATCATTAAACAGTATGTAATTTTACTTAAAAAATAAATAAATAAACGAAATAATATTAAAAAGTTTTTAAAATTTTAATCTGTCAGAGCTCATCCTACAGTAACCTAACTTATATACGGTAAGCTAGTACTTACTTACCTGCCGGCACATTATCAAGCTGAAACTGGAATAATATTCGGCTTGGATTAACCTTGCGTCTGAAATTGTTTTAACACCTTCGGTTTAGTGGGTTCCATTAGTTTCACAACAGACCCAGACTTTCACATTACATTCAGCTCTAAGCTTCTGTTACTAAGTTATTAAATGGTGCGAAAGTAAAATATACGAGTAAGTCGTAGACAGGATTATTTCGCGTCTGGTAAAAAATATCATGATAGCTGAGTCAAATGTGGACTGATTGGAATAATCAGGCCGGGTTGTTTGTTCATTAGTCGAAACGGACGATACGTTCATTAAAAAAAAACTTTTGTGGCGAAGGCCGCTGCTCCTATCCAGGAGACACCGCCGCCGCCGCCACCGCCGCCGCGCCGCCGGCTTGAAACCTAACACGTACCAATGTATTTTCGAAATCGCATTAGGAAAGAAAATGGATACTAATTTATCAATTTATGGTATTAGTGAGTATATTATGTGCATTTATTTGACGCTTTTACAGTAAAGTAAGCATGGTGAGGAAACGTACTCCAGGTGTGAGTACGTTTCCTCACCATGTTTACTTTGCTGTAAAAGCGTTTTTGTGTAATGTCGTCCTTTACACACTGTGCAAGTGTGGTCATCTATTGACTGATTGAGGTATGATCAAACTCTTTGCTGGAGAAGGTAGCTCATGATAAAAAAACTCTTCAATCTTCAAGACGTATTCAATCTCCATCTAGCAACTAGCGTGGTTTGGGTCGCTTATTATCGATGGTCGATCCATCAGCTTCACAAATCGATATTTATTTTGAGCCAGCCGGGGTGATGTCCTGAGTAGCACAGCTGTATTTTTAGCGTTTTGCAGTCATTGCCTTTTCGTCGAGGCATAAAAGTTCTGTAGATTTTTTTTGTGGCCACACAGGTTTAGTGTGGGGTATGTACCATATATCGTCTACCTATTTTATTTATTTCATTTAATCATTGCAATCATGTACATTATGTCCCTAATTATAAGATCACGTAACTAAAAAAAAACGTAATTTAAATTTTGATGCCATCTATACCTAGTGGTAACAGTAACGATAACGGACCGTTAAAAAAATATAAAACACATTATCTGTCAAAAACAAGATTTTCTTTAGAATTTGCTAACCATGTAATAGTAGGAATACTACGCAAATCCGTTTTCTCCCATAAGAAATACAACATTTAACATTAAAAATCTATTTAGAGGCATATTTTAAATAAAAGTGCATTAAATAACATCAGCTTCTTTGAAAAAATAATAATAAGATTGTTCTTCCCTTTATCTACGGTACGAACATAGCCATGTTGACCCTGCTGCAGTGACACATCATGTCACATCATGTCATGATGCATTAGTATAGCAGTATTAGATATTCGGACTCCAATATGCGGTTGAAGCTCACATTTCATCGATCATAACATAACTTGTGATATATCGGTATGTGCATTATTCTGTCTGGCTTTCGAATAAGTTTGATAAATGCATCTGGATTTGGAGCATTGCAGTCTGGTTCGGATTTTAGATGACTAATGAATATAGTTTTGAATAGGTATTTTAAGGTGAACTTTTTTCTCTAAGAGAAATAATACAAAGACCTATTAGTAACTGTCTTAATTGTATTGGATTGTATTGTATTGCCAACCCCTACTCTTCCCGTTGGTGTCGTAAGAGGCGACTTAGGGACTGCACATTGAACAGGGAACGGGCAGCAGCCACGGACGGCAGCAGCGCTTTCTGATACAGTAACCTTTTAATCCGCGATCTCCAACCCGCCTGCCAAGCGTGGAGTTTATGGCAAAACCAAACACTTAAGTGGAGGAGGCTCATAGTCCAGCAGTGAACTGTAAAGGGCCGTTGATTTGATTTGCATTGTATTGGACAACTACGGAACCCTGTTTGCGTGACCCTACACGTGCTTGGTCGGTTATTTTTGGGTGAGTTATCTACATAATGTGGTAGAAATAGCAATTAGTTCAGTAAGAGAAAAAAGTAGTAGGTACCTAGTCGAGCTGGCGATAATTGTTCCGTGATTCTGACCACTAACAAATTTTACCAAAATGGTTTATTTTATCGAAATATTTTTTTTTTACAATTTACAGTAATTTTGTCATTAAAACTTATGAACTATCATTTAATATTGATGAGTTAACATATTTAATTGATCTGCTTGTGTCTTAAAAGGTTACCCTGTGATAAAACACCAGCAACTTTACTATCATTATAATTAAAATCATTGTTTGCCCATTAAATTAATGCGTGCTGCGTCAATTTATTTTGCGGTGCCCGGCTTTTGTCGATAAAATATGAAATACGTGTATTGCTAAAAGCAGTCAAAGCACAGACGGGGGTGTATTCCATTTATAAATTGAAGTGAGTCAAACACCGAGGACAATTTAATAATATTGACAATATAAAAGGCCCTCTTAATTAAAATATCGTAAGCTTAGGCTTAAAATTTGCAAAAGTGTAAATAATATTGCGAAAATGCGCTGTTTTTCAAACTTTTTATATAAAAATTATGTACTCTTAATTTTTATCTATTAATAATTATTATTATTTTAGAAGTCTGTAATGTGATATGGATAGTGATGAAAGAGACTCAGTCTTTTAAGGCTTCTAATAAAGACTCGCCTTATTTTTGACGCCTCACGACTGACTCAGTGTTTTAGTCCCCAACCTTTAGTCATAAGACTAGTCTTTTTAGTCGAAGTCTTTTAACGTAAAAAACTGAGTAGTTAGTTAGTCCCCAGCCTTTTAAGTCCTTTAAGCTGTTTAAGCTTAAAGGACTAAAAAGACTGGCGACTCATCGCCTGGGGAGTCGGGAGTCGTAAGGCGTATGTTGACTGACGCAACTATTGCTTATAGTACCTCCTCCTGCTATCTCTTTCTAACTCATTCACAGGTATACCAAAACAACGTCAAAACAAACAAATTAAGTAAACCTCTCTTGCATACAACTTTAATGCTACAATTGCCAACTTTATTCGGTCGGATAAATTTTCTACGATTGTTGATCGGTGGGTACTTCAATAAATAATTTAATAAAAATACCATAATACTAGGAGTGAGCGAGCACTGCACTTAATTTGTATTTATAAATATTGTTTATTCATTTGTTTTATGGTTTTCCTACTAAGAATATAAAATAATCCATACCTAACAATTGTGTAGTGACTAGTTTTACATCAAGAACAATGAGTACAAGGAAGAGAAACAGAAAATCAGAAATACTGGAACAGTTTGATAGAACCGACTCATCGGTAAAATGTAAACTGTGTGAAAGGACGTATTCAACCAAAACTTCTCATTCTATGTTGAAAGCTCATTATACTAAACACGAAAATAGTACTAATCTTGACCAGAGCACGTCTCGCAATAGTACAAGCGGTACGTATTATGACCAGTTGGTCTTAAATTTTATTATTCACGGTAATCATCCTTTTTCTATTGTGGATGAAGAACATTTTAAAAACCTTTTTAAAGAACTAAAGCCTGCTTATACAATGCTCAGTCGTACACAATTAAGTGTAAACATACAGAATCTTTTCAAAGACAAACAGGAACAGTTAATTGAGTTTCTAAAAACTGTACCAACCAAGATCGCCTTGACTTTAGACTTTTGGACATCTGTCACTAATAAACCCTACATGGTTATAACCGCACATTTCATTCTTGAAACAAAGTTATCTGCAATAATATTGGAATTCGACTTGCTCCCATATCCACATAGTAGCGGAGAAATTTTGGATAAACTGGTTGAAATACTAGACTACTATAGCATTGAAAAGAAAGTCATGTCCATTACAACTGACAATGAGAGAACAAATATAAAATTAATGCAGTTATTGTCATTATTTCATAGTAAATATGAAAATATTATTCACACAAGATGCTTCGCACATGTTTTGAACTTGGTTGTAAAAAAAGGTTTGAAAACGATCGAAAAACCAATTGACAAAGTTTCAAAATTAGTAAAAGTTATCAACACAGCGCCAAAAAAGAAACAGATGTACTTTGAAACTTGCACATCATTAAATGTTCCTCAGCTGAGTCTCATCCAGGAAATGTCCATACGCTGGAATACTGTCTACTTAATGCTAGAACGTGCGTATAGTATGAAAAATGTTTTAGACCATATTTGCCGAGAAAAAAAAGAATTTAATGAATACTTGATACAAAATTGGTATGAAGTCAACGAAATAATTCAATTTCTAAAGCCCTTTTATGATGCAACTTTGTTGCTTTCGAAATCTAAATATCCAAGCTTATATTATGTAGTTCCAATAGTGGACGTCTTAAAGGAACAAATTCTGCTGCGAGCAAACAATGAGATTTTTGAAAATTGTGCTTCTGCAATGATTGAAAAATTAGAAGAATATGTACCACACTTGTACACTGATTTTGCGAAATTTGCCGTTATATTGGATCCTCGATTAAAAAATACTTATTTTTCTCAACAAGGTGGCGAATGCGAAGATATTCTGCCGCGTTTCAAATCTTATTTTACCACGCATTACGCAAATTTGAGTAGAGATCAAACATTAGCCACAACATCTCAATCCCAAAATGCTGGGAAAAATATTTTTTCTTTGGTGTACAAACAAACAAACGCGGTGCAAGACGAGATACAAAAGTATCTATTGATGCCACTTGAAACAGAAGATACAGACGTTTTACTTTGGTGGTCTAATCAGAAGTATCACCTGCCTAACCTGACGCAAATGGCTAAGGATATATTAAGCATTCAAGCATCCAGTGTTCCGAGTGAACAAGCCTTTTCTAAATCTGGCAACCTGATCACAAAAAAACGTTGTAGATTAAGTGATAAAAGTATCAGAGCCTCCATGTGTCTGTCGTCATGGATGGCTTTTCTGTAGTTATAATGTTTTTTTAATGTGTTGATTTTTTATATTTTTTGTTTGTAATGATGATTATTATAATATAGAAAGATTTAAATCTGATACATTTATTTATATATTTATAAATCTCACGTTAATTATCCATTATATACACAGTTTCACTCCATTATCATCATATCAGCCGGAAGACGTCCACTGCTAAACATAGGCCTCCCCCATAAGTTTCCGAAACCCTAAAAAGTAATCTCATTTCAGCCTAAAGAAAGATTTACTTAAAAGCCAGTTCTTTTGTAAAGGACTGCAGTCGTTTAAGCCTTTTAGTCGTTTAAGTTGTTTTAGTCTCCAAGTCTTATACGTTAACCGACTGAGTCTTATTAATTAAGACTAATAGCTACAGTCTTAATTTTAGAGTCAAGTCGTGTAAAAAGAGGCTAGTCTCATTTATAAACGACTAAAGGACTTTAGTCTCTTTCATCACTAGATATGGAGCAACGCTAAAGAAAAAAAAAGAAAAATAATTTATTAATAAAGACAATAAAGTATCTATTTTATATGAAATAAAATAATGGTAAAAAATGTACTTACAGGAAACCATGATTTTTTTCTTTTGAATTGAAAATAAAATGACTATAATGCTGCAGGTATATTACTAACAAAAAATATCCGTCCATTTTCTGTAAGGGGTGGCAATACGTTTATTTTCATAATAAATCAGATCCTCCATTAATAATGCCCGGATGGAAGAATATGGCGGCCATCGAAAAGTGGATACAAATTGTAGGGACATTGATTAATTAATATTTCCTTGTATAAAGTTGATATAGGAAATATTGAGGGTAATAATACGTATTTAATGCACTCAGTGCCAAATCTGTGAATACATTGGCGAAATATTGGGCCTTACAAATTGTATCGTATTTGAGTTTTAACATTATTTGTGCTAAAATTTGGTTTCGTTTATACCTAAGTAATAAAAGGGATAAGAATGATATTTCCATACTTCTTTTGATTGAATGGTAACTTACAATTAGGGCGTAGTATCTATAATTTAAGTTTTCTGATGTCTTTACGTGCGTCGTCCGCTCTAAAATTGTGTAATCTATGCATTCAAATGGTTAAAATCTATGGTTAAAATTTATTCGATGTTTGCCAGATGTAAGAACTCCTTGCTAATAATGACGTTATGTTATCGGCTTGGACATGTAATTTAAAAACTTAAGCCGTTATCTTAAAAAATTGGACAAGAGAATAATTATACTTCAGACGGTTACTATCAATCTAAACAGAAAGAAAATATTTCACTTTAGACATTTATTTATTAATTTTGACAATGGAAAAACATCCACTGAAGATATTTTATTTATTAAAATGGATATGGAAAAAAAACTGAAGACGACGGCTGCATGGGATATGCCTTTGCTTACTCCAGAAAGGGGCGAACCGAAAAAAAAAAGCAAAGCGAAGGAGTTTTATTTCTAATGTCATCTGATCATCAAAAGCTTCAATACAAATATTGATATAAGTTAGTTTGTCTTTCTTTTACTCAATCTATCCACCCACAGTGATTGGAAAAAGTTTAAACAACACTCGTGTAGTTGTGGTTTCGAAGCTGGTTTTTGAATAATTTCTAGTACAAAAAGAGCGCGTGTGTGATCATAATTTTAATTAAGAGTCGATTCGCTTAATTATGAGCTTTATAATGAAATAAATACCTATGTGATACGTTTTTATCAAATCGAATACCACAGGGGTACATGAAAGGAGTTAAAAAATGAGTTCAAATCGTACCAGTTCACCACTACCTATACGATTTCTGTAGTAGATAATTATTATTGTTGAATCTATTTTAGGAATTGAAAACAAAAACAAAGTTAGACGTTCCAAATCTTGTACCGAGTTGTAGTGTTGAAAATTATATTTAATTAATAAATAGGAATAGATTTAAGGAACCTTACTGTTCCAAATTGCAAGTTAAATAACGCTACGTACCTAGGTTTTAAAAAGAAATTGTTGTTTTTTACGTCCTTGCAAAAAAAATTCTCTTATAGTGAGATGTTCCTAGTTTTTTTCGTTATTTGGTTACTTCCAACGTTTAACCATATTATTATTACTAGTCATAATTATTTCAGTCGAAAACTTAAAGATAAGATAAGATAAAATGTCTTTATTCGAAGTAAGATTTAACAAAATCATTTTTTGACTACTAGACAAAGGTCTCCACAGTGACCGGTCCTGCACTGCCAGCATCCGGCATGCAGCTATCGTGAACATAGTCGTGGCAGACGTGCTGCAAACCAATTTGCACCAGCTTGTCGAGCATGTCAGCGATGCGGGCGTGAAGTCTCAATTTAGAATGCCGGGACTTTCGTTGCATGAGAACGGCTACAGGTCTCCAACCAACATGAGGGACGTTGGCTGGATAATTGGTAACAGACAGCTAGGGTTATTCTCTGCCGTTCCATGCCTATTGTGCTCAAAGTCAGTCTAATAGTTCCAATGATACGCGGTCGATCAATGAGGTCTGTGCTTAGGGCTGTGGTAGGTACGTTCCCGAGAGAGTCTATTCACTTGTTTCAAGTCTGACTGCACACTTCTGCCCAAAATTGAAGCGTAAAATAAAGCTGGCAAGACAAAATAAAAAATTGTTCTAGAGAGCTACATGTCCTTTGTCTTGCTGCAAAAAAAAAATAGAAAAAAATTCTATCGATTTTCCGTAAAATGGCAGTGTTTTATTTTCTTTTCAGCCATTAAACGTCTATTTCGCACAAACTATACTAAACTTTATCACTAACATTTTACTTCATTTTTCCTAAGATGCACAACTTTTGGGAATACATTCAAGTGAATGTCCAGCCAGGACAATTAGTTCCATCGGCGGCGGGCGAATCCAATGGGACGCATTTATACTTATTACTATAATGAATTTCGTACGATCACGTCCGATGTTCCTTTGTTTTTGAGTAACACAAATGATCTCCACTTAAGGAGCTCTTGGGAAATAGTCCTGCCAATCGATCAGGTTAGTTCTAGTTCTATCAACGAGTGAGTTCGCTGTCCAATGGGACGCATCTAAACTCATTATGGCGATGAATCTCGCACGATCACGTTCGATGCTAACCGCAGACTATAGTGCTGTTGTTTCAGTGGCATCGGTCTCATTGTTGATGCGTCGAGCATTGTTTGCTAGATGAATAATTAGCTGTTTATGTAGAGCTCAGTTTGATGGACAGCCAATCAATTTTGTGTGGGAGATCGACGTATCATGGTTAGTTCACATGTGTTTTCGGATTTCAAATTTAGCTTTCTGACAGCGCAGAACTTGCTGTTATGGAGATCCTTCGGGGAGGCCTTTGTCCTGAGATGGTCAGATTAAAATATGCATTTTTTTATAATGTGTTTATTCATTCGTTTGACTCTGAAAAACCCGTAGTAAGCAAAAAATCCAGATTATGGTGAAGTTGACCAATCCGCATTGGACCCACGTAGATGACTCCATAGTCATCTACGTGGGTCCAATGCGGATTGGCCTTATCGTCCTTATAGATGGGACAGGACAGTATTATGATCTAAAAGCTTTCCATCATTGTTTTTAATATGTATAGTTATCGACAGTTTAAAAGAATCCTTTAGACATGTGTCTTGTTTCCCATTTCTAGTTGTAGGAGTTTATGACGTCATTTCTGCATCGCGATTCATTTGTTGCAAACTGTCGGCTTTACGGTAGTGTATTATATAATTGGAATCATTATCGGTTTTATTACAATATTTTTACTTAACACTTTTACGTTTTCGCTGTTGTTAATAATCGTGGTAATAACCCGGTAGATATGTGTGTTATTAATATTTTTTTCTCTTATATTTTTTTTTATTATTACACTTCTTTTTTCTTTTTCCCTAACTGATCTATTCGCTATGTATACCTAAGTGCTAATGTAATTACTATTACACTATTTTGTTACACACTTTGCAAGAGAAATATTCCCATTATTAATATAGTTAAAATGTTGTATATTTACTACCTTTGTTTTCATCCACAGATGACAATATTTTTCATTTTAGCTCCTTATTGGCCCCGATTCGGGAAGTCATGCTGTAATTCTATCCTATCGTTTTTGTGAACGATAATTCATCTTTAAAAGGTGAAAAGAACTGACGAAAAACTAAGGATTAAAGCGTGACTCTGTGAATCGCTACAATTTTAAAATAAATCTGGTATTATTATTATTATTATTTTATTAGTCGCCCAGAAGGTGCCTGTTCACTCTAACTTTGAAAATGCTTGGTATTGAACTTGGTTAAGAATAATGTTAAAATAAGTTTTCTGTCTAAAGAGCCTCGGTGGTCTGGTGACTAGGGCCTCTGCCTCCCGTCCGGGAGACGCGGGTTCAATCCTCACCGCGTACCAATGTGTTTTTGAATTTCGAATTAATTTGTACGTTTATTCGACGCTCTTACGGAGAAGGAAAACATCGTGATGAAACCTGCACACCCTTGCGAAGAAATTCTAATGTTGTGTGTGAAGTCGACCAACCCGCACTGGGCCAGCGTGGTCGACTAAGGCTTAATCACCCTTATTCAGGGCAGGCTTGAGCTCCTCGGTGAGGACGTGTATTATATGAGCTGTTGATGAAGTTTTCTTCTAAGAAAGCGATTGAATTTAAATAACTACGGCTTAGATCTGGCTTTTCAGTAGTTATCCACAACGATCTGGTTTATAAATAAAATCTAATCCAATTTATTCAGAGATCTTCTGAATTGTAGGAGAAAATATCAAACAGAAATAATGGTAAAGTAAGCATATTCTATAGAATACTTACGTTCAAGAAAGAGGCTATTCTGAGTAATTTTGATTGAAAAATAAATTGAGATCAGTGGTTCTCAAGGCTTTATGAAATTGCTACTCTGCTAAAACAAATAACAAAGGTCAGGATATACATATAGTCTACAAAATGCTTGCGTTTACGAAGATGTACAAAATTGATAAACAAATATAAAACAGAATGAAAAACACAGACAGACAGACAGATGAATGATTATTTTATTTATTTATTTCTTTCTATCTTTTTTAAAGAAAATGTACCGTTTTTGATGAAATTGTATACAACGTGTTAGATAAATGACGCAAAATCTCTCAGGTGGTGACTCACTTGCTCAGTCCATGAAACTGAACAACTTTAGTTTCAGAAGTTCCACAAGATCTAAAAAAAAATTGACTTTTCATACAAACTGAGTAGCGTAGAAAGACCAATGTGTTCGACATAGCTTTCCGGATAAGTAAGCTGAAGTGGCAATGGGCAGGCCATATAGCTCGACGAACCGATAACCGATGGGGAAGAAAGGTTCCCGAATAGCGACCACGGGCCGGAAGGCGTGTGTTGGACGGCCTCCCACAAGGCGGACAGATGACTTGGTGACAGTTGCTGGACGCCAGTGGATGCAAGCTGCGCAGGACCGTTCATGGTGGAAACCTATAGGGGAGGCCTATGTTCAGCAGTGGGCGTCTTCCGGCTGAAATGATGGTTTTGCGTAATTTTGCTATCACGTTGTATAAGTTTTCACACAAGCAGGGCCAGCCTTTGACATATCTAACAGTGTAATAAATATTTTAATTTTAGAGTATAATTTACTGAACAGAGAAGCTGAAAAAACTGAAATACTAAAACTACTACTGAAATTTCTAGCGGTCCGCCCGCGGCTACGCTCGCGTCGTGTAAGATTTTCCTGTGGGAATAAGTATCCTATGTGTTAATCCAGGTTACAAATTATCTCTATTCCAAATTTCATCCAAACCCGTTGAGTAATTTAAGCGTGAAGGCGGAACAAACATCCATATATTTGGATGTTTCACATCTATAATGTTAAGTGTGATGCGATGTGATAATTTAAGCTTAGCCAATAAGAAGTTTTTTATATATTCTTTACCTGTATAAAAACCCATACCGCGAGATACCGGGTGTCCAAAAAGGGTATTTGCACTTTTAAATATCAATAAATCGTCTTAAAGAGGGTAGATAGCAAAAACAAATATGATGTCATACGAGGAGTTTATTGGAAATTTAGTTGAAATGTATTCGTATACCGGAGCTCAGCGCGCATTTTGTGTAAGAGCTTATTATCAAAACAATAATTCGAAAATAACAGCTGGCCGCTTACATCGGGCGCAGTTCAATGTACGGGACATTTCTTTGTCTCCCAGTACGAATATCATTAGAAAATGGATTAAGACGTAATGGACGTCATTTGGACAACATATTTTTTTTGTCGTAAACTTTCCATTGCGTGTACTTTTTGCAAATTAATAAAATTATGAAATGATATATTTTTATTATATAATTTTTGAGTATAAAATTTTTGAGTATAAACTGCCAACACCCTTTTTGGACACCCTGTGTTTCAGCAGATAAAGCATGCAAACATTTACTGGTGGCTTGGATGTTAGTGCGGGAAATTTACCGTTATTGTGTTCATCACGGGGTCCCTCCTATCCGGTAACAGTCACATTACGCCCTCTTGGGAGGACCTGGGTCCAATAACGCCAAGTTACTAGCCCGGGAAAGGAGTTATTTTCTTATATTGGCATGTGGGCGTGTACCGACCCAGTGGGCACGAAAACTGGTTTACTGCTCCTATTGTGTTGCTATATTTTCTGTAACTATTCTAACGTCAGGAGCAAGTCTTTTAGAGAGATATACAATGGGTTATTTCGGCGGAATAATGTCTATTCGTTATCTTTATATAATAATAGGAGAAACTAACTGACTGATGAATAGGTTTTGACCATTGGGTCTAAAGACTTACAATTACAGACAGTTAGACAAGCACAAAGAAAGGAGTTTTTGGAAATTTCTTCCCTAATGCAAAGAGAATGGGAGCGTGGATGATTCGCAACTCCGTCGTTATAAACGAAAACCATGCGAACGAAGTCGTAGGCGGGAAGCTAGTCGAATCATAATAGTCATAACTGCCTACGTAATAGGGTATCGGACTACTTTTATTTTTATTTTATAAATCCAAACTTCTTAGTTTCTGCTATCGAACACTAAAATAATCTTTAAAATTGACCGAGTTATAAAAGTTTGAAATTCAAGATTAGACAGAGAGGCACGTACCCACTTGTGACGTCATATTTTGTTAGTAACGCCATATAATCTCCATACAAAAAATCGTTTTTGAAAGAGACAGACATATTGAAACTGCAATCACTGTAAATTCGTTTTTCAACCGATTCTGTTTTTTTCTTCGCGAATCGTCTGCTACTAATCTATATTTTAAAAATAATAAATTTAGAAACAGTACGACCCCCTATTGAGCGGTAATTGGCCAGCGCGGGCAGTAGCTTTAGCATTTGGTTCGCCTCACAGAAGTTCCAGGTTCGAATTCAGTACAGTTGCAGTAGAGTTGCAAGTACAGTTGTCAAAACAAAAGTTTCATATCTTCCTTTTGTCAAAAAGCATATTATTATTTCCTGTTGCCAAGGAAACACTCGCACTTGCAAAAAATAGACCGGACTTCTATTTTTAGGTGCAAGTTGACCGATTAAGTTGACTTGCAACTTGCACTTGCTACTTGTCGAAGTGTAAATCAGCCTTAAGTGCAAAAAAAAACATATTGCATTATAATAGACACCACAAAAATATCCCTAATGCGACGCTAGGCGAGCGGCGAACGATTCCATGTTCTGTGATTTTATTTTATTTTATTTGGAACAGTAAACAACAGTGTACAAAGTATTTCTTATAAAAGTAATGTAAATATGGAGTATTACATCTATACACCGCCAACAACACTATCCACAGGTTAAAAAAGAAGTAGTTCAGAAACAGAGTTGAACTCACAATAAACAAATTAATCAATTAACTAATACAAATTCAATTTACTACTGAAGCTCTTTAATGACTAAACTCCTAAATCTGTTACAGGATGTAGAAAATATATCAATATGCATAAACTTGTCGTTATACGTAGAAATTAAACGGTGCATAGGAGAGCGTAATCCAGCATGTGTTCTAGAGGGAGTTGTAACAAACAGTTTATGAGGGTTGCAAGTACGTTGAAAACGCAAAGGCGCACGATAAGCAAGATAACTCGTCAAGCTTGAACAGTCAAGTGCATTGTTACACACTTTATGAAACAGCGTCGCATCAAGCAAAACTCGACGTGACTCAAGAGATTTAAAAGAATACATATTCCTAAGTTTGTTAAAAGAAAGCTTTCTACGAAAGCACTTGTAATGTAAGGAGCGATAAAATTTAAGTTGAACCGTTTCAATTTTGTCAATATATTTGTTGTATAAAGGGTTCCAAACTTGCGACGCGTATTCAAGATGCGGACGTACCAGAGAATTAAAGAGATGGATAAAAGTAGAAGGACGTTTAAAGTCATGACAGGTTCTTATTACGAAACCAAAAACACGGAAGGCATTGTTTATAATTTGTTTGTATAATTTGTTTATAATGTGATAGATACTAAACCTTTGTATCGAGTAAATAAATACCCTAGGGAAAATAAAGAATGCGGGCGTAGCCGTGGACGGACAGACACAAACTTTGTACAATGACAAACACATGTATTTGTATGATCTTTTTAATAGTAGTTGCGAGAAGTTAAGTAGAAAAGCTTAAATGGATCTTAAAGTATGTCCAGACTTCTACTAAAGGGCCTCTCAATGGAAGTTAACTCTCGTACAGATGACAGACGAACCACATTTGTTGACCACAAATAATACAAGTTGTTGTTGTTGTGAGCTTTGACTTACTCGCTTCTGCTGCTGAAATCTGATCGAGATTTTTGCATTAAGAATTAAAAACAGAAAGTTTTAAGTTGTGCAGAAGCGTTGCCAGCTTCTTCTTCATCGTGTGGGTTGTAAGGTCGACTACTGACCTCAAAAACCCTAGTGTCAGTGTTATATAGGAGCCCGCACCACTTTACCCACTTTGTGGCTTTATAGTACCGCCGCCAAAGGACATGGCTCGTGTAATGACTGCTTCCGTAGATTGCAGTCGAGACCCATTGGTTTAACGTGTCTTTTGAAGCACAGATCTTTCTTTTCGGACAATTAGGTGATTCAGCCTATAAAATGTCTTGATTGAACTGGGGAAAATCTCACAAAGACATTTTTTGCAGTGTCCCCAGGATTTTTGCCCGGAATTTCCGTCGGACGCAAAATTTTATTGACCATTTGGCCACGGAGGCTTTTGCATAAAGAAACTAAAAAGGCCGTTACAACACTAAGTGTTGTAACGGCCCTAAACTACTAAATAGATTATAATATAACTTGGCATGTATGTATATGAGAGTAATATGTCTCCGCCAACTAACTGATGTGCAGTTTGGCGGGCTCTTTGTGAAATGCCATTTACTTTGAAAGCATTTTTTTGCTATTTAAGTTATCGTTGATTGCAACGCTGCTCGTCTGCAACTCCCTAAACTAGGATGTTTATAGTCGATTAACGTTAAGGTATGTTTACGAGATTACATTTTACGGTGTGGACTGGAGTAACTGTTAAAGTACTTTGTTCTATTGTTACTATCCTAACGCACTCTCCTAATGTATTCCACTAAACACTAGTATAATGTAAACCGATCATTAGAAGAAATGTTTTTCGTGTACTCTCATATTTTACGCAATATCTTAAGGTATTTGTTAATTAGCTCTCCGAATAAAATTTCCTACTTTTAATTAACTGAGTTAATTTGTAAATTGACTTGCTACAAAACCTACTCGATGATACCAGTTAATGTTTGTCCCCACCTGGGGGCTCGACCTGAATAAGGGCGATCAGAGCCGTTCTAAGAAGTCTTATTTGACAGCTGTCATACACGTACAAATTTTTTCTGTCTCTTTTGCACCCATTTGGATTTCACATTTCCTGCCTCCTGTCAAACCGGACTTCTTAGAACGGCTCGATGTTAATTATTTAATCAACAACGAGCCAGGTGGGTGTTGCGCGACTTCACACGCAAGCTTTGAATTTCTTTGCAGGCATGTTTAGGTTTCATCACTATTTCATGAATTATCTATCTATATATTATATACCTATAAAAAAATATCTAAATATATAAAAAAGAATTGGTGTTCGTTAGTCTCGCTCGCTACAACTCGAGAATGGCTGAACCGATTTGGCTAATTTTGATCTTGAAATATTTGTGGAAGTTCAGGGAAGGTTTAAACGGTGAGAAACATAAATAGAAAGTAACAGAAAAGAAACGACAATTTAGTTTTCCAATTCAAAATGGTCAAGGGTAGGTGTAAGGTACATGTTGGGAAAAATGGCAGGACAACGTCTGCCGGTTACGCTAGTTGTAAATAAAAAAACACATTAGTCCGAACCAGCGTCTTCTGGTTGTGAGATATAGGCCCTAGCAACTACACTTCCAAACCGTCTCTGTAGTAAAAATAGGTTCAAGATATCGATTGAATCTCTTTTCTCAACAAAACAGCTGACTGGCTAATTCTGTCGTCGACATGAAACCGAGTTACTTCGCCAAGATGGCGCTGATAAAATTATGCAAGAGATGTGCCGTCGACGCTGCGATACGGCCCAGGATATTTCCCATCAAGGCGCTTGACTACGTAATTGCCGCTTTGAAAAAAGGCGAGCTTGTTAAGCGCTCCAGAAGATTTAGAAATTAGGTGGAATCGGCACACATATTTTTTAACTGAGCGTCGCTTTTTCTTGACGCTTACAGCGAAAAGTAAAAGTGTTTTGGATTGGTGTGTCTTTTAAAAATTTCCTTGTAAACTACAAAAAATTATATCAGGTTTTCTTTAGCAATTTCAAGAACAATGTTCTATTATTGCTTAGCATATTGATGATAGTCTTAGGTTCCAACTATTTACGGCTATTGAGACGCTATATACTGAAACAGTTACTTATAATAATCTTTGGAAAGATTGACCTATTGTTGACCCAATTTCTTCGAAAGCCTTTTGTCCAGTAGAAGAAGTCCATATAACATATAACCATTTGAAACACTATTAAAATGTCCCGTTTTACATTCTTTAATTTGTAATATTTTAAAAGGTTAGAATACTTGCTCAAGCCACTTGCGACCTCCTTTTATTTATTTTGTCTTACCGTTATGTTACAAACGTGTGCCCTGCCAGGTAGACTGATGACCTGAGGAAGGTCGCTGGTGGTGGCTGGATGAGGAAAGCGGGTGATCGTGCGCTTTGGCGTACCCTTGGGGAGGCCTACGTCCAGCAGTGGACTGCAATAGGCTGATTGATTGATTGACAAACGTGTGCATATGCCTTTAGCACAGACGAAATAATAGTAGCTAGCTACCATTACTGCGCATTAGTCGAATGCCCTCATTTGCGGGAATTTAATTAGTCAGAAGGCATCCGTCATAGATGCCGCCCGCGCCGGCCGTTCTTACCGCAAATGTGCACAGAGCCGGATTTAGGGAAGAAAAGAACAAAAATTACAAACAAAGATAAATAACGCTCATAAAAGTTAGCCTCCATATTAGAGTTTTCTGCCATGGATATTTCATTTCATTTCATTTATTGCATGTCACATTACAGATAAAAGGTGGTCAAATACTTAAAAATAGATATACATGTGACGCCCTGCAAGGGCACGGCAATACAAGACGAGGCTAGTTACGCAAAACAAAAACAAAAACCACACAAAAACAAAATAACAGACAGGAACCACATAATTTAGATACACAATAAACATGTCAAAGAAACGTTTATCAATTAAATTTATCATCAAAGAATTCCTTTATATTATAGTAACATTTTTTTAATAGAAGCTGTTTCAATTGTTGGTAAAATAATGACAATTTATTTATGTTTTTTATATAGTTTGGTATATGGTTATATATTTTTATCACCATGAAATGAGGGCTAGATGAAACAAATTTTAATTTAGTAAATGGTACTTTAAGTTTATTCATGTTCCTATTATTTCTTTTATTATTTATTTCGGGGAAGTATAACTCTGAATGTTTTTTGACAAATTTACATGACTCAAAACATATGTCGTGGCCATATCGTAGAATTGATCACATCATGAAATTTTCGATCATTTAATGAAATGTTCACTGTTCATTGGCCACATCATGATGTGCCTTGGCCAGATCAATGATAAGAAATCGTTTGACGATATGTTCAACTAAAACGCAGCTACTTCATGAAATGGTCAAGATTATTTGATCATATCGTAAAATTATTACATTTATTGCCGATAGAGGCGCTGGAAGCACTTTGTTTATGTACCAACATGGCGGCCGCGTTATTTCTCGCAGTGAAAAAGTGAATTATTCGTTATTAAAATGAAGAAAAAAAGAGTTATGATGAAAAAGTACTCTGAAAATGTCTGTCGAACTTAGAGAACAATAAGTACCAAACATAATTTAGATTCTTTTTAAATATTTCATGGACGCCCTAAACGCACTCCTATTTTCACGATATGGCCAATCGTGGACGACAAAATCGTGAAATACACACGATTTAATGATCAAATTTAGTTGGCCACATCAATGGTCGCATTTCATGAAATGATCGAAAAGTTCATGATGTGGTCAATTCTACGATATGGCCACGACAGATACACAGAATAGAAAAATAAGGAAAACACTTCAAAACAGTAACTTGTATGGAAAATCAAGGCAAATAGCTAGGCGTGACGTCACGCCATGGTCGTTCCTACCTATACTTCTTTTATTAAAAAACTTTAATTGTGTAGAATTAGCCGCAGGTTCAGTTGATTTGAATAAAAGTCTAATTACTGGATAGTGTGTAATTTTTTATAATAAAATAAAAATAGGGTATTCGGGTTTTATTTATGTTGTGAAGACGAAAATAATATTCACACAGCACAAAGGATGGTAAAATAAGATTTCCCGTCTATGCACGTGCCCTCAATGGTGCGAGGTTGTAATAGGATGAAAGCCTTTGTATTCTTCCCATAGAAATACGTCTTAAGATCCGTATTGAGGCAAAGAGCTGCTAAAGAGCATTACACATTGTATACGAACAAAGGAGCGTGGGTGGTGCAGCGGCTAAGATTACTGCCTCCTCAATTGGAGGTTGCAGTTCGAGTGCTACCGTAGACAGTAGTGTATAGGCAAAAGTGTATGAGCGCTTGGGGAAAGCGGTGCGGGACATTTGCCTCTTGCCTGTGCATAGTCTTTTTTTGTTTGCTTTTTCCATATCCTAAGGTCGTCTGGAAGAAATTGCTACCTTAGCAATAAAGCTGCCTTTTGAGTATTCTACTTTTACTTATATTTTTTTATATGTCACTGTTTGGTATCAATTAAATATATTGAATAGGGTATTTTACTGTTCCTAAATTTACCACATTTTATTAATTAACTTAAAAATATAGATTAGTAGCAGACGATTCGCAAAGATAAAAACAAAATCGGTTAGAAAACGAATTTACAGTGATTTTTTAAAGTTTCAATATGTCTGTCTCTTTCAAAAACGATTTTTTGTATGGAGATTATAATATGGCGTTACTAACAAATGACGTCACAAGTGGGTATGTGGGTATCTCTGATCTGAATCACGGTGGAGACAGTTTCAAACAAAAAATCTCTTTGTGAGACCGTACTAATTTAAGTTTCTTTGTGAGGCCGTACTAATTTAAATCTCTTTGTGAGACCGTACTAATTTAAATCTCTTTGTGAAACCGTACTAATTTAAATCTCTTTGTAAGACCGCACTAATTTAAATGTCTTTGTGAGACCGTACTAATTTAAATCTCTTTGTGAGACCGTACTAATTTAAGTTTCTTTGTGAGGCCGTACTAATTTAAATCTCTTTGCGAGACCGTACTAATTTAAATCTCTTTGTGAGACCGTACAAATTTAAATCTCTTTGTGAGACCGTACTAAATTAAATCTCTTTGTGAGACCGTACTAATTAAAATCTCTCTGTAAGACCGTACTAATTTAAATCTCTTTGTGAGACCGTACTAATTTAAATATCTTTCTGAGACCGTACTAATTTAAATCTCTTTGTGAGACCGTAATAATTAAAATCTCTTTGTAAGACCGTACTAATTTAAATCTCTTTGTGAGACCGTACTAATTTAAACCTCTTTGTGAGACCGTACTAATTTAAATCTCTTTGTGAGACCGTACTAATTTAAATCTCTTTGTGAGACCGTACTAATTCGATCAGTCATGTCAGTGACCATGTCAGTGTACATAACATTGACACCAAGGTTTGTGAGGTCGGTTATCGACACAATGAAGAAGAAGAAGAATCTGTTCTACTAATGTCATTTGTTCAGTTTTATTGGTAGTACGCGTCTGCGGAGGTCAGCGTCGCAAAAAAAATTGTGAGCACTCGTGTTGGCCTTGTATCTAGATGTTATTAATTTATACAAGTACGATTATAAATTGGTTTAATTTATTTCCTATGAATGTCAACCTTGAGTCTTTAACATTTAAAAAAATTACAACTAATATATTAAGAAGACATATGCAGTTTTATTTGCGATATTTTTTCATTTGTTTCAAACAATATATTTTATGAATTCTACCTGTGCCGGCCCTGTTGCGATTGGATCGACAAGCACTTCATTGAACAATATTATATTGATTTAGACCCAGAATGTCTGGAGGGTTAAAGGAAGGGATGGCGTGGGATCTATGTAAATGTTTTCATATTAATCTTGGGTACGCTGTTTACATTATCTTTGCAAGCAATTTGCGCCTACCCGAAGGCTTAGAATTCCTCTACCCACATTGGTTAAATAAAATCACGATTTCTATTTATGAAATAATTAAAAGTTGATAGGTACTTACCAATGTGTTTTCGAATTTCGAATTCATTATGTACGTTTATTCGACGCTCTTACGATGAAGGAAAACATCGCGACGAAACCTGCACACTCCTGCGAATAATTCAAAGGTCGTGTGTGAAGTCGACCAACCCGCACTTGGCCAGCGGGGTTGACTAAGGCTTAATCGTGCTAATTCAGGGTAGGCTTGACCCCTCGGGTAGTACTTCCACGGGTACTTCTGTTGAATGGTTTTAATATTTATAAATTCAGGTTAATGTTTTGAATAAAAAGATTATAAATAAATAAATAAAATAAATAGACAAATTATCAGCATATTTTTTTAATATTGTGAGCATATGCATGTGAAAATGCATAGAAAAGATCTGTACATAAATTTGACCCAGGACCTTCGGAGTGAAAGGCAAGCCTTCTACCAACTACGCTGTTACTGCTCCAATATTATTTAGCAATTATAACGTTTAGGTACGAATATTTTTTTATTCTTTGGTCCTAAATGTCTTGAACACGCGAACTACGAACATTCATATTATTTGCTGATTCATTATTTTCGTTCAGAAACCATCCAATGAGATCTTGATACTAATAATTATCACAGTCTAATAAATCTTTGTCATTATTGGACGATGAGGGCTCAGAAATATATTATTATTAAGTAGTAGTTATTATTAAGAGACCCACACTGGAAAGCCTATTTGTTGAGTAGATCTTATTTTAAATTAATTTAAGTTTGTTAGTTTAGCAAAATTACGCAAAACCTCTTGGGTGGTAAGTCAGCCCATAAAACTAAACAGCTTTTATTCCACAACTATCTTAAATTAGTTTTTATTTTAACTTTCATACGAAGAGTCGTCACAGATAAAGTATAACAAGGTTTTACATCTTTCATAGTGACGTAGTGATCTCAAACTGGTCCCAATCGAGTCTATTTGTATGAAAGTAAAAAAAAATCTAGCTGCTGCTTCCCATTCGAGTGGTGCCTGTTCGATACCGACCCCGTATGTGTAGTTTCACATCAACATCAACAGCTCATATACGTCCCCACCGAGGGGCTTGAGCCTACCCTGAATTAGGGCGACTAGGCCTCAGTCGACCACGCTCTGGCCCAGTGCAGGTTGGTCGACTTCACACACAACCTTTGAGTTTCTTCGCAGGAGTGTGCAAGTTTCATCACGATGTTTTCTTTCACCGTAAGAGTGTGTAGTTTACTATTTTTAAAATCATGATGTAATGTAAAATAATCAGCACGGGCAGCTGGACACTTCGAGCTTAAAAGCGCCTTTATTCCGTAGTGGCAGGGGTGGTATTTGTAATGCAACTTTAAATCCAGCTGCATATGGTGACTTGTGTGCCTGCGAATTCTTATAAAAACAACAATTTTAAAGGTAAAGGAGCTCCACATTAGGGCTTGGATGTATAACTATTTCAGTCAACATGATAGTCATGTGGTGTGGTCACGCCGTGTGGTGACGGCAGAGTAGAATACATTTGTCACCAACCCATACTCTTCCCGTGGGTGTCGTAAGAGGCGACTTAGGGTCTACACATTGAACAGGGAACGGGCAGCAGCGCTCTCTGATACAGTAACATTTTAATCTGCGATCTCCAACCCGCCTGCCAAGCGTGGAGATTATGGTAAAACCCTCCACTTAAGCGGAGGAGGCTCATAGTCCAGCAGTGGACTGTAACGGGCCGTTGATGTTGATGTTGATAGTCATGTTTTTTAGTCATACCATTTCAATATAACAAACAATACTAAAAACCTGTTGCTTCAAAAGGACTGTCAGTCTAATATTCTGACATCAGAAGCAACAGACATGTTTCATTACCTTTGCTCACTATAGAAAAAACAACTATAAAAACGGGTTTATGTCTCGCGGGGACGCGCTCGAGGATCTGCTCCTTTTTTAATTATTGTTTTGACTATTATAACTGTATATAGTTTGTATGTAATGACATGTTTATTTCTTCACTGAGAGATTACTAGATTAAAAAAAAATACGTTTTTTACCCGACTGCTTCACAAGGAGTAATTATGTTTTTCGGGTGTTACGTGTTTTTATAAAGTTTGTAAATTTTTCACGTAGTAGGCTTTTTTATAATTTATTAATAATACATCGGATAAATTCTCTTCTCTATTCTTCCATTGATATATGTAGGTGTATCCGCTATCTGATACCAATAGTATAGACTTTGCCTAGTTTGGGATCAGAATGGCCGTATTTTTGAGATGTTCGCTTATATTAATTAATTAATATATGTACGCAATTGTTTTTTTTTATCCATTAATTTTCTTGGTAACACTTTGTATTTCTGAGGTCTACGTCTACCGTTTATTGTTGCTTTAAGGTTAATTAAATTAAATTAAATAAACATTACGCCCCTCATCAAAATTTAAAATTCTAAGTAGACCTGACGCCTAAAAATAATCTCAGAGAGTGACCTTTGATGTCAAGTTTTACATTAAATCTGACAGTCTTATGTCAGGACTATAGTCTGCAAGCTCTACACGTGGCCGTATTTATTATTAATAAACTCCTTTGGGATTTGAACAATTTAGCAATATATAAAGTGTGTACCTCTAGGGAATTTGGATTAATACATAAAATATTAAAGTTACAAAGTAGAGTAGAGTTAACTCTGTATGTCTGTTACGCTTTGACGGCCTGAACCGATTTTGATGAAGTATCTCTATAAAACTAACAACGCCATCTATGTGACGCTCTCGGAAATATAAGGATTGTATCTCTGCGTTCATAGAGTGCGCTGTATTTTTTAAAAGTAAATTCACAATAAACGCCGGCTTAGCCAAGGGCGGACAGCTAGCTACGAGTGCTTTACAATTTCAACCAAAAAGACCATCACCTTAAATCTCAGAATGATATTCAGAGAACAATCTGATACCTCACTAAAATGTCTTTCATTCAACCATTTCTAAAACTTTTAAAGCATGAATTATTACTAGTCTAGTTAAAAACGTGCAGACAGACTTTTGTTCCAAAGTTCTTAGATAGTCAAAGGGCCATAACGTCTTAAGACAAAGGAATTAATTTTCCTTTGTACTCATAATGTGTCTGTCTTCACCAAGTCTACACAAGGCATAATTTAAAAAGTAAGATTTCTCTAAATAAACCATTATTAAGATAAATCTTAGTACAGCAATTGTATTTTGCTTCATATTTCAAAGTCGCCAAGAACTCTACACCAAATAAGACAAATTCAAAAAGGCTTTTACGAGTATTATTTTAGTGGAAAACATTATTTCAAACCCTTTGTAGGTAGTTACAAGCTTTTACACATAATGCTTATTACGCATTAGTAAAATTCCATACCTACCTAATATATTACATAATCTACATAATATTTATAACTTTGTTAAATTAAATGGATGTTTACTCAATTGTAGAACGTTACTGAAATAACGTTTGCAAAGTAAGATCAATCCTACAGTAATTAAAAACAGTTTAACCTAAATACTCAGGTCCCTGGAGCACTAGAATTTTGATAAGGTGTGAGTTCAGTTCCAGTTCTAGCTTTATTCCTATGAGGGTTATTCTAGTATAAGCACACGGTCTGCGGTTAAATCTCATTCGGTTTGATGTGCTGCGTGAAACTCTGGAGCCCTGGGAGTAACCATTATGCTGAATGGTATCGAATGGTTACACCGCAACTGATATTTGATTTTGGTCCATAATTGTGCGGTCTACGATCTACGTTATTTGATGAAATTCGTGTTAGAAGTCCTAATTGTAAATGTTGTTTGACTTCGAAAACTATTTTTGATTTTTGTCACGGCCGGATGTCTGCGTTAGTTTTGTATCTAATTTTTTTTTATCATATCATATTAGCGCACTAATCACGCTAATATTATATTATGTTTGATCCGCTTTCAGGCCTCAATTACAAGACGGATTTAAACGAAATTTGGAATGAAGATAGTTTGTACTCTGGACATGACGCGACAGGTTTTGTTTATATGAAAATGAACAACTTCCAAGAACCTCTGTCCTTCCGTGGCCTTTGGACAGCAGTGGACGTCTTTCAGCAGAAATGATGATGACGATAAACTTCCATGAGTCATGGCTGATGGCCGCCGATAGAAAAAATTGACCGACGACAGAGAAAAGCGCCGCGCGCCGCCGTTATAAACGTACATAATGATTTCGAAATTCGAAAACACATTGTCAGTGGCGGGGATCGAACCTGCGTCTCCCGGACGGGAGGCAGCGGCCCTAGCCACTAAACCACCGTCAATCTTGATATTATTATATCTCGTTTCTAATTTAAATGTAGAATAACACCGCCCAGATTGGTTTTTAATGCCCTGTACACACAGACCACGGTTGGTGTTAATTTAGCACAAGCATCACCTGTGAGTATATAGCTTACTACATACGCAGTAAACTTAACCTAAATACTTATAATACGGGCGTCTGTGTAAGTGACAGGTCAGCGAATGCCAATAAAAGTCCTAAATATGGTTGAATGAATGAATATACTTTATTGCACACACAGAAATAATAACAGAGTGTAAGTAAGAATAGGAAGTTGTGTACCAGTTAGGCGGCCTTATTGCTTCATAGCAATTTCTTCCAGACTACCTTTGCTAAATAAATAAATAAAGGATTAGCGCAGAAGTGTTTGGACGTTTAGCACTAAAGACTTGCTAAATCTTAGGACATACTGTGAAGGTTCGAACTGCGGTAAGTCATTTACACCCTGAACTTGTCATTTACACCCTGTACATACAGGGTGTAAATGACAAGTTCTCTCAAAATTATAGGGTAGATACATTCAGCAGCCATGATTCTGTATCATATTCCGGAATTTCTACCGATTTTTTAAATTTGATTACATAAGTTGAACATAAAAATATTTACTATATCTATGAACAGCACCACTTTTTTGCAAATAAAACAGCATCAATGTAATATCATATTACGACACTTGCTACGCGCGGTTGTACGAGTACATTGCCTAGGAGCAGATGATAGAAAACCAATTTCCTAGGTTATTTTCACCTTTCTGAACTTGTTCATGTGTCGATTATAATAATAATAATACTCTCAGCACTAGTTTGTGCATCCTACCAAAAAAGTGAAGTGTTTTGTGAATAAAATAAAACTTGGCTTAAAGGTCGTGTAACCAGGCCATAAAATATAAAAAAAAACATACACCCTGTATTGAAACCGTATTCATATTGTAATACATCATGAAATCGACATAAGAGAACAAATAGAAAAGAAACCCTTTTTCTACCTGACACAAAGTTTGTCTGACGAAAATTCCTTTCGTTCGCTAAAAGATTTGATGACGTCAACGAAATGTTACCCTTAAAGTATAATATCAAAGAACGAACGTAACATGTGGAACAGAAACTGGGGTTGTTTTTCATGTAGGTGGAAATATAATAACGTTCAGCGCGTGTAGTCTTTAGCCGGATATTAGTAAAATTATCAAAAAGTCTGCTGATTTCGGTTGAATTCCGCAGTTTTGTTATATTCTTATCAAAATAACATAGATTGTAAATTAAAAATAGTTGCTGTAAACGTATTTTTAGTTCTAAGAAAATCAGAACTTTTCAATCGTAAAAGTTTCGACTAGCATAAAGATTGTGATCTTGAAAAAAAAAGTGTAAAATTGTAATTGTAACAATTCTTATATGGACTTGTTGTCTGAAATAAAATGTTTTGTTTTTGTTTTATGTTTATAATTATGAGTTTATGTGCTGTACTTGTGTTGTTGTGTTTGTTTTTATATGGACCATGAATGTCTGAAATAAATGTTTTTTTATTATTATTATTAATTCAGTTACATGTCTATGATGAAAAAATAAAGACTAATCCGTGAGTTTTTGAACTAATAAAATTTTTTCATTAGTTACCAAAACGAAACGGTGTGCATTCGCTAGACAATTTGCTAATATTACTATATCGCTGGCTACATAGCTATAACGAGCGTATGCGTGTTAGTCAATTTGGTTACAGAGAAAACTTGTTTCTCGTTTTATTCAATTAGCTCGCTGGAAATGTGCTAAAACAATTTTATGATCACGATTTTATTTCGGGGTTGTATATTACAGTTCAAAATTAAGCAAAAATATGTATTTTCGAACGTGTTTTTCTAATTATCACAAAATAACCTGTGTGTGTGTATTGTTTGTATCTTTGTGACTCATGTTAACATTCCTTTTTAGGTGTCGAAAAATTGTTTTCACTTTTTACACAAATCAAGTGACAGAGCTACTTCGGAGGTGGGTGGTGAGAGGTGTGCGAGGCTAATTTACACTTGCAAGTCAAGGGCTTAATATATGTAATCGATGAGTTAGCAGCATGAAAGGGTTCATCAGACCTTCGATTCTCCTCGATCAATTTATTTTCCAAATGAAGTAGAGCACTGTGTTGCTTTGTCTGGCTTTGTCTGTTTACCCCTCTAAGCATATTAGAGTGACACAAATTTTATTCTTTTAAAAATCTCACTTACTAGGGATGTGTGTGTATGCGGTAACGTTTGTGTTGTTTCGGCCCCAAAAATATAACAGCCCATATAACTTTCCCAATACAAAAAATAAACTTGATCTATTCAGCTCCCTTGCTTTGTGAAAAAAAGGACAAAAAAATACAACAAATACAGTTTGTCTAAAAAGTCGTGAAATTAATAGGTGCGTCACCTTCTTTGCGGTATTTTATAATGATGCTATCCTGCTCTGACTTATGGATATTTCTGAAAGGTAAGATTAGTTTCAATTCAAGACTTTTTAGACAAACTGTATACACTTTGCCGTCTGTTTCTAAAGCTTTGTAAAAAACGAAACCAAGCCTATTCGTATTAAGAACGTGAGTTTACGTTTAATTATCCCCTCCGTGGATTCCAGATTTATTTATCGAGTAATATTTTATTTACCCCGTCGAATTTCAGATGGCGAACAACGCAATACAAATAAATTATGCCCTTTTCTCGCTATTTGTCTCCGCGGCCAGTAAATAAATGTTCTTAGTTAGGTATTTATATAAATCGTTCCATTTTCAAGTAAGCCTTTTCTCTTTTACTTTTTGCTTCAAGATCTTTTGCCAAATGATGTAAAAACGGTCCATTTATTGTTTTCACACTTAAATGGGGAGATTTATTTTGCGTGAGTTGAGTACTAAGTACTTTAAATGGAATACTTTTTTAAATATGTTTTTATGGTCAAATCAAATATTTTTATTCGAATTAAGATTTTACAAAATCATTTTGCGACGTCAGATATCCCGCAGGGTTTTGTTCTCCGTTAGGATACGCTTGAGCCACTCTGTGTGTTCTCCAATGCGCTTTTAACTTTTTCTTACTGGAATATTATGGATATTTTTTTCTTATTTTTCTTATTAGTATAAATGTTTCGCCTTTCCATAACAAGAGAAATTCTTAAAAATCATGGCACCTAATAAAAAGTTATGGTCGAACAAATATTAAAAGTTACGAAGTCGGATTACCGCTTCTTCAGTCAGTTAAAACGATGGAGAGGTAATTTTTTTACGTCCTAAATTGTTATGGACGTACTTTTGGTTTATTATTCTTTTAAATACTTTTAAGAACTTCGGGATGTTACTAAATCTAAAAACCTGAAGTTGTTAGAAAACCTGCTAAATAACTTACGTAGGGAAAAAAAAGCAGGGGATATAGGTAAGTCTTTTATACATGCTTTTCATAACGCAGTTGTAGGCGGGCCAGTTGCTGCTAGTACAATAAACAGTATAAAAACACGTATAGAGTAGGACCGTGGGCTGTAATCACAGGAAAGCTGATTCCGGGCATAAGGAAGATAGGATCATTTCTATATAGTGTTTATTACCGGGAGCAACGGCTTCGAATCCGGCCCCTCCACAATGCAATGAGAGCCTAAGTCTCTATTACGGAAGCTAATAGGAGGACAGGATAATAAATACATACGAAACTAAGTTTATTGGAACGGTTTGGGCTATATATGACCCTATGATTTTTTTTTCTTTTATTATCCATTATTAATAACATAATAGCTTATGTCTATCCTTAACCTACTCTAATCCCTTTCGGGTTTATCTGTAGGGGGATGGGCGTTAGTCGCACACAGTGCGCGTTTTACATAAATAATTAGGTACAGTCAACAGCACATCAATTCACATCGCTCCCAAATCGTTCTACATAAGAGCGCTCTCAGGTCAACATGTTACGGTTGATATGCTGCTGTGTATACTTTCATTTATATATATATGTTATATCTGTTGGACTAACTTATTCTCTAAAATATATTTTTTCAGTATAGTGTTACAATGCTTAGTATTCTTACATGTATATAATTTCTCAATGATGCATATAGGTATATTATTTAATGTATAGGGGAGTATATATTCTCTTATTCTCTGTCCGTAAACATTTTTTTATTTAGGTAGCTCAAAAGTTGATAATCAGTCATTAGTCAGACTGCGTGGTTGATTAGCTATAACCCATTCTGAGTAGGCTTCTCGATGCAGGCGTATAATCATTTTATCTTTGAAAGATTGAAAAGGGACAGGAGATGGCCATCCTAATATAAGAGCTGTCAAACATCGAATTTGAACCTCATGGCCGTGTCGATTGCACAATTTTAGAGAGCACTTAAAAGATGTGACTTAAAAATCTCTTAAACTGACAGCTTTGCCCTAATTTTAGGTTTTCATTCGTTCAAATGAATATCATTCGCTTATCACCTCTCTTTCATTGGTCATACAAACGAAAAGGATAGCTGGATTTTAAAATTAGAATTAGAGCATGACATCCGAAATCGAGGCCAAAATCTTATATTAGCTTTCCGCTCGCGGTTTTACCCGCATCAAATGAGTTTTTCCGTGGGAACAAAGTATTTTACCGCGGCTATGTCCCATTTCAGGACCTAACCTAAATGTGTGCTAAATTTCATCCCGATCTGTCCAGTGGTTGAAGCGTGATTGAGTAACAAACATCCAAACTTTCGCATTTATTATATTAGTAGGATAGAATGAAAGTTAGGACACTTCTAGGAAGCATTGGTTCAGTTAAACATTATCTACCAACGTTTATGGCTAGTACCCTTTGGGGTGAATTTGATATTAATATTCTCCCACCAATATTATTTCGGTAGTTCCATAATGTTTTCATAATTCCGGCCAAAGGGTAAAACCACCTGTTGTAGACCAATATTTACGTTATTAAAACATACGCCGAATCAGACTGGCTTGAATAAACAGCGTGGATGTCTATCGTCCTGCTTACCCTACACTTTGCTGTTTGCATCAGATGTCAAACGGCACGAGGCGTCCGGGTCAACAATAGGGGCGCCCACCCTTGTCACTGGTCGCCCATCACTGGCGTGTTTACCCTACGACCAGGGAATTACAGTTTTGTGGAAGGTCGTAGGAGCTGTGCCATAATTAAACGTTACTTAACTCATCATTAAAGTCGGAATAGTTGAAGTTTAGCTACTTTAGTATGAATTAATTAGTTATGAAATCAATAGTGCCGGTTTCATGGTCGTAAATAACACTACTAAAACTTTTCCATAGGCTTATGACGCATTATTTTTGTTACAGATTACGACATTTTTTTTAATTTAAATTTTTTGCTTTATAATTATTATACCTTTACAAAGCGCACGTCTACGCAGTCACAGCTACGGGCTACGGCGTAGTTAATAGCTACGAAATTGCTACGCGCTGCGTATGATGTTCTGAGTTGAACTTATTCTCAGTATAACCTTGCTACGATTAGAAAATAGTAAATGGATGGCTAGTCAAATCTTCCATGTGGATTTATTTCTCTGCGACATAATATAAAAATCGATGAACATTTTATTACTTGCCCATTGTGAAGGCAGCGTCCGTGATTTATTTATAGGAAGATTTATTTGGGTTCTCTCAATTGAGTGATTTCTGTGAAGGTTTCCTTCTTGCGACTCTACCTTTTAACGTTACGTATGATGAAATTTAACGTTATTATTTTTATCTGACTTCCAATATTCCAATGAAGGGAATTAAAGAGAATGCATATTTTGTATGTGCCCATAAAAGTCTTTACTAAAATATGTATGATATTTAAGACTTTTGTATTCCAAAGTGTAGTTATAGTAGTTATATTGCAGTGTAAAAAAAGTGTCATCAACAGCTCATATACGTCTTGAACAAAATTTTTATTAACAGTAACTCATCTGTGTTTAGCAATCGTTCTCTATTTAAAAATAAATAAAAAAGAAAATGGTTGATTGGCAACGTACATTCAAGTACAAAATAAAATAATATTATCTTCTCGACTCGTACTCGACGACCAATAAAACTAGCAATATACTCGCTGTCTGACAGACATATTGTTTTTACTCTATTAAACAGAATCCAAGGATAACAGGTCATAGTTTAGGCACTACGAAGAATTTTAACAAGAAATATTCCCCCGTTCCAAGTATCCCTACTGGCATATCCAATAGGGATAAGCTGTTAGTATATTTATATATTCATTAATTCAAGTATTTATTCATTCAAAATGGAGAATCAAGAACAATATTATAAAGCGTGAGATCGATTAGATCTTGGTTTTAAATTCAACGAGAATGTAACCAAGAGATAATAATGAGAAATAAATACTGGATGCCTTTTATAAGTTTTTAAAATGTTTTTAAAAATGTACTTGTAAATAATATTATTTTTTATTTACAAACGGGCGTCGAACAAAAAAACAAAATTGTAAAAGAAAATAAATAGGTAAATATGAGATAACTCCGTTCAAGGTAGGTTCGTGCCCCTTGGTGGGGACGTATATGAGCTGTTGATGATGATGATGATAATGAGATTACTCCATTAGAAGTCTTTGTCATACAAATACGCTGACGAAAATCAGACTACATTGAAATTTAAGTCTAGAATGGATCAGTTAGAGTAGACAAGAGTCGTTAGTCGGTGTTTTATCGAGGTGAGTAACGCAGATGTAAAACGCATTAATCACCATTTGGCAGTCTCGTCGTTAGCACACAACCTTTGAAAATCTAGTGATGGGCATCGCGTCGATACGACACCACATTACAAAAAATCACCAGTATTGGACAATTTTCGACCGACTATAATCATCAATATTTCATTCGAAAGACTTGCTGGACAAAGGGGACACCTTCCAAGGATCTCCAAAATGACCGGTCCTGCGCTGCCCGCATCCAGTAGCTCCCCGCGACCTTTACCAGATCGTCGGCCCACCTTGTGGGGGGGCCTGCCCACGCCCACTGCTACAGTTTTTTAATTCTTCGGGCTATGCATGGCGGTACTTTAGAATCCCGCGGATTCTCATCTATCAATAAAAAAAAAATTTGTAATACGTAACTATTGTAAATTTTTATTTTTATGTTTTGTATATTCTAAATACTTCCTGTGGACGATTAAAGGACTTAGATTTAGCGCCATAAATAGTATAGTGGCAACCAATCACTAGACGCACTCAGATACATAAAATATACTTAAAACTGTTAATCTGCTCCTAAGAAATATATATTAGTAGAATATCATTAATATTAATAGCTCATATTAGCGATTAGGCCTAATGCTTACTAGAAAATAAAAAAGTAGATTATATTATTTTCTAGTAAATATTTTCCAAAATAATTCAACCCGATTAATTAAGTAAAACAAATATCCAATCCAATTTTTTAAAAGATTTTGTTTCTTCTAGTTGTTAAAAATGCCCAAAAGTAAAACCTTTTTGTAATCTGGGGGCACGGCAGTGCCCCCGCCAAGTCGAGCAAAAAAGCGGCACGGCCGTACCATACTTTTCTCGAAGCAGTTCAGGCCATTTTCGACCCCCCTATAACTTCGTTGTAGATAAAACTAGAAGCCTGAGTTTTCAGTAACCAAGCAGGCATTGTATAAATACGGTATATTTCAAATTTCAATCAATTTGAACCAGTAGTTTATGAATTATAACTAGTCAAAGTTTCTTAATTTTGTCACTCACTGACTGACTGACCGATCATCAAAACTCTAAGGCACTTCTAGCAGACATAGAAGCTTCAAATTTAGAATGGAATTAGTGTTTAGTGTATAAACCAAGGAAAAACTAAAACATTTTGCAATTTCGGCCCAGTTTTCTAGATACATCATTTGCTAGATAACTTTGTAATCCCATATAAATCTTGGGGCATTATATAGGATTACAAAGTTACATTTGCAGTAAATGAATCAGTGTACCTGTATAATGGAATATAATTGAATAAGAGGTGCAGGGTAGGTGTAGGGTAGGTGTAGGGTAGGTGTTGGATAGGTGTTGGATAGGTGTAGGGTAGGTATAGGGTAGGTATAGGGTAGGTGTAGGTTAGGTGTAGGTTAGGTGTAGGGTCGGTGGAGCGTAGGTGTGCATTTTTACATTGTGTTTTCATGCGATCTACAAAAAGAAATGAGATGCCATCAAAAACATAACTTGTAAAAAAACCAAGTCTCGCACGCAACTTAGTCTACCGTAAAAAGTTGTGAGATCCATGTAATACCAAGTCGGTTAATTTATTCAGTCCCTCTAGAGTCCTTCTGTTTTAAGTTATTACGTAATTAGCTCACCTAACAACATCTTATAGTGACCAGATCAATATTAAAAATCTCTTATGTTTTAAATAAATACATAGATTGACTTGGCAATCGCACTAAACAATCAAATTTAATATAATAATGTATTAATTGTGAGATACATTATGTTTTCATGCGATAAATACATAGATTGACTTGGCAATCGCACTAAACAATCAAATTTAATATAATAATGTATTACTTGTGAGATACATTGTGTTTTCATGCGATTGCCAGGTCAATCTATGTATTTATTTAAAACATAAGAGATTTTTAATATTGATCTGGTCACTATAAGATGTTGTTAGGTGAGCTAATTACGTAATAACTTAAGACAGAAGGACTCTTAAGTAGGGACTGAATAAATTAACCGACTTGGTATTACATGGATCTCACAACTTTTTACGGTAGACTAAGTTGCGTGCGAGACTTGGTTTTTTTACAAGTTATGTTTTTGATGGCATTAGTAAATATTCCAGTCGGTTATGATTTTGAAATGGATAAAAAAGTCCAAGATGTTTAATCCTGGGATTCAAGCTCAGGGCAATCCCGACGTCTGCCCGCATTCCCGCGGTGGGTGGTTACATTTTTACTGCGTGGGTTATTCTTATTATCTCCTTCCTGATATTTTAACAAAATTAAATGAGTTTTTAACGGCTAATTAAACAAAAAAATAGTTCATAATACAAAAATGGTGTGGACAAAAATTTATGAATGTGAAGGTTTTAGAAACACACACGAAGCAGCAGGGTCAAAAACTAATATACTTAGATAACAGTCATCTTTGTAGTTATCTCTGGTTAAATACTCTTTCGGCGCGCTTTATTACTGATCCCTTCGAAGAAAAAAACTATAAAAATGTTTTTTCAGCGCTATCTGTGGGTTTGATTGGAACTATTTTTTATATTTTAACGAGCTGTCAGTCATAATCCATTGAATCTTAGACCATCGTTAAATGAACGTCGTCAGTTTTGTAGCGGCTAGTCATGAGGGGGTAGTTCAATTATCAGTTAGTAAACTGTTTTCGAATCCTTTTTTTTCTATAGTTTTGATGTTTTTTTTATTACTTTGTTTTAAACTTTATCTTAACGTTTCTTTAAGTCTAGAAAGAATATAGAACAGTATGAAAATGATTGTTTTTTGAATTTTAAATTGTACGTCTTTATTCTTTTATTTTATGTTTACGGAGTTTATGGTAAGAACCTTGAAATACCCACATCACCGACGCGGTTTACAGGCTCACAAAGTTACAACCTTTTTTACATCTAATTCGAAGTATGTCTCCCTTTGTGAATGTACCTAACATTCCAGATTGCGTACATGTGTTTGGATACATACAAGGAAGAACGCGTTCGTTTTATTAACAATAACTATACCTATATACGACATAGCTTTCAGGATAAGTAAGTTGAAGTTGCAATCAAATGGGCATGCCATATAGGGTTTCGTTGTTGGACAGCCTCCCACAAGGTGGACAGATGACTTGATAAAAGTTGCTGGGCGCCGCCGGCGCCGGTGGATGCAAGTAGTGCAGGACCGTTCATAGTGAAAACCTATGAGGAATGCCTATGTTCAGCAGTGGACGACTTCCGGCTGAGATGATGATGATGATGATGACTGATTGTCCCACTGGCACAACTTAGTCACTACATAGTCTCCATACCTCCACCGCATTATGCCTACTACTCGATTCACTAGTAAAATCCACGTGAAGCATCTAGAGTTAGCATTCCACGGCTAGGATACTAGGTGCGCGCTATACGACTGTTAGCGCGCGCGACGGCCCTTCTACTTTGATATTTCCAACTCGCCTCCCAAGTGCGGGGCGGGGTGAGAAAGCATGGATTAGCGGAAGGGGTGAATGGCTGTTCTGTACGTAGAGCATATAGGTATTAATTCTGTGATAGAGAAATTAATGTCGCACATCTTCACAGTTCAAAATTTACATAGGTACCAAAGCACTTATTAAAACACTTTTATTTCTCATTATTTTCATGTAATGGTCAATTAGCAACTAAACGTACATAATCTTACTGGTTTTATTTTAAATTAGAATGGACAGCTTGCATGTTATTTTGTCACATCCAATTTGCAGCTAAAACTTCCGTTCAGGATTCATACGCTCCTTTTAAATATGATATCCCAACGGCACAGCATGTAAACTAATAAGTAGTAGCGAAGATGTCATAAACATTTGCGTCGTAACGTTGCCTCTGTACAAAATAAGCCCAATAGACTTGAGCAATAGACTCACGACCACGAAACCTCTGAGCAAACTTATGTGTATTTACTACAATGGGCTCTGATGGCACGCTCATAAACCATATTTTATTCCACCTTCGCATCCAGGTCCCTGTGAGCGCGAAAGGGACAAAAGATCGTTTGTAACCGACCATTAAGAGTTTACGAGCTATAAACCGGCCAAATGAAATAGTTTGCCGCTCCAAAGCAATTGCTGGTGTCGGCCCGTCAATTTGTCAAGCCATGTGTTTTGGCGACTCTTGAAAATTACTTTCGTATGTTCTCTCGTGACGGGACTTGGGGATTAGGAAGGTAAGTTTACAAACGTGATGGAATTTTTGTTTAATAATGGCATTTTTTCGTAAAGCTTCTGGCTACAGCGTAGCTACAGGGCGTAGCCGATTGCGTCATAGCTGACTACGTCGTCGTAGCTGTGTAAGCGCAGTAAATCCATACACGTAGAATCGTGACTAGCCACTAATATTTCTTCCTATAGTGTGGTGTGGGTTTAAGGTCGACGACCAACCTCTACCTCACACACCCTGGTGTCAGAATATGAAGCCATCAAAGGCCCGTAACATGGCTCATGTAATGACTAGTTTGTAGATAAAACCCGAGACAAACGGCTCATCGTGCCTTTCGAAGAACGAAATTATTTTCGGTCAGTTGTTCAGCCTTTTTTTTAATTAAGTATATTTACTAATTTATTACGGTGTGCTCAACATTTAAATAAAGAACTAAGATGAAAACTACAGTTATTTTGGTCGTTCCAGCAAATGACATTTGGCAATGACCTGTGTCCGTGAACGGCGACCAAGTTGGGTTCGTAACACTTTGCGCTACACGACCGCTTTCTAAAACGCTTTTTCTACAGGAGGTCGCGATTTGAAGTCACTATACAAAGAAATTACAAGATTGTATGTGAAAGTTAAAGTCAATGTAAAATAGTATAATAGTATAATAATATATAATATATGTGGGATGCTGAGGTTCAAAATAAACAGCTTGATAACGAAAAACCTTGTTTTATTTATTTTTTACAACTTTTCGCACTGTCCGCCATTCAAATCTCTTTTCATACTACTCTCTCTCTCACACACATACCTTCTCTTTCACTCACAATAACGTTTCATTACACTCATACTTCTTACGTTCCGTTCCCATTTATTCCTACATCTTCGGCCATCCGACTATTGGTCTGTCCTCAGACAACAATAATGTTTAGTTACAAACTTAAAATATGACTCTACACAATCTTAGTTTTCCTATCTAATTAAACAGTGAAACACAACAAAGCAAATTAAACCTTAAGTTTTCTTTTTAAGTAAACAGTGAAAGTATGACTCTACAGTATCTCAAGTAAGGTAAGTAATATTTTCATTTTAATTAAACAATTTTAAAATTAACAAGTTAAGTATTAAAATAGTAAAACATCAGAATCTAGTCATCAGAAGTAGCCCATGGTTTCATGAAGTCTGCAGCTGAGCTAGTCTTGTTAGGACCTTCATCATTCCTATTTACCTTCTCTACATTGTAGCGGTCATTGCCCTTGACTTCAGTGACTCTGTAAGGGCCTAAGTACAGCGGCTTCAGTTTCAGGTGACTTCCATATTGGGTACGCTTTATAGCCACCAGATCTCCTTTTTTGTACTTCTGACTCTCTTTTCTCTTTCTATCATAGGTCTTCTTGTTCTCCTCCTGAACTTTCAGTATTTGGGCTTTAGCTTCCTGACGCATTTTCTCTCTATCTTCTATAAAGTTGTCTCTATCTTCTTGTAGTAGTAAATCATAGATCTCTATGTCTTCTTTCTGTTTCATTTTAGCTCCTAGCATTAGCTCAAACGGCGAGGTGTTGATGCTACGCTGGTATGTACTATTTAGTGCTCTTTGTAGTCGGCTTACATGTTTGTACCATTGATCAGGGTTCTGTATACACAGCTTGGCTAAGGATGATTTTATTACTCTGTGTACTCTCTCCACTTGGCCGTTTCCTCGCGCTATCCCCGTCGTTATGGTAACATGCTTTATATTTTCCTCTTTGCAGTAGTCTTCGAAATCATGCGCAGTGAACGCAGTTCCTTTGTCGGTTACAACTCTAGCTGGGTTGCCAAACGTCTGTTGGTGAACTTGCATTTTCATCAGAGTTTCTTTAGAGGTCGTTGACTTCACAGGAAATAACCATGTGAACTTAGTAAAGCCGTCGATTATGGTTAGTATGTAGTTGTACATTTTTTTTGTTTCAGTGAAGGGACCTATGTGATCCAGGTGCAGTGTCTGCAAAGGTAAGTCTTCCTTAGGTATAGGGTTTAGGTAGCCTTCTTGCTTTCCTTCTTTTCTGTTAGCTAGTATGCATGGTATGCAGTTCATAATGTAGTTTTCCACTTTCTTTGTCAAATTTTCTATGTAGTAGTCTTTGCTTATTAGTTCAGTAGTCTTTTTCTTTCCAAAGTGTCCATTTTCGTGTGCTCTCTTAATAATTTCCTGTTCCATTTTTCTAGGTATTACAAGTTGCTGTTCTTCTCCTTTGTACAACGCTCCATTCATCATCAGGTAATCTTGGTAAGTTTTTTTACTCTTTATCACTTCCATGATGGCCATCAGCTTGTCATCAACTTCCTGGGCCTTTATAATGCTTTCACGCATAGGTGTGATCACAGCAACATATGGTGCTCTGCTAAGTGCATCTGTGTGTTTCATTCTTTCTCCTGAGCGATGTTCTATAGTATACACATAGTCTTGCAGGAATAATACCCATCTTGCCACCCTAGTATTAAGGTCTTTCTTTTTCAGGGTCATTTGAAATGCTGAGCAGTCTGTGACTATCTTAAATTTGATGCCATACAGGTAAGGTCTGAACTTCTTTATGCCTTCTATGATAGCTAGGGCTTCCAACTCATAGCTTGTGTATTTTCGCTGTGCATCAGTTGTCTTTCTACTCATGTAGTGTACGGGGTGAAGTTGTCCATCTTCTTTATTTCTTTGCAGGAGTATAGCTGATATTGCTTCCATCGACGCGTCAGTATGTAACTCTGTTTCCAGGTCGGGGTCATAAATCTTTAATACTGGGTCGTTAGCCATAATTGCTTTTAATGCATTAAATGCTTTCATGTGTTCTTCGTCAAAGGTAAAGTCTATATTCTTTTTTAATAAATCAGTCAGGGGTGCAGCAATCTTTGAATATTCTGGGATAAATTTTCTGAAGTACGATGTCAGTCCTAAAAATCTTTGCAATTGTTTCAGCGTCTTAGGTTGTGGGTATCTTAGTACAGCATCAGTTTTTTCTGCTGATGGGTGTACGTTTCCATTTTCAATGACATGTCCCAAATATTCTATCTGTCGGCTCAGCAGTTGCGTCTTCTTCCAGTTTATTTTGAGACCATATTCAGCAGCTACTAGCAGTACTTCTTGCAGGGCTTCAAGGGCTTGCTTCTCATTTTCGGCTGGTATTATGATATCGTCTATGAAGATCATAACAATACCCTTCTCAATTAGCTCTCGGAAGATTATGTTCACGAACCTCATGAAGACCTTTGGACAATTGGACAGCCCAAATGGTGCTCGTAGAAATTCGTATTGGCCAGAACTCGTCACAAATGCAGTGTACTTTATTGAATCGTCATGTACCTTGAGATGGAAGAAGCCATTCTTCAAATCTAGTTTGCTGAATACTCTTGCTTTTGACAGCTGATCAATCTGTGTTTCTATTAAGGGCAGTGGATACTCGTCCTTGATCATCTTCTCGTTAATACCTCTATAGTCAACACACACTCTTGTTGTGCCATCCTTCTTTTTCACAGGGACCACTGGAGCAGCATAATCAGAATTGCTTGGTCTTATGATACCATCCTGAAGCCATTCTTTCACTTGCTTTTCGACTTCCATGTGCTCCTTTAGAGCTAACCTTCTTGGCCTGAAGGCCACTGGTTTGTCGTCTTTAAGAATAATCTTCAGTTGTATGGGTGATTCTTTCGTCTTTTCTGGTTTATAGGTTTCAATTAGGTTTTCCACGTCGTTTCGGATCTTTGGATCACTAATGTAGTCAACTTCCGTGTTACAGCACTGTATTTGGTTTATCCAGTTGTCAAGACATGGTTTGATCGTCACTGACCCGTTCGTACTTACAAAGGTCACGTCTTTTAATAATTCTTGACCGATTATGACGTCGTAGGGCATAACATCATCCGGCACAATGTGCATAACAGTTTGATACGGGTGCTCATCTATCACCACCTCTCCTGACCACTTCCCAAGCGATGAAACAGTTTTTCCTCCCAGTCCCGAAAACTGAACGTCTTCAGTGTCGTAGTTTTTCGACTTTATGGCATTAAAACAGCTCACGGTCATTAGATTTAAATCACTGCCACTATCTATCAACGCCGTAGTACGTTTTTCTTGAATTATTATCGATTTTATCGGCTTTTTCGTCTCAATTTTGTGTTTGTTTACGTTTGTATTGAAGACTTTTGACGTTTGATATGACGTTTCTTCGCCATCTTGCGAGTCATCGCCGTCTGGCATCTCCTCGCTCTGTGATTGGTCGTCGCCATCTTGATTTGGCAGTGGTACCAACTTGACACACATCGAACGCCGTGAAGTGCGAGCGTGTGACGTAGCTCTCGCGGGGCGGCCATTATTGTTTTGGTTTTGACTTGCCTCCTTGTAATTCCTTGAAGTCGTCGCGACGCTATTTGCAGTACAATGAGCTCCAATATGACCAAACTGGTTGCACCGAAAGCACTTTAGTCCTTTCTCGCGATGCGGACAATCGTTGGATGTATGGTCGGTGTCGCCGCAGCTGTAGCAACGAACACTTTTCTTCACAAACATCTTATCAGCTGTTATCTTATCAGTAGTGTCACTTTTCGGTTTTTCAACTTTTCTTTTGATTTTCTCGTAGATCTTCAACTTCTCTTTTAATTCAGGATAATTCGTAGCGCCGTACAATATCACCTTGTTAGATTCGTAGTCAGAAATTCCGTCTATTATGTACTGTATTGATACATAGTCTGGTAGTTTGCCGCGTTTGCCCAATTCTTTCATGTGTAGCATGTATTCGTAACATGTTTCGTTCTTTTGTAGTCTCCGTTTCGCCATAAGCTCATGGATTTCTTTCACGTTGACCACGTCTGGGAATTCTTTGGTTAGTGCAGCTTTCAAGTTTTCGTAGGTAGCAAATGGTTTTTCTGTTCGTAACCATAAAGCAGCGGCTCCTGACAGTGATCTTCGCGCCACAAGCAGGGTTTGCGTGGGTGTCAAGCCGAAGATCTCTGCATTATCTTCAACGTCCTGGGACCACTTCGTGATACTGTAGGTTTTGTCAGTTCCGGTGAATTTCGGGATGGATTCTTCAAGTAGCATGAGGATGCTCTGTGCGGGCGGGTGCTTGTCGTTCTTTTCGTCGTCGTCATCGTGTCTTCGGCCTCCAGGCATTTTGTCGTTATCGGTGTTTATCGTCGTAATCCGTGGGTTTTTGTCGTCGTATCCTTGTTTATTCGTCTTAATCCTTGTTTTTCAGCTTGAATACTAAAGTATTTCGTCTTTCTTGCAGGTTTTCGCCGTTTTTTTCGTCGTGGGCGCAACGTGCAAAGTGTGGCGTCGTCCGTCTTCAAACATGAAAAATCGTCGTAGTCGTCGTGAATTCGTCTTCTGAACCTCTGATCCCGGACGAGCCCCCAAATGTGGGATGCTGAGGTTCAAAATAAACAGCTTGATAACGAAAAACCTTGTTTTATTTATTTTTTACAACTTTTCGCACTGTCCGCCATTCAAATCTCTTTTCATACTACTCTCTCTCTCACACACATACCTTCTCTTTCACTCACAATAACGTTTCATTACACTCATACTTCTTACGTTCCGTTCCCATTTATTCCTACATATATAATATACTCACCGGCACAACCTAACCGCCCACCCTTCATTTCAGGGAATACTCAGTCTCCCGGACCCACCCTGCTAACATTGGTGCTAATAAATTTACAAAAATATATTTTACGTGGAATTACGTGGAATAATAATAATGTATTTCCAGTTTTTGTCTTTGTGAGTGTGTTTGTGTATTTGTGAAAAGTGTGTCTGTGTATTTGTGTAGGGTTTGTAAGGGTTTATAGTTACTAGTACATTCATTTTCGCATGGTTACTATTTTGAACCATGACCCACCTTAAGCTGGTGTCAAATACAAGTCGGTCAAAATTCTTCAGAACATAGGTACATTTAACGGTTCCGGCTTGACACTTTACTGTTTTCACGTTTCAAACAAATTCTCGGTAAAAAAATCATGATTTAAATTGGTCGATATTCATATTTCGATTAACTTTGTAAACAAGTGTGTATTAAAGTGAACCACACTGGCATTGCGTGGTTAGCTAAAGTCGTATTATTTAAATAGGCTGAACAAGCTATGTATGGAAAAAAACTACAAAACATACAATGGTTGTTAGAACGAGCCTTAAACTAATGAATTTAGTGAAAAGGCCGTTAGGGCGGCTCTAGAAGGCGTCAAAAACAACGCTTCTCGATTTCAAAGCATGACAGCAGCAAGCAGCTCATATGACAAAATGAAAAAAAAAAAAACATTTGTGTAGAAATTAAATTTGTAACCATTTTCAATAATATTACTTATAATTGTTAGTAGTCAATGTAATACATAATTAAATATAACTTTGATAAAAGCTATTCAGATGGCAATATATTGTGTGAGTGAATAAGAGTATGTTTGTTGTCTCTGTCCTGTGTGATTCTGTTCTGTGTTCGCTACCCTTGCGGTGTTAACAAATAAACGTTATACAATTTAAAAAGTCCTTTTATTACTTTATTTCCTACAGGTTATGGGCCCAGGCACCTAACCTTGTTAAAATATTGTAATAAAAGGTGAAGAATACTGTTTTCTGTCCAACAATATTACCGGTGGTAAATACGTTCGAACATTCCTTTGTTCGTACGGCGGCGGTGACATTCAAGTCGTTTGGAGGTCAACCCATCGGGAAAGGCGAAAATCTCAGCGAAACACTTGTTTTTGTTGCTAATAAAACAAGGAAGTGGTTGACAGAAAGTAGGCAGGATGGATGCTAATCAAAGTCAAGCTGGATTTAGGCTGCTGGGTTCCAGTAACTGGAGTACATGGAAATTTCAAGTGTCAGTATTACTACGCAGTCAGAATCTGCTGGAAGTTGTCGAAGGTAAAACCGTTAAACCTGACCAGGAATCACAGTTGGCTTCATGGAATAGCAAGGATGCGAAGGCGCAAGCAATGATGGTGACAAGAATGTCAGAAGACGTCATGATACACGTAGTAACTTGTACTACTGCGGCTGAAATGTGGCACAAGTTAGCCTCTGTATATGAACAGAAGTCAGAGACCAGTCGCCACATAGTCCAACAAAGATTCTTTCAATACAAGTTTGAGGAAGGAGCCGGGATGGCTGTTTTTCTATCAAAATTGCAAGAAATGCAAAATCAACTCAAACAGTTGGGAGAAGAAATATCCGACCAATTCTTCATCACCAAGGTGTTAATGTCGCTTCCAGATGATTATAAACACTTTGTGTCAGCGTGGGAGTCAGCGGCAGCCAATATGCAAACCCTTGATAATCTGGTGGCGAGGTTATTGGTTGAGGAGGAGCGGTTGAGAGGCAGGGCCGGTTCAGCTCAGCCAACAGAAGCTTTCGTGGTTAAATATGCAGATAAGAAAAACGTTAAGTGTTATAAGTGTAATAAACTTGGACACTACCAAAATGAATGCAAAAACAAAGCGTACAAACCAGTCAAAAAGTGTTTTTACTGTAACAAAATAGGACATTATAAAAGTGAGTGCCGGTTCAAAAAACAAAAGGAAAGGGACAGTAACGCTTTTGTTGTGCATAAATCTTCGGATGGTGAACATTTTGAACATTCAAAGTGGCTGGTAGATACCGGGGCAAGCGAGCATATGTGTCGCGAACGTGAACTGTTTTCGACTTATTCGCCGTTAGTACAAAAATCGGTGATAGTAGGGAACGGAACTGCTATTAGTGCGTTGGGCTGTGGGCAGGTGTCGCTTCAAACGTTTAATGGGAGCGAATGGATTGATTCGACCATTGACAATGTACTTTTCGTGCCGGAGTTGAGAACGAACTTGTTTTCTGTGAACTGTGCGACTGACAAGGGATATGTCATGTTGACAGATGACAATCTGTGCAAATTCTCGAAACAAAATAAAGTGCGTGCCATAGCAAAACGAGAAGGAAATCTTTATTATTTGGATGTACGTTACAAATGTAGTTCGGCAAACGTTGCTGGAGCGTCAACGGACTTGTACGAGTGGCACGAAAGACTAATACACCAAAATATGCAGCACGTAAAGTCGGTACTCGTCCGAAACAACATACCGATAAATGATGAGTGTAATCGTCAGTGTCAGGGCTGTTTAGAGGGTAAAGCGCATCGTTTACCTTTCAATACCAGTACCAGTAAGACTACGAGAACGTGCGAGTTAATTCACGCGGATCTGTGCGGTCCTATGGAGCAGTCTTCAGTCGGAGGTTCCAAGTACTTCATGGTACTTAAGGACGACTTTTCTAACTACAGAGTGGTGTACTTTATTGAGAAGAAGGACGAAGCAAAAGGTTGCATTGAAGATTTTTTAAATAAAGCTGAAAACATAACCGGAAATAAGGTGTGTATTTTCAGGAGTGATAATGGGTTAGAGTTTGTTAATGCCCAATTGAAAGAAATGTTTCGTAAACGAGGCATAACTCATCAGACAACAATACCATACACACCCCAACAAAATGGGAAAGCTGAGCGTGAAAACCGAACACTGATAGAAGCAGCTCGAACTATGCTGTGCGCTAAAAGGTTGTCTAAGCACCTGTGGGCCGAGGCTGTCAATACCGCCGCCTATGTGCTAAATAGGACGGCAAAAAGTCAAGTTGTAGATAAAACGCCATACGAAGTCTGGTCAAATAAAACATATGATATAAATTATTTGAAAGTCTTCGGAACGCCAGTCTTTGTGCACATCCCTAAAGAGAAGAGACGAAAATGGGATTCAAAAGGTGAAAAAGGAGTTTTCGTTGGATATGGTGAACAGGTGAAAGGCTACAGAGTATATTTTGCAGAAAGAAATAAGGTTGAGACGAAAAGAGATCTTATTTTCGTGAAAGAGAGTGCACAAGAAAAAGAAACAGAAATTGTGCTGTTAGATGCAAATATACCAGAGAATGTTAAAGAAGGAACGGGTGAGAAATCTTGTGAAAAGACAAGTGAGAAGACAAGTCAAGAGACTAGTGAAAAGACAAGTGAGAAAACAAGTGAGGAGACAAGTCAGGAGACAGGCGAAGAGATGGGTGAAGATACCTTCATGTCATTGGAAGATGAGTCTACTTTATGTGAACCTGAAGGAAGTCTGTATCAACCGAGTGAAAGTGAAGAAGATGAAGAATCAGGTGCAGGTACCTTGACAGCACAAAGGAGCAGGCGTGTTAGAAAGGACACTTCCTTTTACATGTGTCACAATGTGAACACAGTTGACAATGAGCCTCAAACGTATAGAGAGGCAATGCAGAGGCCTGATGCGAGTAAATGGGAAGAGGCAGTAAAAAGAGAGCTTGAGACATTGAAGGAGAATAATACCTGGGAAGTGTGTGAAGTGCCAGTCGACCAAAAGATTGTAAGTAGTAAATGGGTATTTAAAATTAAAAAGTCAAATAATGAAGTAAAGTACAAGGCCAGACTAGTTGCTAGGGGTTTTGAGCAAAGTGATCAATTAGATTTGTATGAAATATATGCACCAGTCGCTAAGTTAACAACTTTCAGATTGTTCATGTCAGTTGCTACAAGTTTAAAATTAAAAGTCTATCAGATGGATGTTACAGGTGCCTTTTTGTATGGAGATATCAATGAAAATGTTTTTATTAAACTACCGGATGGTGCATATAGTGGGCAAAATAGTATTGTTAAACTAAATAAATCTTTGTATGGTCTTAAAAAATCTCCCAGATATTGGAACGATAAGTTTAATTTTGTGATGTTTAGGGAGGGTTTTGTGAGGTCAAAATGTGATTCTTGTTTGTATACCAAGTGTAATAATACTGAAAAGCTTTATGTATTATTGTATGTCGATGACTTATTGATTTTCAGCACAAGTGATAAACAGATTTGTCATTTAAAGTCATTGTTAAATAAAGAATTTAAAATGAAAGATTTAGGTTGTGTGTCAGATTTTTTAGGAATTAACGTTCAACAAGATATTGAAAAAGGTGTTTGTTTTTTGAGTCAAAAGAGATATTTAGAAAATGTTTTGAAAAAATTTAATATGTATAATTGCAAACCTATGTTAACTCCTATGGATCAAAATTTTTGTGTTAAAATGCTTGAAAATAAGGAAAACTGTGACATTGATAAGAACATAGAAAATATTTGTAGACAAATGATAGGTTCTTTAATGTATGCAGTGTCAGGTACTAGACCAGATCTTAGTGTTACTGTTTCAATGCTAAGTAGATATCAAAATCAGGCTAATGATGTTTTGCTTACTGCATTAAAAAGAGTGTTGCGATATGTGAAACAAACAATTGATTATAAATTGATTTACAAATGCAGTAATGATGATGTTAAGTTACTGGGGTATTGTGATGCTAACTGGGGTGGGGATTTAAAGGATAGAAAATCCACCACAGGTTATTGTTTTTTGTTATCAAATAACTTAATTTCATGGTGCTCTAAGAAGCAAAGTTCAGTGAGTTTGTCTTCAACAGAGTCTGAGTACATTGCAATCAGTATGGCAGGTAGCGAGGCATGCTGGTTAATTAATTTATTAAATGATTTTAACATTAAAAATGTGTGCCCAGTCACAATGTTGTGTGACAACCAATCAGCCATAATGGTAGCAAATACTGATTGTGTTAAAAGATTAAAACATATAGATATACGTTTTCATTTTATTAAAGAATTGATCAAAAGGGGTAGAATTGTTTTGAAATATGTTAAAACTGAAAATCAAACTGCTGATATGTTCACAAAACCTTTGGGAAGGGAGTTGTTATTAAAATTTGTTAAGGACTGTGGGTTGTGTTAAATTAATTGTTTCTTTTGTTTTATGTATTCCATTGAGGGAGGGTGTTAGTAGTCAATGTAATACATAATTAAATATAACTTTGATAAAAGCTATTCAGATGGCAATATATTGTGTGAGTGAATAAGAGTATGTTTGTTGTCTCTGTCCTGTGTGATTCTGTTCTGTGTTCGCTACCCTTGCGGTGTTAACAAATAAACGTTATACAATTTAAAAAGTCCTTTTATTACTTTATTTCCTACAATAATATTTAACCATTGTGCCCCGTTATCTGCGAGGCAGTGTTGCTGACATCTTAAAGATGTGCGACGTGGGGAGGAGCGGTATTATTAAAGAATCAAGACGTTTATATAATTGAAGTAGTTTATTTATTATAATTTCCTCAAAACATAGGTTTTCGTGAGGACTGTCTACGAGAATCAGCTCTTGAGCGTTCGAAACATATTTTTGTTTCTTCTAAATTCAAATAAACCCGACGATTCTATATTTGCTGCCAGCAATAACCAACGAGGCTGAGACGTATAGGTATGAACACATACCTAACAAGATGTTATGTATGTATAAGGAATATGTAGATTTAGTACAAACATTTAAATTCAATCAGTCTCGCCGGAAATCGAACTGGAAATCGTAGACTACACTGTCACTTTATGAAACGATATTGTCTTTATAGTTAACTAGCGGTCCGCCTACGGCTACGCTCGCGTTGTGTAAGATTTTCCGGTAGGAATAAGATTTTCTCGCGTAAAAAGTATTCTAGTTTAAATTTAATTTGTTAATCCAGGGTCAAACTATCTCTATTCCAAATTTCATCGAAATCCGTCTAGTAGTTTAGGCGTGAAAGCGGAACAAACTTCCAAACATATTTTCATATTTATAATATTAGTGTGACCATCATACGCAGGAATCGACCGATGTTACCTGCTTTTGTCTTGAAGTCACCCAACCCTCACTAGGCCACCGTTGTCGACAAAGTCTCGATCGAACTAATTCAAGGTAGGGTAGGTATATATGAGTTGATAACTACAGACGATGAAAAAATAAAACACTTGGACGTAGCTGCAAGTGAACAGCTAGAACAGCTAAAATTTATTAATATTTACACTATACTGCATGCATTCCTTGGCCGACAGCCAAACGTAAAACTTATACCCACAGCAAACAATACCTAGCATAAGTTTCCGGGAATATTCAAAACATTTTTATTGTTACGTACATTTTATTTTAAAAACTGCACGATAAATAGAACTGCTTTCCTCCATTTGGCACACACATTCGCGAACCTATTTTAGGCGGTGAAAATGTAAAGCTTGAATTACCTGTACTCGTATGAATTTTTCGAGGTATATTTATGTATTATACTTTTATGCAGGAAGTAGTATTTTGAGATCTTGTACGATTGAAGATAGTTTTTATTACCATTTTGGCGATCTTTTGGCTTGCTCTTATATACTCACCGGTACATCTAACCGCCCACCCTTCATTTCAGGGAATACTCGTGAATGAATGAATGAATGAATGAATATACTTTATTGCACACACAGAAATAATAAATGACAGAGTGGAAGTAAGAACAGGTAGTCATGTACAGTTAGGCGGCCTCGTGATTCTTTATATTTCTATTAGTTACAACTGATGTTAGTTAAAAATTTGTTAATTTGTTTATTTAAGTGTGTTTATCGTAAAATTATCAATAAATCCATTGTAATGTATAACAATAAGCGTAGTTTAAAATTAATCCGAAATACAAGAGTGGGAGGTTAGATGTGTCGGTGACCTCACTACCTATCAATACCTATTTACCATCAATTATATTATTTTGTTAAATCCAAGAAAAAGATGAATATGCCAAATAAGTTTATCTTGTATGTATGTGTAGGTATATGCGAGTATTATTAATTGAAATTGTTGTGCATACCTGGGCTGATTGATAACTGGCCGAAACGACGAACTTAAAAAAATGATACGCAAAAAATTAATATTACATTATATTTTGGCATCTTTTTGAAAATAGAACGCCAAATTTGAACTGTCGTAAATTTTCTTAACAATGGAAAGAAACGAAATTCGTGCGGTGATAAAGTTTTACGTTTTAAAACAGAAAACAGCAACCCAGATTAAAACCAAGCTAGACAGTGTTTTAGGTAATTCTGCTCCTGCATTGAGTACAATTCACACCTGGGTAACTGATTTTAAACGTGGAAGACAGAGCTGCGAAGACGCCCACAGGTCTGGCCGTCCAAATGAAGTCACGAATCCGGACATGATCAAAAAAATTCACAAAATTGTATTGAATGATCGGCGCTTGAAGTTGCAAAAGATAGCAGAGATGGTGAGCATTCTGAACGCGTTTTTAATATTTTGCACCAACATTTGGGAATGAAAAAGCTTTGCGCGCGATAGGTGCCGCGTTTGCTCACTGTTGACCAAAAGCAACGTCGAGTGGACGATTCATCGGAGTGTTTGGCGCTGTTTAACCGAGATCCTAACGAGTTTTCGCGGCGTTAGGTAACAGTCGATGAAACCTGGATACATCATTATACTCCCGAGACAAAAGAACAATCTAAGCAGTGGACTGAGAGCGGAAGACCTGCGCCGAAGAAAGCAAAAACGGTTTTGTCGGCCGGCAAAGTGATGGCGACTGTTTTTTGGGATGCTCGAGGGATTATTTTAGTGGATTATCTGCAAAAAGGAAAAACAATAAATGGAGAGTACTACGCAAGCTTGCTGCAAAAATTAAGTGAAGAAATCCAGAAAAAACGACCACATTTGGCCAAGAAAAAAGTTTTGTTCCACCATGACAACGCACCTGCACACACGTCAATGGTTGCAGTCGCCAAACTCCATGAATTGCGGTTCGAATTGCTACCGCATCCACCCTATTCCCCGGATCTGGCCCCGTGTGACTTCCACTTATTCCCAAACCTGAAGAAATGGTTAGGTGACCAGAGATTTTCATCAAATGAAGAAGTCATTGTTGCCGTGGACGAGTATTTTGAGGGGTTGGAGAAAACATTTTATCAAACTGGTGTAACGGCATTGGAGAAGCGCTGGACTAAATGCATCGAGGTAGAAGGAAACTACGTTGAGAAATAAATTTATTTTAAATAGATTTTTAAAGTTTTTCTTTGTCGTTTCGGAAACTTATCTCGTATTACTATCCACTTCTTTTCTAAATTCTCACTTCCAAGGTCTGCTGTAAGACATTCCTTTAGAAATAAGCAGTGCCTGTTGTGTTGTTTTTCTATGTGATAATTTTCTGTTAACTTTATTGTGTACAATAAATAATAAAATTAAAATAAATAGCTAAAAAATACAGGTTACTCAGAGAATTGTGTTCAACAGACTTCACATTCCGTAGAGGTATCCACAAGTACTATGGTCAGCACACATTTCTTAAAAAAAGGCAGCTTAGTAGGAGAAGGTTCACATACTTATATTTGTATTGTATACGATACTTGCTTGCTAGTTGAAATTATTTACTTAGTTAAATGAATTGTAAGCACTCCTATATAATGGCACTAACAAACTAATATTTAAAAAATCTGTGAATTTTGAGCTAACAGCGTCATAGAAAGAATTGTTCCAACAAATTGTTACATGGAAATGTTTTATTTTTATTTTTTAGGAATAGTCTAGTAAAACTAAAATTTCATCCTGGTAACACTGTCGAGAGTGGCGTATCTCTTAATTGGTATGTTATCTAACTCGGTCTAACGAACTGTATGGTTATTATTTCAGACCCATTTTTAGCATTAGTTTTTGTGTAGAAATAAACGCTTTCTGAATCATCAGCATTTTTCATCCAACAAATAAAGTTGGTATTTTATAACGATCCTGAAAAAAAAAATACGCTCACGTGGTTCAGAGTCGTATTCCAGAATGTTATTTCAGATTAAATGAAAATACAAGACGTAGCTATAAAAGTAAAACCAACAAGTAGATCTTTCTACAAGTAATTAACTAAGGATAATTTTTGTTTACGAAACTCTATTAAGATAATTTGAGTATTTGGGCTCCAAAGATTAAAAACAATAAACTAGAGAATCAGATTCGTCTGAATCAGTATTTAAGAGACGAGACGTTTTTGTGAATTGTGTAGTTCTGAAATTGGTCTAGAATTCATTACTAGACTAGTGACACTAAAAATGAGTTACTTACTAACACTAAAAATAAATTCTTAAGGGTTTGAAGAACTAAAAGTTAAAAATACGAGAACCTCCAGATTGGTGTTCAAATTCATTGGTAACATCTGAATTTTTTATAAGTCTAAGCATCAGGTATGTACACACGCATCCAACCTCTCATTCCAGTGCTCATATCAATAAATTCATCCGATTCCTGAGAGGAATGGCGTCGGATGTATTCGCCAATAAGAAGCGCAATACGGGCGTATTGCTAACGATCGCTCTGTAGAGGAAGAGCTATGAAATAATTTGAGTATACGCAAATAGGGTTATGTGTTTTGTCCACTGAAATAGAAACGTTGGAAAAATATAAGGAGACACGTTAAATAACAGCTGATAATTCATCAAAAACAAAACATCAACCCGTTACAGTTCACTGCTGGAATGAGCCTCCCCCACTTAAATGGAGGGTGCTGATAATTACTATGGAAAATTGTTTTATTTTTCACGTTTGTTCCCGTCTCATGGAAAACGATGACGTAGTCAAAAGTTGATCACGTTTAACCAAAAGATGCCTATTCACTAGCTCAGATACTTACTTTGAGATAGCAACTTGAGAAGGCAAATCGGCAAAATGTAGGGCATCCTATAATTAGATAGGAAGAGCCGATGATCGCCCTCAGGTCTATGTCAAACAGTAAATATTGCAATATTAATAATAAATAATAAAAAATATTTATTTCTCCTCATTACATGGTTTTTACATTGGTACGTACTTAATTTAGAACACTTCATTATGTAGTGGGAGACTGGAGCCTGAGCTAGGACGAACCTGTATTACAGGTCTCCAGGACCCACCCCAAAAACTACAGGGATATACGTCTGAATGGAGGTTAAAGGGACGATTTGAAGTATAATAATTAAAAGTATGTTATCCATAAATATAAATATACATACACATTTTATAAATAAGACATTATACATATGACATCTATATACATATATATATATATATATACATATAGTACATATTTATTAGATATGGTATACGTATGAGAGGGTGTGATGATGATGAGCTCCCTCTTTTATTATGTTCTGTGGCTCCCACCGATTTCAGCTACGACGACTACTTCAGTTCTGAATTTGGTGCTCTTGTGTTCAAATCTAACTCGTGAAGCTTAGATGAAAAATATAATGAAAATGGCATAATAAAATTATTACAGGCACATAGAAAACATGAACTATAAAAATTAAATAAAAATAAATTTTACAAAAAAATATATGGATCATCCAGAAACCATTTATTCTACGTCCACAGCCCTAGACAAGGATCCCAATAACTTGGATATGAGCTACCTATACAAACGAGCATTTATCAATATCATCGTATAATATTACCTTAATAGTACTTGCAAATTGTCCTTATACACTTACACACCCGCCCTTACGAACGTCAGATACTTCAACCGACTTAAAAAACATGTTTTTGTTACATGTTTGTTTTTTTTACATGTAACAGATCTCCAATAGGATTCAGTCTAGATTCCGTGGAAAGACCCATAAAAAACTGCTTAATTACACTTGGACCAGAAATAAAATGATCAGAAATATTTGCTGTGGGCCTACGATTTAATAGATTCTTATTTATTTAAGAGCAGGCGGTAAAATTTCGTTTATTCGGATTATCACGGGATCTCTGAGTTAGTTACACACTCCCGTAAGAAGTGGAAGTGGCAGATAATGTTGGCGTTTCGAGGAAAATCGAGATGTTATGTCTAATCATTGGCACGTGACATGCTAAGGTGGTTCCTTCGTTAAGGGCGTCACAGACATCGTGACTTCTAATTGCCTACAAACAGTATACAGAAAGCTGTCAGTAAAAATGGCCTGCCTCTATGCACTGAGGCCTTGAGCCTACCCCGAATTAGGGCTATATCAGGCTTTAGTCAACTACGCTGGCCCAGTGCGGGTTGGTCGATTTCATACACAACATATGAATTTCTTTGCAAGAATGTGCAGGCTTCCTCACGATGTTTTCCTTCACCGTAAGAGCGTAGAATAAACATAATTGTATGAGGTGATAATTCGAACCCGCGTTCCCCGAACGAAAGACAGCGGCCCTAGCCACTACATCACTGACGCTTACCAGAACCAGAAGTCACCAGCTTAAGACATGATATTATAATCTTTGATGTATTTGACGCCATTTAATGTTATTTACTAACCAAGCTTAGCGTAGAACTTGATGAGAGATGAGTTTTTTTGACGTTATCGAGAACCTAGAAACATAAAAAAATGAAATCAGATTAAAATATGCTATTCAACCGTTTCCATGTTGACCATGAGATTTAAAAATCCTTTGAGGCCTTTTCCTGCCGAAAGTGGAAAAAAAATAAAAAAAATAACTTAACAGATTTTTTATTTTAGTTGCTTGTTACCTATCGGATTTTCTATCCCTCATTTCCTTTGCTCGATCCACTTAGAGGAAACAGAATATGAGCAATGAACGATACCAAATATATAAAAAAAAACTTTATCGTTAGTCTTTTTTCTGAATAAACTGCTGATAGCATTATCCTGAGATGTTGCTATCACATTTAACGATATCGCTAAACATATTCCCCTTACAGAGCGCTCGTCTGCTTCAAAAGATGTTTAAAAAAAACCAACGAATTGGACTTTTAAGCCGAAGGTCTTGGATTCAATATTCGGCCAGGAATATTATTTTTACTCGTTTTTATTTCTGATTAGATAATATAAATATGTATCCTAAATCTGAATGTTATTTGTATTTTGTGTGTGTCATTTTACCTTAATAAGGGCTATGAGTGTAATTTAATAATGAAAAAAAAAAAAGGTTTGAATACCTTGTTGATAATGATATGAGAAAATGAGTTAATTTAAAATCGTATTTTAGAACAATACTTACTCGTATATCCTGTCTCGAATGATATACAAGCCAAATCGTGACACAAAAGACACTCTCTTTTCTTAAAACAGAGTTTTAGTTGGCCCACAAGAAGCATGCACTAAAGAACGGTCAAAAAGAACATAAATTACAATTTTAGCAATGATTTTTTAGAGCACAAAATGTTTTCGTTGTGTTTTTTGGTGCGTATAATAGCTAGGGCACTCCCTATTGTTCTCCCTGCGTGTTTGTTTCCGGAGACATATATGTGTATTCAAAACATACACAACACAAACACAAACATATGACCTTTGTGTATTCAAAACAAGAGTGTACAGGCATTTTTTTGGTAACCCTGTTCCGTATTCGACCTCGTCATTGTTCTTGATCAGCTTAGTCTGTGGTCAATCGCGAACCCATTTGTCATAAGAAAAACTAAGATATTCAATACATATTTTTAATAACTATGTAGTGCTTTTTAATGGACCTAATTCTAATGTAATCTGACCTTTGGGGGAGCGGAAGGCTAAGTAGAGCATCTTAGTTTTAAAGACGGACTAACAACGACTTTTATTTGGATTTGAAAATCTAGCTAAACGAGGTCCGAACTCAACAATACCACATAACGAGTTGGGAACTGTTAACCGCGCTAGAAACTGCACAACAACACGTCTGGTTAAAAATTTCCCAAGTTGCAGCCTCAGCTGTTTAACTTCAGCAAATTCTATTATCCGGTAGCTATTTCTGCGGTAACTTAGCGTCTATACAGATGGACTGCATTCCTGCATTCCAACTGCAAGATTGTTATAATGGATTATTATAATATTAGACTAGCGGTCCGCCCGCGGCTACGCTCGCGTTGTGTAAGATTTTCCCGTGGGAATAAGATTTTTTCCCGTGACAAGTATTCTTTGTGTTAATCCAGGTTACAAACTTTTGCCTTTCGTTTTCTTTTATTGTATTACTCAATAGCGTATTTTAGAATATCATCAAGCATCGATCAGCTAAAATTCCCTGACAAAAGTCCTCTAGAAAATTTTAAGCTACTCGAATACGGGTCACAAGCTTCTTATTCGGCATGTTTTATTATTAACCGACTTCAAAAAAAGGAGGTTCTGAATTCGGTTGTATTTTTAATTTATTTATTTTTGCTGTAAAATCTTGTCCATGTAAAATCCTTGTCAAAACGACCTAATTTGAACTCTACAGTTATAGATAACACATTACCATTGTTCTTCAAATTGAAAGCCTCTATATACGGTCCTCTAATTACCCAGGTTTTGGCCGGGTTGTTATCCTGATTCCGGAAATAAGCAATCGGGAAACCCGGGAATCATACAACATCGTATTTGTGCGGGAAGCGTTTTAATTGTCAAACTGAAATTCAAAGCGGTTTATTTGTGAGCTGTCTGATCTTCACATAATGTTTAATAACAGCTGATTATTACGAGTTGTACTCATTTTCCTAGATATGGTAAAAGCTATGAATTAAAATACATTTCAAAATTATTCGTCGTTCTGTAAAAAATAGTTAGCTCTAATTGTACCGCAAAATAAATTCAATTTCTATGTCCAGCTAGAGAAAATATACGAATATCGTGAATAATATTTTCCAGTGCAATATTTTTTTACACGACTTCTAGTTCCGTAAATTATCATTAATTTTAAGCACTACTCATCTTATTTTAGCCCTACTAAAGCTAGATAGTCTTTCTCTGAATAGAATAGGATTGACCGACTTAACTCACAACATACTCGTGTGACAGAATAGGATTGACCGACTTAACTTACAACATACTCGTGTGACAGAATAGGATTGACCGACTTCACTCACAACATACTCGTGTGACAGAATAGGATTGACCGAATTAACTCACAACATACACGTGTGACAGAATAGGATTGACCGACTTAACTCACAACATACTTGTGTGACAGAACAGGATTGACCGACTTAACTCACAACATACTCGTGTGACAGAACAGGATTGACCGACTTAACTTACAACATACTCGTGTGACAGAACAGGATTGACCGACTTAACTCACAACATACTCGTGTGACAGAACAGGATTGACCGACTTAACTTACAACATACTCGTGTGACAGAACAGGATTGACCGACTTAACTCACAACATACTCGTGTGACAGAACAGGATTGACCGACTTAACTTACAACATACTCGTGTGACAGAATAGGATTGACCGACTTCACTCACAACATACTCGTGTGACAAAATAGGATTGACCGACTTAACTCACACGAGTATGTCGTGAGTTGTCGGTCAATCCTATTCTATTCAGAGAAATACTACTACTAATATAGTAGTAGATAAGAATCTGTAAAGTTTCTATCTAAAGTACTTACAAATGTTTGCCCTGGGCGGGATCCGAACTTGCAAACCTGCGCTTCGTAGGCAGGCTTACTACCAATTAGGCTACGGAGCCATTATGAGACACTACAACAACTTTTTTTTGTGGATTTTAAGATAATTTTTGTGTTCTACGGGCAAAAGCTCGAATTCACTTAGACTTTCGCTCTTTCCGCATCCTTTTTTGATGACAAAAGTACTAGCACTTTGCTTATTTATCAGATCTATATTTATCAGGTCACTCGTTTGTTTGATAAATGATGTTCGTTGGGAAGCACTTTATTTAAGAATGATTGGAACCATAATTTATTTGAAAGAAAAATTGAAGAAATAAGAGAAGAAATATTTTCTATGAGATTTTTGTATAAAAGACATCTAAAGAGTCCAGATTAAAATAAAGAATGAATAAAATATTAAAAGCTAGCTTTTTTATCAAGGATTATTTTATAACAAATAAAAAATCTTTTTTAAACAAACTCCAAAAAGGTTTTGACAGTTTACAAACTTAAGGAAAACCTAACGATGGACGCGTTAGTTTTTTAATTTTAAAATTAAATAACAAGGGTCTATAAAATTGAATTTTTATGATGTTTTAGATTATCCGTCCGTCTAAGACCGATATCATCAAAATTTCTGGTGCTTCTCTTAGCTAGACGGGCGGATCATCTAGTTTATTAAATAACTCTTGATACTCAGACTCTAATTACTGTAGTACAATTGAATACTAATTACTGTACTACAATTGAATATTCGCAAGTTAGAAATTATTGGTATACGAGGAACACCACTTCAGTTGTTCGAAGATTATCTATCTTCCAGACAGAAAAAAGTGAAGTTGGAGGAATTTGCCAAAATTCTGTCGTATGCTGATGACACCGCCGTCGTGTTCACTGGTGACTCCTGGGGGGCTGTTGTACAAATAAATAGGTGGTTATACAATAATATCCTTACGCTAAATACAGAAAAATCTAATTTTATCTGTTATAGTATATACAACAGCTCGCAACCATACCCTGAAATAAAAATACATGATTATAGTAAACCACACCTCTCCAGCCTTTGTGCATGCCCATTGTTGCGAAGGGTTGAACATATAAAATACTTGGGAGTTTTCGTGGATCAGCGACTGACCTGGTACCCGCACATCGATCATGTCATGTCAAGAGTTAGAAAACTAACTTGCATTTTTAAAATGCTCCGACATATAGTTCTGGGAGCAGCCGCTGAAGTTAGAAACATCAATAAACAAGGCAGGGATATCCTTAAGGAAATTTATCTAGCACTAGTCCAATCGGTCATTGGATACTGCATACCAATCTGGGGTGGTGCGGCTAAAACTAAATTTCTACAGCTTGAAAGAGCGCAACGTAATCTTATAAAAACAATGCATTTAAAAAAATGGAGATTTTCTACTGAAAAACTATATCCACTCACTAAACTGCTGTCAGTTAGAAAGTTGTATATTGTTCATACAATCCTAAGTTTACATAACAATATGACATATGATCCCTCGATCACCCAGAAAAGGAGAAAAGATATTGCTGCTAATGTTCCCAATACAAAGACCGCCTTTGCTAGTAGACAACTTTCCAAGCGGGCTCCTCGCCTATACAATCTCCTAAATAGGGACCTAGATATTTATCCCTCTGCAGTCACGCGAGTGCAAAAAACGTGTTATTGCATGGATGGAGACGAGATCTTATAATGACATAGAATCTTTACTCGATATTGATTGAAGTCTGGTGGTGCTGTTTATCTGTGCCTCCACAGCATTAAGTACAGTACTTGATACAAGAACCTGAAATTATAAGGCTAACAATACAAAAAAAATAACCATTAACACACACACGTATGGAGGAGCTGCTGACTGGTCAGTGGACAATAGAGTGTTAATTACTCTATTGAATACGGAACCGATCCCAAGACGAAGTCGTCGCAGGGCTGACCACTCAGCAGTTCCTCTCATACTCCTGCACACATACACACACACACAAACTCCCCCACACACACACACATACACTAAATATGGAGGAACTGTTGACTGGTCAGTGGACAATGGAGTGTTTTTTTTACTCTGTTGCTTAGGAACCTGATTCTAAGACGAAATCGTAGTAGGGCTGACCACTAAACAGTTCTCTCATATTCCCGCACACACCTCCCCCTCACACACACACACACACACACACACACACACACATACCAAGCGAGATCTTAGGAATAGTCCATACTTATTCTTTAGTAACTTAAGTTATTATTACTTAAACTATATAATATGTACAGCCTTAAGCTTAAAGATAGATAGATAAATAAATTGATAAATAATATGTATTAGGACACAGTTACAATCTCATATCATATTATTTTACTGTATTCAGATGAAGAGCGGTGCCTCCTAACACGGGCCTATAAAGCCTAAAAGGAGACACCAGCCCCTTTGTAATGGTAGAAAACTGTTTTAAAATGAAATAAATACATTTTTATTTTATATATATATATTTTTTACTCTTTCTGTCTTTTTATTGTTTTTCTGTTTCTGTCTGTCTATTTCTAACTCCTTGCTTAGAATTTCTATATCATGTTTGGTAGTGGGATCTATTTACATCTACCTACATTTCCAAAACCCTTTGATCATCAATTTGGTTATCGAAATTCTGGAATATCGAGGCAGAAGCGGAACGTAAAGATCACACAGACCCAATGCAAATAATAATGTTTTGTCATATATTTACTCGCGCCATTTTCCTCGAACTCAGTTCTATATCTCTAGAGAGACAAGTAGATTGTTTTGTTACTGCAGTTAGACCAGATTTTAACCGGGAGATTTTGGTTCAAACCCCTACTGTACCAATGCGATTTCGAATTTAAAAAAATTAAAGGCGTGACTATGTTTTTTCGACCATGAAGAGACCAGTAGACGCAATGTTTTCTTTCTTATTCATTATTTACTTTGTTTAAAAAAATATATTGCATATTTTTAGTCAAGTAGGTACAAGTGTAAAGTACTCGAAAGATAGGTACTACAAATAAAAATAAATAAAGGTAAATGTGCGAAAACGAGCGCGTCTTGCTATCAAACTGTGAAGTTTGGCGAGTTATTTACGTTTTAAAAATGTAACCTTTTATTTATTAAATAGATAAAAAAAAATCATAGGTTGTGAGTTAAGTCGCTCAATCCGCACTGGGTCAGTACCATTAAAACAAATATTTGGAAATATACTACAGGGTATGTAAATATACTAAGGTTTTTTAAAATAATAATATTATACACCCATGGCTTCAAAAATATTACACGTAATTTCAATCATAATAAAATAGCGTTCTGACATTTGTTCGTGATTAGATCAGTGTATTTTTTTGAAATGAAGGTAATTTTAAAATTCCATGTGTAAGCTTGCCAGAGCTTCACCCGCATCGTTTGCTTTCCTTCTCCACAGTCTTTGTCGTTGAGCGTTTGTATGAAATTCGCCCAAGTTTTTCAATGGGCCAAAGTTGGGTGTCATTACGTCATTAGAGTTTCTCTTTGGATATTGTTCCCGGGACGCTGCCTTTGTGTTTATGTCGTTTGCATCGATCCCGAGCGGTGTCTACTCCTGACTCGCTTTCAATAGTCTAAGAACTCATTATTATAGTTTGAGTCTTAGTTTAGAATCATTGCCAAAGAGTGGTATGAAATTAATTAAATATCTCCATAAAATCTATTTAGTCAGTTTTGAAACATTTACTTTACAATCTAAATTCTGATATTTAAAGAAGGGGGGAAATATATACTTGTATTTTAGTAAGTTTCATCCGTCCTTCCATCAAGTGAGACTGAGATTAAACTCAAAATCCAATCCTATAAATAATATAATCTAAAAGATTAGAATATAGTATTACTATTTATAAATATTTTTACAAATGTTTTCTTTAGCCGGTCTATAAATAAAATTGTTTTATCTTTTAATTACAGTTATAAATTTTTAAGAATATACTTGTTTGGAGATTCTTGCCCTGAATTTAAATAAATTTCCGCCTTATGATGCAAACCTCGACCACGTTAAAACGGGACGTGCGTACCTAGCAAGTGTCCGAGTGTGCGTAAACTGTAACATCCGCCCGAGTGATATATTCGGCTTGCCGACACAGAAACGTTGAATTCTATTAAATATTAATTAAAATGCGATCCCTTGTTTAAAAAAATATATCGGAGGAAGCTATGTTGAATGCGTAGCTGTTTGAGAAATCTTTTTCGATCGTAAACATTGGTACAGAGGACAAAGAATATAGTCAGGCCAGGCTGCTTGAAACGGATCAAGATTTCTCTGGTAATTATTTATTGCTTTGTCATGAAATTTCGCATAATTTGTGCAGTTCGGTAAACTATATATGTAAACTAAATTTCATATAAAAATATAGAAAATATTTTGAGAAAATTCAAACTGTTTCAAGCGGCCTGGCCTGACTATATCCTTTGTCCTCTATACATACCGGTTGTATTATATTCTATCTAATTTTCTAGGCATTTTCAATCAAAATAGGGGTACTTTATCCGTTATTGTTTCAAGATTTGAGTGCTTTAGATTATAGAGATAGTTTATCATAGCGGTATTGGTATTTTCCGATCATAAGCTACTTCAATTTTATATATATTCTTTATTGCACGCAATTTCAACATACATTTCATTAAAAATTTACATTGCAAAGGTGAGTTTATCTCTACAAAGAGATCTCTTCCAGCCAACCTATTCATGTAGTAAGAGAGAAGAATAATTTAAAAGTAGACAAAAAGTGCGCTAAGTATAATGTAATAAATAGATAGATTACCGTAGATAGATTATTTTGTTTGACACCGGATATTTCTATTCTGATCAAAACAGCCCTCTTTAGATGACATTAACATTTTGTAATCTCCGACAAAGTCTTATCAAAACGAGTTTCGGGAATTGCGTATCTTCCAAAATAAGCTGCAAACGATAATCGCGTCACGATCTTGACATAATTCCATTAAATTGTCGTGAGATTTCAGAACGAGCTACGGATATTGTTACGTTCATAATATTTCAGCTTTATTTAACTTTCTCGGAAGTCGTTCTTCGCGATTTTGACATTTTAAAGTCACAGTAAGTATTACTATGTCCCTGAATTTGATAATTATTTTGACAAATGAAGACCAATCCAAGCCAAAGTACACCCACCACATTGCCCCCACTTTGATTTTTTTCGTTTTTATCCTACTTAAATGTCTCCATTTTAACTGGTTGCCTGGAAGAAATTGCTACCTGAGTAATAAGGCCGCCAATTGTACTATTTTTACTTCTGTAATTACTGTATGTTTCTATCATACATAAAAGTTAACGAAGAACACTTACAAACAAAAAGGAAGGTACCTCAACAAGGGTGCTGATTTTCAGGCACTCCATAATAATATACCTGAGAGGGTGTGATGTCAAATATTTTCGGCCCTAGAGTCAAAGCGTTCTTTTTCTTATCATGTAGGTTGTAAGGTCAACAAACGTTATTGAAAAAAAAGATTTATTTCTTCTGCGTATTTCGCAACAATCTGAATTATCATCTAATTCAACATAACCCTCAATTTATCACACTAACATTTGTATTATACAATTACAGTGGAAATAATACATCATCGCGATGAAAGGATCGCTCCAGACATGTCTGAAACTCGAAACAATAGTAATCAGGTTAGTCAACACATGAGCTAATTCACTCACTATAGAAGACAACGTCTTGCTTTGTAATAGTGTTGACGGTGAATTATTACATTGAGAGGAGGCACGTTAATTTATTGAACACATTTGTGATGATTCTGGTTTGAAATGACATTTGTCTTGTCAATGTCTTCTTCTTATTCTTTATCGTGTGGGTTTTTAGGCCGACACAAACCCTGGTGTCAGTGTAGTGAGTGTTTTTATAATAGGGGACCGGATTCCTTTTTTAAAATAAATCCAAACTTATTAGTTTCTGCTATCGAACACTAAAAGAATTTTTGCTCTATGTTTAAAATTGACCGTGTTATAAAGGTTTGAAATTCAAGATTAGACAATAGACAGAGAGGCACATACTAACTTGTGACGTCATTTGTTAGTTTTTCAACTGATTCTGTTTTTTTTTTCGTGAATCATCTGCTACTAATCTATATTTTAGAAATAATTCATAAAGTGGGAACAGTCCGATCCCTTATAAAATAACACAATGATGTTCCTTCGTTTAGTTCTGTATATTCTGGGATGAGACCATTTGACTTACGCTGTCGGCTCGAAAAGATGAAGAATATTGATAGACGTTATTTTAGTGCGTCAAAGTAATACAAAATTAATCCGCTCACTCCTTTTGGGATGATAATGAAGCGATGAGTAATGTGTGTTTTTTTTGTTGACATTAATTAGAAATACATGAAATTTTCATCAATTCTAATAAAGAGTTAGAGAGCTTTTTATTCCTTCTCTTTGATTCGTCAAGAACTTTAAACACACTCAAATAATTGGGTCTCATCTATCTTATTATCAATTTGTATTCTCCTTACAGTAAACGGTAACTTTGAGCGATAGAAAGCAATTAATTCTCTTTCCAGAATATTTAAGCCTTCTCTAACATTAAACCTTCTCATTAGTAACTAATCTTCTTATTTAAATAATCTTAGTAGACAATAACATGACTTACGGCTCTGGCTACCATAACAGCGGCGCGGCGAGCGGGGCGGTGATACAAAGATACGAGAGTTGACGGCAAAAACCTTAGGTTAGGTTAGGTTATGACCTAAGTTGTGACAAGATATATTAGTTGTGGTACTCCACAATCGAGTTCCCGTTTGTAATAATACCATTTATTGTATAATTAATCAATGTCAAACTTTATAATTATTTTTAGCGCCGTGTGGTGACGGCAGAGTAGAATTCATTTGTTACCAACCCCTACTTTTCCCGTGGGTGTCGTAAGAGGCGACTTAGGGACTACACATTGAACAGAGAACGGGCAGCAGCGCTCTCTGATACAGTAACCTTTTAATCTGCGATCTCCAACCCGCCTGCCAAGCGTGGAGATTATGGTAAGACCCTCCACTTAAGTGGAGGAGGCTCATAGTCCAGCAGTAGACTGTAACGGGCCGTTGATGTTGATTGATGAAATTTTATAAATATTACATCAATTTTTATGTTGCATTATTTCAAATTTATTAATTAAAAGCAAAAATATATAAACTCAGTTTTATATCGAAAGTTCAAAGCCCAGACCAATAAGTCATTACTAAAAGTCTTCGGCAGCTCCTCCAATATATCTCTGATACCAGAGATTGTGACATTGGTACTTGATGAGATGAGGATTTAGCAATCCGTTCTCCTACTAGATTTTTTTTTGTAGACGTTGTTGCTACGGGCTACATGTTTTCGTAGCAAATTGCTACAGCTCTTCACACTGTATTTTTTAGGACACAATATTCTATGGTAGTTCATATTGCATCTTGTTTATTGTAACAAATTGATGTCTTTGTTTCTATAGTACAAGTGATAGTCTATACAAGAAGAATTTGTAATAGCGGTCTTAATTAGAGTGATAAACAACTTAGTGGAATATCGATCGCAAATAGTGATGGGAAGAGTGATTCAAGTCTGAACCTTGTAAAGATATGCATGATTTTCCATATCTTTTGACGGAAAGTAGTGTTGAGTGATTTTTATGACGGTGTATGTTTGTAACATTGACTGAAATAAAGTTGTTTCTAATTGCATATGAAGCAAATCTGTCTAGGACTTTTGGTGCGTCGAAGGTGTTTTGTTTCTTATCTAGTGCTGCATGAATTTGTTATTATAGTTATTACCGTAAGATTGATGAGTTTTATGACAGTCATAGTTCAAGCTATAGTAATATGTGTCATTGTTTTTTTTTTTGCATTTTTTGTTTTCGAGTTTCGAATTCATATCTACGTTTATTCGACGCTCTTACTGTGAAGGAAAACATCGTGATAAAACCTGCACACTCAGAAATTCAAAGGTTGTGTGTGAAGTCGACCAACCCGCAATGGGCTAGCGTGGTCGACTAAGGCATAATCACCCTAATTCAGGGTAGGCTCGAGCCGAGGTTGGGACGTATATGAGCTGTTGATGCTTGATCCACCAACTAAAATATTAAAACTACAGGCAAAGTGTTGAACGTACGAAGGAAGCTTCATGTTAACTAAATTTCCGAACTAACGGCAACATCTCTAACAAGTAGAACAAAGTTTACTACCTACTACTCTACTGGCTCTCAAGGAGCTAAGTTTCAGTAATATATCATTACATGTAATACAAGGGTGTTATGATATTACAGCGCAGTGTTTGTCTTTGTACACTCAGATGTTTGAAACTCAAACTAAGTTAATAAGTACATTATTATGAAACGAACTTGCTTGGGTCATCCCATTTAATTAAAAGGTATCTTGCTGACCCGCTCAATGAAAAGACTCGACAATATGACATAAATAATGACGATCACTGACCATAACGTTCTTTTTTATAAGAATTTCTTACTGAACTTGTAGTGGCTAGAGCCGCTATTTCTTGTCCAGAAGACGCGGGTTCAATCCCCACCACGGACGTAAATGAAGAAGATATCAAACTAGAACGTAACGTAACGTGTATCGTAACTCTTAAAACAATATACACACACAACATCACGCTCATATCCCCGAAGGGGTGAGCAGAGCTTTAGTGGGCTTCCAAGGAGCTCACACTAAAACCACGTTTGGAATATGAATATTTTTGGGTTAAATTACCGATCTTTATTTTCCTTATCGCTTCTAGTGGCCGACAACAGACCTCACACACAGTGTTATAGAGCTGCCCGCAGCCAGCACCCGCTGCCTAACGTGCCTTCCGAAGCATGGAATCATCTTTCTTGTCGGTCGAGCAGGTGATTCAGCCTTCAATGTCCTAAACCAACCGGGAAAAGTCCCACAAAAATGTTTTTGTTTGACAGTGTCCCCAGTTTCGAACCCGGAATTAAACGCTCGAGGCCACGTAGGATGTAGAAGGGCAAAAAAAACTGAAATATCAGCTATCAGACGTGAATAACATATATGTGCAGATGTGCATAAACGTAAAAATATATTTCATTTCTGAGAAGTTCTTTCATGTGTAAACATTTTCCATCTGCAATAAGCTCCTTCGATGTTTCCAGTACTAGTTTCCCTGAATCAAACTGAGTCTTTTGCCGCTTGATTGGAAACAGACCGGGCTGAAAAACTGAACCACTGATATTTTATTCGTGTGTTCGTTTATTTGTTCAGCCACTTGAACGAATTGGGAATACGTCAAAGGCAAATATTGTTTGAAAATGGTTGTATTTACAACGGCAAAAGCTTAATTTATACTTTATATGTATATAGTGTATTAATAGTAAAATTGAAAAGAGAAACATTTTTCCTTTAGCGTTCTTCTTTTCAAGTCGTTGGGATCCTGGCAAGTCTTTTATGTTTTAGCTTTCCGCCCGCGGTTTCACCCGCGTTAAATGAGTTTTCCTCCCTTCTTACACCTCCCTTACACCTACCCTACACCTACCCTACATCTACCCTAGACCTACCCTACACCTACCCTACACCTACCCTACACCTACCTTGCACCTACCCTACACCTACCCTACACCTACCCTACATCTACCCTACACCTACCCTACACCTACCCTACATCTACCCTACACTTACCCTACACCTACCCTACATCTACCCTACACCTACCCTACACCTACCCTACACCTACCCTACCTACACAATCAACCCCTCTTTCAACCCCTCCAACCCTTTTTATCGCGACAAAAGGTAGCCTATGTCCTTTCCCAAGCTCTAGTCTATCTCTGTATTAAATTTCATCAAAATCGGTTTATTGGTTTAGGCGTGAAAGCGTAACAGACAGACACACACACACACAGACAGACAGACAGAGTTACTTTCGCATTTATACTATAAGGAAAGGATTAACGCTAAGGTCAAATAAGTTCGGTAGCTACATCATACAGACAGAGCTTTGGGATGAACAAAAGAGATCTCGATAGCATTTAGAAAATATTTTTTTTTATAGATCATCATTATAATTCTCAGCCTAATTTTGCTCACTGCTGACCTGTTTTCTATTGTGCCACTCCTCACAGTCCTGTGATACCTATCTGTATCCAATTTGAAAATATCGTTAGACCATCGAGAGGTAGTCTGCCTACTAAATACGAGAAGTATTACCAGAAAGAGAAAACATTGAAATCACCATATTCCGAAAAGTACACAGTGAGCTTGGACAAATATTTACTTACGTATTACACAAAATACCGTTCCGAAATACTTAACCAAAGGTTAAATTACCTCCTATGAAGTAATATTGCTGCAAATAAAGAAATGGCACACTTAATACTTCGCTTCCAGATTTTCTCTAAGGGAAGGACTTCGAGACCCTAAATTTTTTATAGACATCCTTTATTAAGTTCGGGCATTCGATTAAACTTGTGCAATCAGAAGGTCCACGACTTATGTGATCGGCCCAAGGGCGAGACCCTAACTCCGTAAAGTCCGTTCTACACTCGGTAATAGAAAAAAGAAAACAAACAATTTTGAAAACTTATCGGAAACAAATTTTTAACATGTGTATTTTGTTGTATAATAAAACAACGACCAAGGTTTCTCTAAAATTAAATTTGACCAAATGGTTACTACAACATTGCTTCTATAGTATTAAAGAATTACAAGACGTGACTGATTGATATTAATGACATTATTATTTTACATTTTTTTATCAATAATTAGCATGGTGTAGTACCGAACTAAATATTTGCATGCTTACATATTTTTTATTTAAAAAAAAACTCGTAGTAGTTTTTTCTCGACAGATAAGAAATTTCAAAAGTCCCTTCGTTGTTTTAAGGCAAGGGCCTTCATCACAAAACAAGTTACTTAGGTATACTTTGTTTCTAGACTTGATTTGTTAGTCGGTCAGTTAATCTTTATAATTCATTATTTAAAAAAATGGCTGTTCATGAGAACTGAACGTACGCGGGAAATAGCCGTTCAATTCTAAATTTGTTTCGATATTAAAAGACCAAACTCATTAAAGCCACTGCAGACGAGCATAAAATCCATATTTTGTGAATCTAGTTTTGCAGTATGTTTTTAATTTAAAAGTTAACAGTAAAAGCACAGCTATGTACTGTAAAAGCAACATTAATATTTTATATGCGGCGCGCGCGATATTGTAAAACCACCTGCGCCGCTGCGTCAATACGTCTTGACAGCCGCATACAAGGGGATATTTTCACCGTGTGCACTAGCCGTGCTTGCATGAAGCCTGTTCAACACATTCAACTAATAGTTAATGTGATGGAAAGCTTATGGATGCGAACCCTCCAGCTTTAGCTTCAACGGAGTCATATGGCGGAACGGTTCCTATTGCGAATCCGACCAAACTCTGTTTTAATTAAAGCGCTCAATTCAAAGTTTTCATAATAATAGTAGCGTTGAAGTTTAAGATTTGGAATTTTAATGATCAGATATTTAATACACTACTGACTGAAATCTTGATAGGTTTTTTTGAGCCATCGACCACCACTACGGCCGATGATGGAAATAAAATATTCGGTTCGGTTAATACTTTTCCCAAGAAACATAGAATGACAAACAAAAAACAAGGAAATGTTTCACATTATGAATCCATCATCCGCTAAAAAAATGTAAACCCAATTAAATTTTACCTAGTACTATGTTTTCTCGTAATTATATTGTAGTGGCCCTAGTGTTTAAGTGACAAGTGTATGTAATATGTATCGGATACAAATTGAGTGATTGGAACACTTAATAATAAATACGCACAATAATATGAGCACTTACCGGTTTCCACCAAAGCGGAGAGGAGAGATGTGACCGGGTGAAACCGGGCCTTAGATAATTATTAATTATTGTGCTAATAATTCGACCAACCCGCACTGTGGTCGACTGAGGCCTAATCGACCTAATTCAGGGTAGGCTCTAGCTCCTCGGTGGGGGTGTATAATGAGCTGTTGATGTGCTAATAATTTACTATTTCTCATGTTGTTAAGTGTCCAATATAGTCACAATAATTAAACCTAACGCGTAAAGTGTGTACTAATTAATATTATGATCAGATAAATGGACTCATTACCCGCTGCCCTCATATTATTATTTATTATACAAGATCGTTCAAACTTGTGAAGCAGAAAATATTAAATATTGCATTATAATTGTTTGCTGGCATTTTCGCCTAAAACGCGTATAAATTCGTGGTATGTGAAAAGTTTCAATTGTAAAATAAGAGGTTAAAACATATATTTCGTGTGTTTAAGCTTGGTCAAAAATGCTTTTGAATGTACATCTGTCTGTCAATCTGTCTGTCTGTTTGTTCTCCTTTACAGGTCGCGTTTCTCAACCGATTCTCGTGAAAATTTGTGTGTTTTTTTTTTGTCGAGTCAGTTTTTGGAAATTAAAAAAAATTACGGAGTTATTACTATTGAAAACGTAAAAAAAACATAAATGATGGTGTTTAGGGCTGGAAAGGGACCGGAGAATGTTCCGCCAGTTTTTCTGGATGAGGCGTCAGTCGTAAGGGTGAGGCAGTTCAGGTACCTAGGGCATATTGTTACTGAGGACCTACATGATGATGTTGATATAGAGCGAGAACGAAGAGTGCTAGCTGTACGGTTACCAAGTGTAGCGATGCCGTTAAGAAGACATTGTTTAGAGCATTTTGTCAATGTTTCTACATATGTCAGCTTTGGGTAAACTTCACTAAACGTGCATGGAGCATGATTAGAGTGCAATATAATGATGCATATCGCATACCTAGATATACTCGTAGTAGCACGTCAGCGGCTGGTGTTTCTGACTTCTTCGCTATTATCAGAACTCGTACAGCCGGATTTAGGGCGCGAATCAGATCATCTGAGAATCAGATTCTCAGAACGCTTGCCGAGTGCCTGGACTGCCCTATCTACCGACACTGGCAGTCTATGCACCGTGATGGGAACAGCAAGTAGTAGGTAGGTACCTTTACATACTTACTTGTGGTTTTAAGTTTTATTTGCTATTAGTTATTGTATTGTATTTTATTTTATTCTATATTGTGTTTATTTTCTTGTATTGTATTTTACTGGGTGTATGCCTGAAATAAAGATTATTATTATTATTAATATTATAAATCAGCCATTTAAAATATATATATATATATACTCGCGAGGTCTACAGCTCACAGAGCCACTAGTAAGTAAGTTTGGGAATTACTGATCGGTATCCTCAGCACATTTGCCGCGACAAATCTTACTTCACCATTATACTATGGGTTAAAATAACGTCACGCGGGTTCTAAATACCTACACCAATATAATGAACCTCCTTGACTTACAATGGCTACAAACCAGAGAAATTGAATCTTCTTCGCTGTGCTCAGCCAAGGGTTTGATAAATGCTACAACTACCTAATATATAAAACTCATTTCACTAACTTCCTAACTCTATTTTTGAAAGTATTTGGCAAATGCCTTGAGACGACAAAAAAAACTCTGTATGTATCTTACAAGAGTCATCATCATCATCTCGGCCGGAAGACGTCGACTGCTGAACATAGGCTTACTCCATAGGTTTCCAACGTGAACAGGCCTGCGCTACTTGCATCTACCGGCGCCCAGCTACTTTAACCAAGTTATTTCTCAAGAGTATTTGCTTTATTTGGTAAATTATTTGTACTTTTCTGCGATTTCAAATCATGGCCCGTTATGATAAATAAAACACGACACGAACGACATTCTGCACTTTGCACTAAACGTGTGGGAATTCAAAGTAACGGTCTCAAAATTTTACTTTGTTTGTTGTCTTTGGTAGACATACCCATAAGCACTAAATTGCCTATGTCTACGTAATAAGCGCGAAGCTACGCGTTGAAATAACAGAATGCTTTAAAATTTCATTGTTATGGCCGTGAAAAAAGCAAACACGCAAAATTTATCCGCGCAGTGAAACTGTTAAATAATTACTTAATAGCGACAAAATTCAATCATACGCACATATTGTCATTATCTTATTATGTATAACAAAGCGAGCATATAGACTATGCATGCATTGTTACGTTAGTAACTTTGTGAACGCTAATGGACACGTTAATAAAGCAGTGATTTAATGTACATATTTTAATAATACTAGAGTTTTAAAAGCTTTATAGAGAGCTTTAGTAATTGTTAAATTAAATGTAGGCACTAGAACTATCTATGATAAAGATGTTTTATATAGGCATGAATCAAATTCATTAAAAGTTGGTCCATGGCTTGAATTATTATCGAGCGTGTATCTGCTTCTTATCATGTGTGTATGATAAGATCGACGACCAACCTCTTAAACCCTAGAGCCAGAATTTCACATTTTTCGTTTGTAAGGTAACACAAAAGGTAGGTCTTAGATAGCAATAATGCCGCCTAACTGTAGTACATGTCTGCCCGTTCTTACTTCCACTTTGTTGTTATTCCTGTGTGTGCAATGAAGTGTATTCCTTCATTCATTCATTTATTAATTCATTCATCAATTCATTAGTTCATTCTAGAAATCGCAAGCTTTTTACAAACCATTACTGCAACGGGATATTGACATCCCATGACTTATCTATCTGTGCAATTGGCATTTGGAACTTATCCCTTTGCCTCGTTATGGCTCCTAGTTACCCACATCAAGTTACCCCTGTCTAATTACCCCCGTCTCAGGTATCTACGTAATTAATTCGCCACGCCGCCGCCGTCGCTGGTACTGTCACATAAATTCCTCAAGTTCATATTATATTGTGCCTACACGCTGATACGTGGGGCGTATTTAGTCTGTGACAAAGGAGGCCATGTTTTTCGTTTTATTATCTGTAGCCTTGGTACTACGCTTTGCAGTTCAGTGTCGCGGGTTCGATTTTCACCCAGGGCATTTTGTGTGATGTGTATCATGTTCTACCAGTTTTTTCAAAAGTATTTTTTTATTTTTTACTTTTTTTTAAAATAAATAAATAAATAAGTGGGGACATCTTCACACACGGCCATCTGATCCCAAACTAAGCAGAGCTTGTACTATGGGTACCAGACAGCTGATATACATTACACAAATAGATAAATACATACTTTTATAGATAAACAACAACCAGACACAAGGCAAACACAAGTGCTCATCACACAAATGTTTGCCCAAATGAAGAGAATTTTTCTGTATTTTATAGTACTTATCTTATTTAGCCTAGACTGTCCCACTGCTGGGCAAAGGCCTTCTCTCTTCTTCTTCGAATAATAAAAGGTTTCTATGTTTAGATAGTCAAATAAAGGTAAACAATTTTGATACGTATCTTTTATAAAAAAAAAACAGTCCTAAAATATGGTTTTACTTTAAAAGCATTTTATTTCAAGTCTTCAGTAAAAATACCTTGGCGTAGAAATTAATATATTTTTTTGTAGACAGAAAGCTTTCTTAGTTATAATAATGTCTTTTTTTAAACAAAAAGTAAGCAGAAAAAGTCTATCACAATCATAAATTTTGGTAAACCTAGCATTACCGTGTTTCCTTTACAAATTTGCTTTTACTTTTGCAAATCAAGCTGTTTGTAAACATGGCCTTTCTGTCATAGCAGTAAGGTTTACGGTAAAGTATTTGCAAGTAACACCATGACAATGATTAATTGGTATATTTTGACATTTAGTGACAGTTACGGTAGACATGTCAACGGCCACCTTAGTCACGTCATGATGTTTGTTTTGTATGACGCATCAAGGTATTATTATAACCTAGATTAACCTACGACAAATTAAAACGCACGCGCAGACGCTTTAGAGAATATATTTTTCAATACACCTTGCTCGAAAAGTAAACTGTCGGTGAAAGCGTATTACTGCACTAATGAGATTTTCATAACATTTTTTTTATATCTATGGTTTATGTTTTTTTTCAGCCAGAATCATTTCAATAATAAAAAAAATTGAATCGATTCTTACTAAGAGAAAATTATTAATATTTATTTATTTCAACGAATTTTATCAAAAATTTTATCAGCCAGTAATATTTTAATAATAAAAATATAATTATCTCGATTTAACGAAGAATCGATTCGTAGAGGCTGAAGGTTCGCGAGAGCCTTTGCTCCATAATTATGCTTATAAAAATAAACCTTTTATTGTTTTGAGGTTGGCGCAAATTTTATAAAATTTTTGCTTCTGTGTTACATTGATTGTTATTTTATAAATCTAATAATGATAAAAAAATGCTGCACAGTCTCGACGTTACCTCACTGTCAGTCGGTCTCCGGATAAACTTGGACAAGACTAAGGTCATGTTCAACGAACTAATCATTCCGGAACCGATCTCGATCAATGGCGAAGTGCTCGAAGTTGTTCAAGTATATGTCTACCTCGGGCAGACATTGCAGTTAGGTAGAGACAACTTTGAGCGTGAAATCGCAAGAAGAGTACAATCTTCTTGTCGCCGCTACCGCAATGCCTGAAAAGCAGGGTTTATAACCAGCGTGTCCTACCCGTTTTGACATACGGATCCGAGACGTGGAACATGACGGTGAAGCTGGCCCACCGGCTACATGTCACTCAGCGAGCTATGGAAAGATCTATGCTTGGTATTTCGCTACGGGATAAAATCCGAAACGAAATCATCCGGCAGAGGACCAAGGTGGTGGATATTGTCCAGAAATGTAGCAAGCTGAAGTGGCAGTGGGCTGGCCACGTCTGTCGCAGAACCGATGAGCGTTGCGAGCGAATACCTACCCAAGTAGTCTTTCATCTTTTTCTGGAAACCTCAAGGATGGAACGTGGAGATAAAGCAAGTAACTAAATGATGAAGTTTTTCCATAATATAGATATTGTAATTTGAACATGTTTACGGAAGGGTCAAGGGTCAAGCAAAGGGTTGAATAGCAGCAATTTCTTAGAGTATAATTTGTGAGGGTAATAGGGGTATCGTAGGGAGAGGCGGTGTTTGCTCATTATGTATTTTGTATAGGTATTTCTCTGTTATTGCCATACTTAATAGTACATTACTGCCGCGGCCGCAAAATTTGTTATTGCTGGACAAGGGCACGTTTAAAGTCCAAGCCGCAGGCGAGGACTTTTATTGTGTACAAGTCCAGCATGAGTTATTGCGGCCGAGGCTGGTATAGTGCTTTTCTCTGAAATATACGAGGAAATTATAAAGTACAAAAAAAAATGTGGAACCTTGGATTTAGATGTCTACTTATATCGTTATTAGATTTAATTTTTATCACTTTTACCCATACTTCAACTTCTTGAACCATTCATTGTTCTAATTAAATGATTAGTTAACTCTATCATGAAAAATAAGTAATAAAATAGTAGGTACAATAAAAATAAAAAAGACGAAAAAAATTACAAATCGCCATATTGAGCGCTTTTCTTTTTTTTGTTCTGTGCCAGTGTCATACCAGAGCATAAAGCCAAATCCAATCTCTACGATTCGTGTACGTTTCGTATAAAACTTGAATTTAGAACATAAGAGTATCCTGTAAAAAGATTCAAAAGCATTGAAATTTCTAGACGAAAGTTACTTTGCCGGCCTAGGCCGCTTGTGGGCACATTGCTGGCCGCTGTTTTGTATGGGGCAATGTTCCGTCCAAAAATGTGTCACTTTGCGTACTGTTTTTTGGCAGTAATGATCTCATTTTCGAGCGTGTCGGAGAAAATTAAACATAGACCTATTACCACATTTTACTTCTACGATTTTTAATGCACTTTTTAATTCCGCTTAAAATAACTATGCAAGTGTTCCAAATGACAGCCATTTTCTTGAATACAACAGTCAACTCCCAAAAAATTATGGTAATATAGTTCCTTAAAAACAATGATATTATTAGTAATAAAAAGGTGTAGATAGATCACTTACAAGGCAAACAGTGTTTTAACATGGCACAAAACTTACGGACGACAAGTCTAAGCATAAGTTCGAAAAAGAGACAAAGCGACGCGTGACTAGTTCAGGTTGGCTAATTAGCCAACTTTTGGTGTGCCACTTTTTGAGCGCGTATGACTCATCTACGCCTTTTTACCTAGGGCGCATTCCGAATCAGACTTTCAGCGCATTCAGCGATCAGAAAAGAAAAAAAAAAACGTATGAGTTTTGACAGCTGACAGTAATTCGGAACGCGATTACGGATGCTTTAATCGATTTCAGCGCGTCTCGGAACGCAGAGTTAGTATATCAATGCTTAGAACAGATCTTTCTTTGTCTTATAGTTTCAGAGTTGCCCATACAGATCTATCTATATAACCATAATACTAGACACAAGTATGCGCTGGCAACGGCTCCTCATAAACTGGACAAATCAAGTAGATCAGTTCATGTTCGCGGCCCTTTTATATACAATCGGTTACCGGCTGATGTCCGGAATGCAGCTTCTACCTCGATATTTAAAAACAGATTAAGAAAATGGTTAGCAAACTTTCATTTTTATGATTTTAAAACTATAATGAACCTACCAATTATCAACAGACTGACAGTAAGTAGCCCTTCTTACTAAGTGTTATTTGCTTCATTATTTAACGATACGTGATTTTTATACATTATTATTATAATTATTGTGATATTGTTTTTTACGTGAGTGTTTCCGTTTTGAAAAATAACAATGTTATTTGTTTTTGTATTTTGACTTGCAGCTTGTTGTTGTCAATAAATTGAATATTGAGTATTGAGTATCTAAATGGGTCACACTGTATTTTTATCTCATACGAGTATATCTCATATATCTACATGCTTTCGATTAAAATATCCTTGGAGAAAATATCAATGAACAGTGTGGGTAGGCAAGTCGAATAAATATAAAAACATTCATTAATAAACTGATTGGAGTGACATTTTTATCCAAGTCATAGATAAAATCATCGGACTGATATTATACTAAAAAGCAATTTGTATAAACTGTCACCTCTAAACATGTTTACTTCAGATATATTTTCAGTTGGACAATATTCTACGACTAATTCACTATTATATTGTGCGCTTTGGCGGGCCCTTGGGGAGGCTTATATCCAGCAGTGGACTGCGATAGGCTGATTGATTGATTGAATTCACTTTTCACAATCTGAACACAGTTATGTGAACAAAATGTGTCTTATCACTAATATTATAAATGTGAAAATATATTGGGTGTTTAGATGTTTGTTCCACGTTCACTCCTAAACTACGGGACGGATTTGAACGAAATTTGGAATGAAGATAGTTTGTATTCTAGATTAACACATTACCACATTATAACATTAACACATTGGGCTTGATCCCCGCTCCGGCTCGTTTCTCGCCCAGAGGTTGTCCATCGCCATACAGCGCGGAAACGCTGCTACTGTTATGGGTACTTTTGGGCCGGGAATGACCCGAGGTGGGCTTTTCGAGTAGCTTTTGACTGTCAATAATATTTTTATATTATTGTTTTTTGTCGACGATAAAAAAAAAGAAAAGATTAACACAGGATACTTTTTACCGGGAAAAGTCTTGTTCCCACGGGAATATCTTACATAGCGCGAGCAGACCGCTAGTTCAACATAAAATACAGTTTACATAGGTATAAATAATACGTAGAAAAGAAAAACCCAAAAACCCAAAAAATGTAATTTGCAATTCCCTAGGACGTTTTTATTACAGACTAGCTTGCCGCCCGCGGCTACGCTCGCGCTATGTAAGGTTTTTCCGTGGGAATAAGATTTTTTCCTATAAAAAGTATCCTATATGTTAATCCAAGGTACAAACTAGCTCCATTCCATATTTCATCCAAATCCGTTCAGTAGTTAACGCGTGAAAGCGGAACAAACATCCAAACATCTAAATATATTTTCACATTTATGATATTAGTGTGAAGAATTGTGAAAATGACTAGTATTGATGTTTTATATCGGTTTAGTTCACGTCTACTCATTATTTTGTTCCCTAACTGACCTAATTGCTGTACCAAATATGGCAGATTTGGCGTTAATAAATAATTTCTATTATTTAATTATTAAAATTAAAGTTACTGTACCAATGATATATCATCATCAAAATAATATACAGGTAGTGTGGGTTGGGTCGATGGTCACAATCCGTGCTAAAAAGATAAAACTAAAGTTACATAAACGTCTTCCATCTTCTGTTAAAATCTATTATATATAAAACTCTTATATAATAGGTTATTCAATAAAGCATCAAGGACTCATTAAATTGTTAGTAATCAATGTAATACTTAAAGTCTAGGGTTAGAATCATAATATAAAATAATAATAAAAATTAAATTAAACTAACTTTATAATTCCCCTTATATAATATGGAGGCGGCAGCAGCGATTAATAAAAGGGCAGTCAACCCTCTCGGCTATCATTGCCAGGATGGTGTTGGAGCTGCCCCGCGCCGGCGCACCAGGGACGCGCACCGCTTACGCATGGTGGCGTAGAAGCAGTCGGTGCGCGCCTGCGCGAACATGCCCGACGCGCTACAGTGTCGAGGCAGCCCCACCAGAATGTATTATTATACTGGACGCGGAGGGCCCCATATGATTTTTTTTAATAATACACCCACAGGCTGCACGTGTAAAACGATGTACAATAAGCCCTAAACAATGTTGCCTTAACTTCAGGTGAACATCGTGCAAACCTGCGGGCTATCATATTTGCTTTTACTGATAAGACCCTCCGCTCCCTCTCAATATCATAATCGTCATACAAGTCAGGAGTCACAACTAGGTACTTAAACTGAGTAACCCTATCCAAGGCTAAACTTAATAAGCGGCACTTCAGTGATACGCCTATTACGTGACTCAAATACCATAAACTGACTCTTCTTAGCATTGTAAATTAATCCATGACTCTCTGCATATACCTGACTAATTGTAACGGATCCCAGGTTGTTCCCGTTATCGATTTTACAAATATTCAAAATTAATTAATTAACTTTATAAACTTCTCAGGATGACTAATTTATTTCACATCATGCAAATACAAGGGGGTCGTTTTTTGTGTTTCTTAGAGCACGGTTGCAAGTTTAAGAACGCTGAAGCCACGTAAGTGTAATAGTTAGAGTAGATATTGAAGCCTATACTCGTCCGAACGAGAAAGAGTAGTTTTTTGTGTTTCGTAGAGCACGGTAGCCGAGTTGCGAACATCGGGCGCGCGCGGTGGTGTGACTGGCAGGAGTATATAGAAAATCTCAAACGAAACATGCCCGTAAGGAAAAGCGTCGTTTTTCGTGTTTCTTAGAGCACGGTCGTCGAGTGCTTCTTATATCGAGCGTTTTGGAGCAGCTTACGGGAAGATTGATAGACTAGGTTTCAAAACTTATGCGCCCGAAAGAAATAATTACGTTTTTTGTGTTTCATAGAGTACGTTAGCAGTTATCTGAGTGATCACAACTAGGAATTTACTTAATTCGTTACAATTTTCCAAAAATAACACAATAAACAAAAAAGGTAGTACTAAAATAAGACAAGTAAATAAATAGCATTGGAAAACCTCTCAAAAGGTATACGGGAAGGTGGCCTTATTGCTAAATGATTGAATTTTCCAGGCAACCTTTTAACATTTCTATTCAGTATGAGTAAAATTGCTTATCGTGTTTTGTCTCGTGTAAAGATTCGTAGTTCATTCATGCTAGATTCTAGATAGTAAGAGAAAGCATGCGTAAAGAAGCGTTAAGCAGGTGAAGCTAATGACGACAACCTCATTAGGCGTGGGGTATAAATACAGTTAAGACCAAAATGGCGCTCTCTGGGTCTTCATTGTCAATTAGCTCTTCGTACGTGCACCATCTTTCGGTTTTTGTGTAAATTTTCGTTCGGTTTTCATTTTTGAATATTGGTTTTTATATAATTTTGTGTTAAATTCTTGTAATTTGATTTACTAGGCATCCAGCGTTCTCTTCTGGGCTCGTGTGTGGATTTCTAGTGAATTAAATTGTTCCAAGATTTGTGAGCTTACCTTCTAGTTGGCATTTTAGAATCCTTTAAAATATTTTGATTTAAATTTTTGTATTAAATTGTGTTAAAATAGTTCCGAGTTTTGTGAAGCTTACCTTCTAGTTGGCTTTTTAGAATCTTTTAAAATATTTTGATTTAAATTTTCGTTCAAAATAAGATGGTGTCGTGATAATTCCAGAGAGGGAAAACGGGGCTGTTTTTCCTTCGTGGTGGCTGTCTTTGGCAGATGGTCAGTAGGACTGTTCTAAAAAATTCTTCTGAATTCTTTAGTTACAGATCGTAGTGGGGTTTTTGTGGGTTCTTTTCTCTATATTGGCCGGTATCTTGGAACGGACCGATAATCGCTTTTACTATCAGCGATTCAGTTCCCGTGTTGCGCTGTATGGTGTGTACGAAGGCAGGGTTTCTTGGCAAGTGGAACACGATTAATAGTCACCTGTTTTTGTACACAGCGTCAGTGATGACACGTCTCGGGGTACACAATAGATCGTATTCTCTTTCCCGATCCCTATAGCTTCCGAGCGCGTGGAAAGGAGAGTACAAACTACACGTGGCTTAGGATGCAGGTACACACTGGGTTTTGCCACAACCCGTCTGCTAGTTCGTTTCTTTTAGACCTTCCTCTCCTGTGGCGTTGAAGGTACCACCACTACACACCACATGATTAATTTTAAATGTGAGATCACTCTCTAGTTTGCAATAAATCATACCGAGCATAGGTAGGATAGTCCGATACGAAAATAGGTGTTAGGATACACATTTGCTTCGAAAAACCAGCTAGGCTTTCGATATTCTCATGAATTAACGGAATATTGGGCATACACCGAATTTAACGTAAATGTGAGGTATTTAGGTAATATCTCTAGATTTTCTTAAAATAAAACACTGTACTGTAAGGAGCGGTCTCCTTTGAGGTGACTGGCTGTTCGTTTAGTTCGATTGGATTTGAATATTTTGAAATACGAATGGTTCTTTTTTGTTGTTATGACTCGGGACGTCAACGGACTACCGAGTAGAAGATATTTTCATATTGGAGAGTTGATCTAGCAAAAATAAACAAATATAACTTATAACATTCGCTTTATCTTCAATTTAGCTTAGCGCCCATCTGGCTACCGCCCCCCTCTTTATTGTACCTAGGCAGGTAAATTCAATAGGTAGACTATCTATTATATGTATTCATGGTAAGTATTATCCTGAAGTAGGTACTTGAACGTTACTAAACTATATAAGCTCATCCTCTTTACAAAATACTTAGTATGAAATAAAACTTTCTCAAATTAAAACCTAATCATAAATAAAACCTCTCAAGGAAGTCAAACTTCAATAAAATTGTCTAGTTAGATTCAATAAATAAAATGCTTCAGTAAAAAGTATTCAAACTAACTTTTCTAGAACTGTACAAATAGTACTATATTAATTCTGCGGTAAAAGGAAATTTTATGACTTGAATTTATAACATTCAATTCCATATTCTATATCAAAATACTTAATCGAATTAATGTTTAAATTCATACTTTTTAATTATTAAAGAAATTGTACAAATAGTACTATATTAATTCTAAGGGAATGGGATTTTTAAGGCTTGAACTTGTAAATTTCAATTCTATATCAAAATATTTAACTAAATAATTATTCAAAAACCTAATTTTCAGCTCTAATCTAAAACCTTAAACAAACTTCTGAAATTAAGTTGTTTATTTTATACTTTTGATAAAATGTCTCAAGTATTGCTAAAGAATGGCACATTATTAAATTCAATTTTTCCTTTCTTTTCATTGCAAATATTGGTTCGAATAACCTAATTAATGAAGGTTTATATTCCATATAGAATTAACAAAGACTAATTCTGGAATATTATTTGTAAAGTCAGTAGAGTCACTTTATCCCCGTGATGCGGGAAGGAGCCGGCAGTGGCGCGTCGGGTCAAGGGTCCATCGCGGTAGCTTCAGTAAAGTAACTAACGCTTTGTCCGGACAAGGCTAAATTTATTCTATTGTTATATTCCTACCTTTTGGCTATAAATGAATAATCAAAATATCTTGCCAAGTTAACAAAAAAAAAGTTAACAATATTCAAAATTTTGTATAACGGAAAATCATAAAATTTGTAACAACACAACAAAATAAACAAATTTTATAAATGGCTGGGACCTACGAATACGGTTTTGCGTGATTGGGGTCCATATTCCTCCTCACCCATCACAATTTTTTATATCCATTTATTATTTTAAAGATTATCATAATTTAGTTAAATGTTTAAGTTTCAATACCATTTCTTTACATTTTTTTACTTGATATATACATTTATTATTCCTTTAGGCTTATAAAAAGAAAACTTACTACAATACTACTTTAAAGCTCTTCCAGTACTCATGATAGGTTAAATATAGTTCATGTTGGTAGGAAGTTCTAGGGTCAATATAGTTCTCACTAAAAGAATTTAGGTTACTAACGAGCGGTTCACAACATAGTGTCTTTACCACTAGACGTATCACTGGCCAAACTAACGTTTAGATAAATTAGGGTGCGGTTTAAGTTTGCGTGTACTTCTTTTTATTACTAGTTTTTATTTTTATTATTAGTCTTATAGGTAGGGGGGTTTATTTTAGGGGGGGTTTGTTACAAAATATCCAATAATTTATTTAAACGACAGGGTGACGCGTTCAGCAGGACCATGTCGTCTGCATAGCTGACAAAGTATTTTTTCAATCTTGTTCGTAATATGAGACAGACAGACATGTTCTGTTGAGAGCACGACCGCAACAATATAATTATCTGTGCCCTTCTGTCCAATAAGTAGGACATGGGATCATTATTGTATACAAAGGACGCATGTGACTTATCTGGTTGAAAATATTAGGACAATAAACAATTTGTTCTAATTCGGAATATCTTCGGAGGCTAACAACTCTTTCCTTTGGAACCTAAAAATATTATAAAGGTAATATTCATTATAATGCCTTTTATTACCAATTGTAGTTATATGCATCTTCTTTTACTCGCCAAATTATATAGGTACTAAGTATTAGGTAGTGAGTAAATAGCATCAAGAGTTTTTGATTTGTATATAAAGAAATTGTGATATTGATCGATGGTATTTAATTAGAGTTGCTTTTGTCATGCATCATTTTTCTCACTGAGCATTTAATACTAAACTAATATAATTTGATTTCTATCAAAACTACTGGAAACGTACGCAATTCACTCAATATCTTTTGCTGAGCAAATAATGTTCAATTTACAAATAGGCCAGTCATCATATTATGTTACATTCGAAATAGACATAATTGTTCAATGTTCATTTTGGGGAAAATAGTGAATATTGGGAACCCTGTATGGTGCGATCTATTGGACCTACACAATTGAATTATGGCTCAAACTGTCAGGAATTTTGTACACTTTAAAAAACATAGTAGTGACCTTTATCGTCAGAGCCTTCCAATGTCGTTTTTGATGGTTTTTCAGCAACTACTCGGCGCGCGAGAATTTCAGACTGCTGCAAATCTGAATTAATACTATCCAGGTGGACCCAAACAACATACCAAAAAAGCAAGTTTACCGCAATTATGTCTATTTCAGCCTTTTTATTTGTACGATATGACTGGCCTAAAAAGTAATATTGCGAGTATAATCAATCAATAAACTTTATTTTCCACCTCATTAGGCACAGCAAGAATTAGCGGACATTCTTTCGAGAGCTCGTATTCTGCTAATCGCCGCTATTGTCTCAATTTGTACGAAGATTAATTTACAGTGCTGAGGCTTTGTAAATTCGCAAGTGGACGTCTCTACGCCGAACTAAAGTTGAGCTGGAAGTTTGAATGTTTGGTTCTGAGTTATTTTGTAAATGCTAAGTCGGCGGTTAAATTATTTGTGGTCCTAACTACGGTATTTTATAAGCTTGAGAAAACTACGTGAATACCACTTTTTAAACAGCATGAGCGTTAAAAACAAATTGTTTTTTTTTTCCTTCTGCGACGAACCTGCCAGCCAGGGTGACATACGTTATTGTGGCAAAATAAACTGTGTGACATACAGAAACGCTAATCAAATCACCGATCAGGCTTGCCCATAGGTTTAGGATGTTTCCGCTGCGCTTTGCCATGCGAATTACGTTTCTATTGATGGTTGTTTTCATAGATTTAGGATGTTTTCGCTGCGCTTCCTATATCTATGGTTGTTTACGTTATTTTCAAAAAAATTGGACGCGCGTCGAGCGAAGCGATCCTTTTTTGTTTCTCTGAGGTTATTTTGTATTTCGAATGGCTTTTTTTTTTCAAAATGATGCCTCTTGCTGACTTTTTATTTATAATAATAAGTATTGTACATTTGTGTTTTATCCCAGTGTCACCTGATAGAAAACAACGATGCCGCCGACGAACATATGAAGAAGAATCACACTGAAGATGCTTATTCACTCTATGTATATATAACACCATGGCTATACGATTCCTACTGCGCCTAAACATTCTACGTTCTACCCATTCATGTCTTCCTTCTTACAGAATATGGGAGAAAAAACTCTACCTTACCTACTCTCCCACGATTGTACATCAGCTCCCTTCAAGTTTCTCAAGAAGAGTATCCGGAAGGTTCTCGAAGGATAAGAAATGAATAATGATTAATTTAAATGAAATTTATTATTTTAAAGAGATAATACCACATTGCCCTGGAAACAGACAAACATTTCTCTTAAGCTATATCCAGCATTAATCTTGTAAATCCACATTAAGGCGCTATCAATCTTGTAACGTCAGGCGCACGTCCCGACGGTTTCAAACAATTATGCTTACTTAAGTACATGTTAAGCCGCTTCGAGTGCCCCAGTCTCTGACTTCAGAATTCACTCGACTGAGCCTCTAAACTTGCTGTACATTAATAGTTAAGAAGTTTATAGTAGTCGCGGCTTGTCTGCTTACAGTTTTAAACTGCGATCCACTGCATAATGTTATTATTTGGATGTGTCGCGTAATGTGTGTAAGTATGTACTTGTGTGTTGGCCGTGTGGTGACGGCAGAGTAGAATACATTTGTCACCAACCCCTACTCTTCCCGTGGGTGTCGTAAGAGGCGACTTAGGGACTACACATTGAACAGGGAACGGGCAGCAGCACTCTCTGATACAATAACCTTTTAATCTGCGATCTCCAACCCGCCAGCCAAGCGTGGAGATTATGGCAAAACCCTCCACTTAAGTGGAGGTGGCTCATTCATAGTCCAGCAGTGGACTGTAACGGGCCGTTGATGTTGATGTACATGTTTTATGTCGTAAAGACGAGTCAGGGTTGCTTGTAGTTTTTATGCGTACGCATGTGTACGTGAACCTTTAGTTTGTAAATACTAACAATATTTTAAACACACAGAACAAAGATGAACCTAACGTCGTCGCCGTCGTGAGACAACTTTGACATTAATTAATATTGTATGCCTATGCGGCGGGAATGTCCTGGCACCTAAGAACAAGAAGAGTCGACCCCAGATGATGGAAAAAGGCAAGGAAGAAAAAGAAGATGCGGCGGGACATAGAAGAAAATATTTTGAGAATTTGTACACCGTCTACCACCTAAGCTCTACAACAAACAATTTTTTTTTTTTTTTTTTTCACATAAAGTCTATAATTAAGTATAATATCGATGCGACCTACATTTGGAAATTTTCGGTAATTTTCAACTTTTAAGATCATTTCATTAACAGTGCTTACTTAAAATTTCTCTACCGAACCAGAGCGAGCGAATATTAAGAAGGGGTCTTGGTACTTACTAATGGACATCTTAAATACTTTACTTTAAGTTGATTTCCTGCAATGTCAAGTATATAACTGAGAGAATAATTAATTACTTTAAAAAGTTCCAGTAAAGACCAACTCTCTGGAAGCAGATGTTAATGTTCCGATACCAAGTTTCCCGCCAATTAAAATATGTAAAAATATTCAATTAATTACAATAACAGATTAGCCGAACCGTTCCTTAAATTTACGAAGAAAATGAGGATTTGTTGTTGCGAAGCAGCGATGAAAAATAAATAAAATCAAGCTCAAGTTTTCCTTCAAAAACAAGGAAAGTTTTATTTTAATTTATTGGTAAATCCTTGTCTCATTAAGATTTTTTAGATGAAATTAATAACGCTATTAGAATAGAATTGGCAACTGATCTTTATTTTGTACTAGTTTTTCAACTCTTGCTAAGGTCTCGTAGAATAAGTTACTTTTATACACCTTATAAAATGATACTCATCGTAAACTATCGACAGTCTAGTAACTTTTTGTAACTTGTGCCTGATGTACTACGTAAAGTACTTATTGCAGCCACTTAAGTGTTGTAATGAACCTTTATACAAATTCGTAGAAAATGTAAGGGAGTCAGTATGGAGTTAATACTACTAACGGATGCGTCTGCTGCTATGCTGAATACAAAGGAATCACACTAATATATAAATGCGAAAATATATTTGGATGTTTGTTCCGCCTTCAGGCTTAAAGTATGCATTGTGTAAGATTTTCCCGTGGGAATCCAAAAAAATATCCTATAAATTAATTCGGGGTATAAACTGTCTCTACTCCAAATTTCATCCTAATCCGTTCAGTAGTTCAAAAGTCAAATTTTTTTTATTCGAATTAAGATTTTTACAAATCATTTTTCGCCGTCAAAACTAACATGGATGGCACGTTCACTACCAGTTTACGCCCTCTGTGGAGAACGGCCAGAAGAAACTCCACAGGAATTGTATCTTTTGTACTTTTCTTTTAAATATATAAAGAATCATACACGAGTCATAATTACAATCTACTTCGCTGATTTGGAACAACAGTTGACCAGACGTTTTTATCATCTAAGTAATCATTTATCGTATAATAAATAGGTCTTAGAACATAAAATAGTTTTAATTTTAGCTTTAAATTGGCTATCGGACAGATTTACAATATCATCTGGTATTTTATTATAGAAGCGAATACAGTTCCCCATGAATGAATTATTAACCTTACACAGTCTAAACTTTGGGTGCGCTATTTTATTTTTATTTCTAGTACTTATATTATGTATATCAGAATTCTTAGGAAATAGCATTATGTTCTTCCGGACATACAAGATGTTTTCAAATATGTACTGTGAATATACCGTGAGAATATCAATTTCTTTAAACAATTCCCTTAGGGAATCGCGACCGCGCAATCCATATATGGAACGTATCGCCCTCTTCTGTAACACAAAGATGTTATTTATGTTAGCAGCTTGACCCCACAATAAAATTCCGTAGGACATAATGCTGTGAAAATAGCTGAAATATAGAATTTTTGCGTAAAATAGTAACAAACATCCATTAGTAAGGATGTTAAATCGAATAGAACCTACGTCCTACACTATGATGATAAATATAGGTATTTATTTAATAATCATGTCGCAATAACATTCAATTTCCCGCATTACATCCATTTGCAAGGCTTCACAAGAAATCTCCCGGGACTCGCTAGATTGGTGCGTTTTGTGCGGTTTCTACAGGTGCTTTATGTGACAAGCTAATTAATTACATGGATTTCCTGGTTCTGTTGCTAGGAGATCAGATGAAATCATACTATGTACCTATATAGTCTACTATAGTAAATTAATCATATTTAAACTTTTAGTTACTACTTATTAGTATTTTCTTACATGTTTTTAATGTTTTGGGGTAAGATAAGAAGTTATGTGGGAGTAAACGTTTACGTTTAGTAGCTAGTAAAAATCACCCAGTCAATGATACATGTATTTTTATATCACCATATCAGACGAAAACAGGTTCGTTCCTACGAAAAAAAGCCTCAATGACAGTCATGCAACTCTGAACCCTTTCCAACATCTTCGCCATGCATAGAACAAAATGTTGCTTGATTACGACCCCAAAACAGGTCGTAAATAAAAGGCGGGTCATTTCGGAGGAGAAAGCGCATAAACGCCCAACATCTGAATTAAGCGCTCACGCTAAACGAGAATAATAAAACAAAGGGTGAGAATAAAAAAATCTCAACGGGTTTTCGCAGATGTGAGCTGACCAGAAGCGACTAACGGCCACTTAGCAAGATTTATAGAGATACCCGCAAAAACTGCGCCCTGATGTACGGAGGCTTTCCTGATGGCCAGAAACCTACCTACACATGTCTTTTTCCAGTTGTAGAAATGCAAAGAATTACGAATGTTTTTTTTTTGTTGATTGGAATTGGTGAACTCTATAATATGTAAATAATTTTGAAATTGATACTTAGGTAGTAATACAACTTTTTCAAATTAGCTAAGGTGATATAGTTTAATTTAAGATTTATTAAAATAAGATCCGCTGTTCACTATTAGCCGTGTGGCCGTGTGATGACGGCAGAGTTAGCCGTGTGGTGACGGCAGAGTAGAATACATTTGTCACCAACCCTTACTCTTCTCGTGGGTGTCGTAAGAGGCGACTTAGGGACTACACATTGAATAGGGAACGGGCAGCAGCGCTCTCTGATACAGTAACCTTTTAATCTGCGATCTCCAACCCGCCTGCCAAGCGTGGAGATTATGGCATAACCCTCCACTTAAGTGGAGGAGGCTCATAGTCCAGCAGTAGACTGTAACCGGCCGTTGATGACGATGTTCACTATTTGAGTGCACTCATAAACACTATAATTATGGACTCCAAAATTAACGCTGATTACCCATATCGACAGCTACTAACCTAAGATATTCAGATTAAAAATTCTTGTCTTTTATGTGCATTTTTATTAAACATTAATCTTTATTTATTAATCTTTTATCTTTTGACATGCTAAGCTTTATTATATTCTTTATTTATTATATTAATTTTTATCTTTTTTTGTACTTGTATATTTTCAATTGGCGCCAATTGGTTGGCCCAATGCACTCCGCAAACAATTGTTTTCAGTAACTTCTGTAAATTGTATGTTTGTAATTATTTTTGTTATGTGTTTGTTTCTGAACTGCCGACTTTTATTTGTAAATATCTGTGTTTTGTTGTTTCTGGTGTGCAATACTGTGCTGTCTGTATGTGTCATTCAATAAAGATTTTTATCTATCTATCTATTTTACTAAAAGTGTATCATCTTAACTCTGCTAGTAGACAAAAATTTAGCATGCTGTAATAAGTGACATTTGAGGACATGATAACTTCACGGGCCGTTGATTTGATTTGATATAATTTTGAGATCTGTTTGTGACCATGTTTTATGCAAATAAATATTCATTATCATAAGCAGAGAGAGTTCATTTATCCATATTCCCGTAGACTTGGCAAGCACTTGGTAAATACTTCACTTGAATATCACTGACTAATTTGTAAAAAGACTCTGCAACAAAAAGGTCACAATGAAGCCAACTAAAAATTTTAATTCTAGGTCAATAAATCTAAGTGATAGGATCTCGATTAGTCCTTATGAAGATAGTTTTAATAAACCATAAAGTGGTTTTATTTTTGCATTAACTACCACTAACTGCCACTTTAGCTGCAACCACAGCTGTGTAAAACATAAATGAAGTTACCGAAACTCTTAAAACCCCTCATTAAATAACTGGCCAAGCACGTGTCGGACCACGCAAAGTGTATGGTTCCGTAGTTGCCTAATATGCAGAAGTTATTATTAGTATATATTATTCGTTAACCTGTAAAGCCTACATGATGTTGATAGTTTTCCTTTTAAATTCATCATATACATTTCTAAATACAACGGTTTCGCTGGTAGGGGGGGGGGGAAACTTGACTCTAACAAAAATAAGCTCTTAAAATATTTCTGAAACGTAAACTAGCATCGAAAAATGGTTTTAGCAAACCCCCATTATTTGTTTAAACCCTATCCAATGATACCTCACACCATAAGGTAATCGTGAATTTAAAAAATAACCCCCTCTTGACGTGTACCAGAGGAACGCAAAAAAAAATTTTTTTTAAGGTTTTATTCTTCAGCTTTGTCGGCATGATTCATATGTATATCCATGCCAAATTATAGCTTTCTGGTACACACAGCAAAACATAAATCCGGGCCACCCCGGGCCGTGCAAACTAACACTTATGTAACGTTGAAAGTGTGCGATATTGTATCAACGACACAACGATACGTAGCTGGCACCGGCAGCAGCACGCACACTTCTACATGCATGCACAATAAAATAAAATAATAATCTAACACGGTTACTATATATGATCTACAATTTCAACCGCTTCAAATGTATTATCTGTAGCTCAGCGGTTAAGGATGTAGCCGCAAACTTCACGAAACGTGAGGTCAAATCTCGAAGGAAAAATCTCTTTTTCATTTCTTTTTAAACTTAACTTAATATTTTGTTATTTTTTTTTATTATTTATTATTTAATTTTGTTCATTAGAAGAAGCAAAAAATAACAAATAAACATCTGTTTTCGATTCCTAATATTTTCGATTACTCGTAAGTTATAAAAGAAATGGTATACACTGCATGCAATTAAGACACTGTCATTCACTATTATCAACAAACATAAAATTACCCTCTTCATAATATTACTATTGAGATATTATACGTTCTTGCTGCGAGTCAACGGTATACGCTTTTCATGCTATTTTTGTCTATTTAATTTGTGATCAATATGAATTCTCGCCTCACAGCATTTAAAAAGAGGAGATTATTATTTTGAATGAACAAAACACTCCAATTCGTGAAATTGCAAGACCTTTGATGATAGCCGTAAGTAAAACAAATTGTATAATTTTGTATAGTAACACTAATTTAATAATACTTCCCAGTATAGTGATTGGATTTACAGAAATATGAAATCGAAATGATTTATTGCTATGTGGTTATTAAATAACATTTATTCTTTACAGAGGTCAACTGTGCAAACATGGGTGCACGCACCGATATACGGACTCGAGCAATATAGACTGTCTTCGACCAGGTCGGAAACCCACAGCCTATTCCAAAGCATCGCACCTACACGGTAGCATTGTTGCCATGCTTAGTGATAGTCTGTTTGCTTCAACCCGTTCAACGGCGAATACACACGGAGCAGCGGCGTGACTCTGCAAACTGTTCGCAACCACTTGAGGGCAGCAGGGCCGGCTAAGAAAATACAGTTAACCGAAGAACATAAACGAGAGAGACTACGGTTCGCAAGAAAGACAGTTTTGATTGGTGTTATTACATTATTATGTGGTGATATTTACGGACGAAAAGGACGGGCGTAAATACTATGGAAAAGACTCGGAGAACGTTATAAAGAAGTAAATATTCTCCCGGCCAGGTCCAGTGGTCACATTACCTTGGGCTTTAGGAGTTGGGACCGGTGTCTAAAAAAACATTCATAATTTGCTATTGTATAGTGTCTTAAAACATATTTTATTCGATTTTTAGAGGTGATCCGACGTGAGAGTAATGTGATGTTATTGTTAAGTTATAACCTAACATGTTGATTCATAGACTCGTCGATCGGATCTACTTTTGACGTGTAAAGACGCATAAAACAAAGACAAAGTAATAATTATATTATACGAGATTAATTGTTTGTTATTTTTGTATTACATCATCACTGTTTTTTAAATAAATATCGCTGTTTTATTTTTTACATTTGAAGTCCTTTATTTATTACTATATTACTAACTAAATATAATTATAATAGAAAGAAAGGTAATAAAATTTAAGTAAAAAAGAAATTTCAAAATAAGTCAATCAAATCTTGCGTTTAGAATTGAACTCACGCTGATCCGATATCTACGCCCATCGACTACATTCTGCGCTATACGTAACATGACGATGATGATGAAATTTGTTAACTAAATAGATTAGTTAGCAGGTAAGAAAGATTGTATACGGTTATCCTGCACTCAAGTCAAATACGAGGTCAAGTAAACCGGTTATGCTTATTTGTAATTAGTGTTAATATTTGAATCAGTGTGTTTAGTAGCGCGTTCTTGCTATACACACACTTAGAACTTAGCTTGTGTGAACGGCCGGACATATCTTTTGCCGTGTGTACAAAGAGTCTCTGAGCTAAGCCGCGAACAGACAGATGGACAGACCGAAACTATAAGGGTTCCTTTTCTACTACGGAACCCTAAAAACCACTTTTGACCACAAAACCTGTCAAATGACTTTATCAAAGCAGCATCATTTGCTTGTTTATCTGTGACAACTACTAAATTGTTCCGAAATAACCTGCAACACCGAAATAGTAGTGGAGGATCGATACTGAGTCTTAAGGCGTCGTTACACCACACTTGCTGGTAAGAGCTGGTAGTACTGCACTAAGCTAGGAAAGTGCCGTGTATTAAAGTTTCAAGCATCCTCTAGTGCAGACACCTCATATACTTGTATGTATCTCGTAGTTTGGGTATAGATTGCCCCTTAGGGTATACAGAGACTTAAAGCTGATGGGTCTAGTTTCTTGTTGACAGTGTTTATCTAATGGTAATCTTATTATTTACATCTAACAGATTTTAAAAGTGTATAAGTTATTTTTTCCGACAGCCAATTAAAAAAAAATTGTTCATAAAACTTCGGTAGATGGCGTTGACGATTCGTGGATCCGAAGAAGTCCGGCGAGTCACCCAGGACCATAAAAGGATTGAAAAAAAAAAGAATCCACAGAGTATACTTGGTGTTGGCAACACCAACACAAGTTCCTTCTAATTTAAGTTCATTCTTACTTCCGTTTCGACTTGCAATACCTATGCTGCGTGTGTGCTCCATTATTGTGGTTTAATAAATAATTATATTTAACAAGATCAGCGTGTTTGACTGCACCGCCACCAGACCCACCACTCTCTATCTTCGAGTCAATCACCTGGCACCATCTATCGTCTTAATTAGAACTATTATTTTTATTTTTTAAAGAGCTGTCAGAAAATCCCCCATTTGGCGTGCAAAATATCCTGCGCCTCCAGATTTTGTGACAGCTGCAGAAACTTGGCCACTTACTGCACTTGGAAGTCGCTAAACCACTTGCGAACTATGGTTGGCCGCTGTAAAGAAAAAATGGTAAAATAGGGCTTTATAGTATAGACCAGACGCGTAGACAATGTGACTGTGGAGCCCCGTTCCAAAACATGACGCACTTGCTGTCTTGCCCACTATGATGCCCTTCTGCTTGCACTCTGAAGAACCTAATGATAGCGTCGACGCAAAATGACATAACCGTGGCAGTGTATTGGGCCGAAAAAATCTAGTCTGTTTGTTTAATTGACTCGAAGAAGAGGAATTGATATTTAGACATTAATATAAAATATATGGGTTTGTGAGGTCGGTTGTCGACCTTACAACACACGATGAAAAAGAAGAAGCTAGAAAGATCTTCTTTATCTCGAGAAAATAGGTCATAAACTCACCATTATCTGCCTACGAAAATATATGTAGAATTTCGGAATGTGATACAAACATAATTATTTAGTTAGTTATATGAGTTATTTACCAGTGTCATTCGCATTTGGTTTTCCATGGAAAATCAAGCGTTGTTCCACCTGGTAACAAGTAAAAATACAAAGAAAAAAATCCTGAAACTCTTTCCACCTGTTACCTTCCGTCCGATTCACTCATTTTATTTTTTCCTTGATTCGTTTGGTCGGCTTAGTATTTTTCAGTGAGAAAAGAAAAAATGATCTGAAGTAAGTACACACTTAAAATGCTGAAGTTATTCAAACTGCCCGAGAGATTTTGTCGACACTTAAAAATATTTGAGTTTCATCTCCGAAAGCTTTCAAATAATAAAGAATTCAGAGACATATTTTATCAAAGAATATTATTTTTATCGATATATCGAGGCTGAAGGTTAAAAATAAATGTAAAAAAATATATACTTACACTAGAAAGCAGTATTTACTTTGTTTTTCTCCACAGCAAGCATACTAGTGAACGTGCCAATGGCACGCCAACCATGGCTTCAAAGTCGAAAAATTATTGGTAAAAATAATTCGAATAAAATATTTTTGATTTTGATTGTTGATTTTTGAAAATTCAAAAGCTAATGACTCCTTTGGCATACAAACGTGATTTTTTTCTGTTCACTACATGCCCATCCGCAGCTATGCTCGCTCACGTTATGTAAGATTTTCCCGTGAGAGACTTTTTCCCATGTGTAAATCCAGGATAGAAACTATCTTCATTCCAAATTTAATCTTAAAGGAGTGCACACACCGACGCGACAGCGATTTGAGCGCGACGCGATTCACTCTCACACCGGCGCGACACGCGACAACGCGACATATTGAAAACACTGGATTATAATTTCGCGACCTAGAATATAATTTCCTTCAAAAATTACATTACTTTGTAGTAAAATTTCTAAGGTCTCGGGCGAAAATACAACATTTTTATGCCATAAAATCCAGCGTAAAACTCGATACAGTATATGAAAGTTACTACGGAGGTGATCATTAGTCAGATCATGGCCCCACTTTTTTCGTTTCAAGTCCTACAAGTATAATATTTTTTACTTTAATATAATTATTTTGTGTTTTTTAGTCCAGTATGTTTAAAATTTTTAAAGAGACCTATTAATATTCATATGACGAAAGATCTTGTCAAGACAAATCCAGCGAGCCCAAATACAATGAGGTTATGTTGTATAGTTGAAGAAAGAGAATGGAAGTAATCATGGAAGGAATGATTACTTAGATGATAAAAATGTTTGGTCAACTATTGTTCTAAATCATCAGAGTAGAAGATACGATTCCTGTGGAGTTTCTTCTGGCCGTTCTTCTCCACAGTGAGCGTACACTGGTAGTGAACGTGCCATCCATGATAGCTTTGACGTTGAAAATTATTTGTAAAAATCTTAATTTGAATAAAATATTTTTGGTTTTGATTTGAGACCAGCTCCAAGGTACCACAATATTGCATTGTCATCGAGATTTAATAGGTATGCCCAAGTGCTCAAAAATTTTATTACAAGATTCCACCCGAACAAACAAAAACAAACAAACAGACAAGAAAGCGAGTTAATAAAAAAAACATGTTAAAAAAATGAATTTTTAATTTCAGAAATCGGAAATCAGAAATTTCTACTATTTCTCGATTTTTCTTAATTTGCCCCACCCCTAAGCAAAATCTGGAAACGTCCATGCCTCATATCATGAATTTGTCAGACGAACCTCGTTAATTTTACCATATAACTAGAAACAAATGAAATCAGGGTAGGAACACCCTGTATAAAAAAATAAAACGTATGAAATTGGAGCCATTTTCATTGCCAATGTCATGGAACTAAAATTGTATTGCCAAAATAATAAACCACATATTATAATAAAATAGTAATAATATTCATATTAATTATAATTCAAAAATATTATAATTTGTATGAAAAAAGAAGAAGAGAGAGTTCATGGTATGTATGAAAGTGGGTTTCTTTATTCCACCATAACATCTAAATTGCAAGCATTTATTTACAGATTTGAATGTGTGGAGTATCATTAGAATCCTTACATCTAACCGAGTAACACTGGTTTTTTTTTAGAAGGGCAGTCGTTTTTATTTTACATAATTATTTCATATAACATTAACCACTGCAGAAAAAGCGCGATCAAGTCACCGTTATCGGTCATGCCTTGATCCAATCACCACGTGAGCGCATCCAATTGGCTTGTCTATTTGTGTCGTTCTTTGTTTGAATACTCAATATTTGGGGCCATATTTCTCGTGGAGTTATTATTTCGTCGCCAAAAACACTTGTCTTTGTTGATAGTTAACTTTTTAATATTGGCTAAGCAAAATGATCTCATTTCATACAAAAATTAAAATTTGTCATTTTGTGCGGGAGTTCCAAATCTTAAAAGAAATGACGTAACGTCAAGGGAGGTGTGCCCAACATAGATCCTCTAGCTAGTTAATAATATGTTTACAGGGCTACCTCTGAGACAGAGCGCCTATTTTTTCATGCTATCAGTATCGTTAACAGAACACATTTCACGAAAAAGTTTTTTTTTTTTTTGCGAACTATTTGTTTATCCCGCAAAACTCAATTATCATGGTCACTCTACGCACGGGCTGTAGTACGGGAGTGCAAGGGGGTGAAGGCGCAGCGCGCGGGCGTTTGCTTTTATTTCATTGTCGTAACTACGCAGAGTGACTATATTACTGGTTTTGTTGTGGATATTTTCATACGATGCTTTTTTCATATTTTTGTTCGAAACATGTAAAAAAAAAAAAAACACGGGACTTGTTTTTATCAATCTTTTTTTAAAGACAATTTTACTTTTTTTTTATCTTGATCAAAAATTGTTCAGTTTCATGGGCTGAGTTTTTGCGTGATTTAATTAATACGTTATATAGATAAGATACCCGACAGATTTGCAGCGTTTCCTCTTTGAATCGCCAGGTTTATTCTTTGCCCGAGGAAGCTGCTAGCTCTGCGGTTCCATCGGTTCCAGTTGTCATCTCTTATTCTAAATTTAATTTTGAAAATATTATGAATAAGGAGTTTATAAGAAAGACTGTGATGACAAATTACAAAAATCTGAACGGGCGAACTTTTTTTATCAACCAATTTGGATGAAACTTGCGTCAAGACACTATTTTGACAAAAATCTTGATTGTGATTGATAAATAGCTGTCAATAATACTCAAAGAGGGTCGATAGTTTCGGTAGACCTATCGATACTATCGATGTTTTTCAAGGTCAACTAATAGTTCAATTCAAGTTACTTTTTAGTAATTTTTTGGCTTATAAAGATAACTTTTTTCGGGTGGTGTCCCATTTTAGGCATATTCCCCTTATTTTGAATTTGGAATTTTCGTATTTTGTTTTGAGTAGCATGCCACCCTTATTTTGAAGTTCGAATTATCGTTTTTCTTTTTTGAGTAGCGTGTAATCCTGAAATCGCTGCAGTGTCGCGTCGCTGTCGCTCCGGTGTGCACGGTGCCATTTAAATAACATGGGCAGCGATTCCAACGCGACGTCGCTGTCGCGTCGCTGTCGCGCGTGTCGCGTCGGTCTGCGCAGTCCTTAATCCTTTCAAATTAAGGCGTGAAAGCAGATCAAACAACCAAATATATTTTCCCATTTATAACATTAGTGTGATTTAAAAAATTGTTAAAGTAAAAAAAAAAACCAGTTCTCCAAATTATTTTCAAGATTCGATTAAAATTCAATCGCTTTTTGTGATCATAATAACGAATCAGAAAGAAAAACCTAATCACACTTCTGTTCTTCGGAAGTTTCCGTAATCTTACAACATTTTACCACCAAAACCAGGCTGGCTCCACGCCAGGGTAGAAGTGGCAACCGTTGCGCTGAGCAGTAGAAAATTGAGAGGAATAAAGTCGAGCGGATTCAAGATTGAGCCTGAATATTATGTAGAGGGTGGACTGATATCAGGAAACCGGTTCACAGTAACATGATACTATTTTCAACAAAATAAAACTGTTTGATTGACTGTTTTATTAAAATTTATTATTAGTGGCTTCATGTAAAAATAGTAATTTTTTACACTACGAGTAAAATTGACACAATTTACGGCTTGAACCCATAAATCGTAAGACATATATATATACATATTTTTGTTTATGACGATAATTACCGAAAGTGTATACCCGTAGGTAGGTGAGACGTCATAAATAGGCATTGTAATTGCTGTTGGTTTTTAACTAAGCAAAAATCGTCAGTGTAATATAGGTAACATAGTCCCATTCCTAAATTCATAACTAATAGTCCACATGCATTAAAATCAATCAGGGTTGGTAGGAAAAGTAGGAATGCATTATCAATAAACTTCTTTTTATTATTGTTATTTTCCTATTATTATTAATTTCATATTTTTTGATAGAGAGTATTTTGAATATTTTTTAGTACTCATCATCAACGTAACCGCGTTTACTTTTGGAAAATTTCTCACCAGCCAGTAATCTTTTTGTAGTAAGCTTTCTATTTTTAAGAGACAAAAAATAATACGTACTACATTATTAGTTTATTTCCTTACCCTGGTATCTTTCTCAAGCATGCCCAGCCCTACATATGGTAGTCGTACATCCGGGCTGGGTTAAACGCCAATATCAATTACTGCAAATCCCTAAGCGCGCAGGATGAGCCTGATCTTTATGCCCAATTCTGTGCGAGATGATTCAGCGGCGCACGCGCCTCTTACAAAATGTGATTGATGCTTCAAGGGCTTTAGGGATATACTGCCGAGATGAAACTTGAAAATTTCAAGAATATGAAAGTTTATGCCTAAACTTTGATATACGGTAGTTTTGTGGAGGTTGGAGTGGAGCGGTGGTGTAGTTCTTCTGCTTCCAATGTGTTTTCGATATTCTAATCCATAAAAGCCTATTTATAGTTGCACAAGTACAGTGGCGTATAACTTAATACGTCAACTAAATTCACCAAGGAGTTCGTGTAAGTAATTCTTATTTACTACTTACATGAGTTAAGTCACCATTAATTATCGTGTGGGTTGTAAGGTCGACAACCGACCTCACAAACCCTGGTATTATAGAGCCGCCAAAGGCCACTGACTTGGCTCGTGTAACGACTAACGGCTTAACGAGCCTTTCGAAGCACGAAAACGTTAAGTGGAAACTTACAATTTACCGAAGAGTAAATTAGCCCTAAATGTCTTTCAGAGATGGAAAACATGGTGTAGAATTTTATTTAAGAATTCCAAATTTGATCAATACGTTGGTTCGTAGTGGGGTTCAAATTGTGGTCTTACGTCCAGAAATAAATATTACAGCCGTTACACCACACACCGTTCATATACCCAAGATTCTGCTCATATTACTTGGAGCTCTAGCTAACCTTTTTGAATAAAGATAAGTATTTCGAATATTCCGTCGAATTTTCTCCTTTAGCTTAAAACAATGCGAAATACAATCTTGATGATTAAGATTATTTACCTTATCCTTAGGCCTATAAAGGTTATTGTTATTTTAACCTTTTCAGAATAAATATGACTATTGTAGAATGAGTTATTTATTATTTTGCGATACCAAAAGATCGTACAAAAGTGTGTTTATTCGTCTTTCTTCATGACTCATTAACTCAAGAAAAAAAAAATAGGTATAGGACAAATGGCGCAATCTCGTGTTGGAGGCCAAGACACCCTGAGCCGCATTAGTAAGTAAATATATTTTAGAAAATTCCACAGAACTTGTGGTAAATAAATAATTTCTTTCTTTCTTTCTTTCTTGCTTTCTTTCCTCGTCAGGTTGGTAAGCCTATTATAGAACAGTTAGATCGACATATATTTTTTTTCCAATATTCATTCATTATATAAATGTTGTGTGTTGTATGTTGTATGTTTTCTAATTATATAAATAATTAGAAAACATACCTAGAAAATTTTAAAATTTTCTATGGATTTTTTGAATGAATTCAAGACAAAGTAACTTCTGTCGAATCATTTATGTTTTAAGACAGTTCTAAGACCATAATTATCAGCATAATGTAATAAATTAAAGTACCTTTGCTTTAGACATACAGAAATTACTTTCTTAATCTTATTATATTATAAATCACATAATATCTTCATTTCAATATGCACAAAATTTGTTGGTATTAGGGTATTTGACTACATTTTTATTTTATAAATCCAAACTTGTTAGTTTTTGCTATCGAACACTAAAATAATTTTTGGTTTTATCTTTAAAATCGACCAAGTTACTAAGTTTTAAAATTCAAGATAAGACAGTCACAAGCAAGTAACGCCATAATCTCCAAACATAAATCGTTATTGAAAGAGGCAGACATATTGAAACTTTAAAAAATCACTGTAATTTTTTTTATCCAACCGATTCTGTATTCTTATTAGCGAATCATCTGCTACAAATCTATATTTTTAAATTAAGTAGTAAAATATGGTAAATTTAGGAACATATTTGTAATTCTGCCAGGTAGACTGATGACCTGAGGAAGGTCGCTGGTGGTGGCTTTATGAGGAAAGCGGGTGATCATGCGCTTTGGCGTGCCCTTGGGGAGGCCTACGTCCATCAGTTTACTGCAATAGGCTGATTGATTGATTGATTAATAATTTGGTAAAACCACATCGTAACAAAAAAAATATAAACAAACAAACATCAATTATATTCATGTAAATTATACAGGTAGCACACCATCGTAATTTTCTATAAATAAATGATAATACTGCCAATTTAACGTGTAGGATTAATGTTAGTCCTGGCCCATTCCTGGAAACGTTCCAACTTGGCAGCATATTCAGCAATTTGTGTACCGCAGGGATTTTAGCGATTTTTTACAAAGAATGTCTAGATTAGAGATCCTCCGCGCTCAGCCTAAGAAGAAAATGCAAAAAGAAGTCGTTAAATATAAAATTGTATCAGATAAATCTAGGTCCATCTCTGCATAAAATATTCTACCTTTCTTCTTCATTGTGTGGGTTGTAAGGTCAACAGCCAACCTCACAAACCCTGGTGTCAGTGTTATAGAGCCGCTATTTTACTGAAAGTATATAAAATCAATGAATCAATTGCAGAAAGACCAATGTCATCGACAAAGCTTCAGGATAAGCAAGTTGAAGTAAGAATGGACAGGTCATATAGCTCGACGAACTGATAACTGTTGGGGAAGAAAGGTTCTCGAATGGCAATCACGGGCCGGAAGGCGTAGTGTTGGACGACCTCCCACAAGGCGGAAAAATGACTTGGTGAAAGTTGCTGGGCGCCGCCAGTGGATGCAAGCAGCGCACGTAGTTCACGTTGAAAATCTATGGGGGAGGCCTTTCATCAGTGACAGTTTTTCGGCTGAGATAATGATGATGATATAAAATCAAAACTTGACAAACATGAATGGTGATCGGCGGCTCAAAATATATTTTTCTCCGACACGCTCGAAAATGTGATCATTACTGCCAAAAAACAGTACGCGAAGTAACTCATTTTTGGACGAAACATTTCTCCATACAAAACAGCGGCCAGCAATGTGCCCTCAAATGGCCTAAGCCAGCAAAGTAACTTTCGTCTAGAAATTTCAATGTATTTGAGTCTTTTTACATACTCTTATGTTCTAAATTCAAATTTTATATGAATCGTTTGTAATTTTCATCTCTTTTATTTTTATCGTACTATTTTTTTACTTATTTATCATGATGAAGTTAAGTAATCATTGAATTAGGGAAATATTATAACAATGAATGGTTCAAGAAGTTAAAGTAAAGGTTAAAGTGATAACTATTAGAACTTATAAGTTTAGTACGATGCAAGAAGACATCTAAACCCAAGGTACCTACCATAATATTTTTAGTATTTTATAATTTCCTCGCATATTTCAGAGAAAAGCACTATACAAGTCACGGCCGCAATAACTCTTGCTGGACTCGTACACAATAAAAGTCCTCGCCTGCGGCTCGGACTTTAAACGTGCCCTCGTCCACCTATAACTAATTTACCGGCCGCGGTAGTAATGTACTAATACTCAGGAATAAAAATTTAAGTACGATATGATTGTGGTGTTTCTTTTTCATAGCACAGAATAAGTAATATAATTATGACAGAATAGGCAATATTATATCGTATTACTATAAAAAAAATAAAAAACTCAAACTAAACTGGATGAAAATAGAAAACTCTGAAAACCTCTATGAGCAAATAACAAAGCCGCCCTGTTTATGGTTCGTTATGGGCCCACTACTTTGGCTTCATCTATTATAATAGTCGGGTTTCATCTGTCAGTCTTTCACTCTGAGCTCGTACAGTAACGGGCTCTTTATATGCAGAACGTTTGAAAATATTCGAATTGAAATAGCGACTCGTTTGACGTAAACGTTGAGAAGTATTCAATTTGCCAAGTTGCAGCTGCAGTTGACATTGCGGTCTTAGTAAGCGTTCGATAACTAGTCTACTTAGAACTTTGAAGGTTCCAGTGAGGTATTTGAATTCAGTTTTTATTATAAAATATATTTTTTACGGCAAAAGTTTTAGCGTTTGACGCCGTCAAATGTGGAATAGCATACCGAGAAGATGTATACGCACTCCATCAAGGTTTACATGAAGGTTTTTTTGTACAATTCGTCAATAAAAAACATATTTATGTAACAAAGTGTCCTTATTTTAACTAATTTATATAAGAGACTCTTTTTAAGCTATTTCTAACCTATGCTAGAAAGCTCCACTCCTCAATTTTATTATAATTATATTACAGAACAGAGTAACAGACATACGACAGTTTTAATAATTTAACAGAATAAGAGTTTATCACTCATTGTGACAACATTAATAAAAATGATAATAGGAAAGTGGTACCCACTCAATGCAACGAACAGGCATAGTAGGGTTTATAATACAAACATGGTAATCATATTATATAGTCTTGAGTAGGTATTGAAGCTATATCATGGTACAATAACGTATTCTATCAGAGAGGTCATTGAATTTTGATCAGTTGGCTGAATAGATAACACTGCAGTTGGCCGGTTGCTGCAGTGTAGAATTGTAGGTGTAGATATATTATATAGGTATGTCAATACATTTAATTTGAATCGGAATAAAACATATTGCAAATTGATACTCGTAAACATGAAATAAATCTAAAACGAATAGGAAAAGAATCTAAGCTTAGTATAAAATAATCAATAAACGAAAAATTTATTATATTTTTGTTAAAATTTGAGAGTAATTTAACACTTTCAGTCTTGAAAAACTGGGATAATATAGCCGGAACCAAACGTACCTGTAAAAGCACGCAAGACGCTTAAAAGGTAACGTGCTGTTGTCTTAAATCTCTCTTTAGGCAGCATAAAGTATGTTTTATTTTTCTTCACTTTAAGTTCTGCTACGGCGTAGCACTTGGCGTAGCCCTCTTCTCGTAGCAAACTAAGATTTTCGTAGAACATCCGCTACAATATTTTTACTCGTACTTCCTATTTGTTGTAGTTTATACTTACAAACTGAGTCACTAGGCGTGTTATTTGCGGTAGAGCAGACGATGCACATGGCTTGTTACATCCATCAATTCAGGAGGTAACTAGATATTTCCTTTAGTATGACGAAATTTCCGCAAGACCATGTAACACCTGCATCGTATACGTCGAAACCTTGAAAGTTACCACTTCGAAAGACTAAACCACGGCAAGACGGAACCTCGACCGTCACAGTTTTTATTTAATTATTTATTTATTTGCAAACAGTGATACATTTCATATACAAAAACATCTCGCCAAACTGAAACAGTTTGTTGGCGAGTACAGCGCTCAAACATAAACGCGAATAATGTACCTATCACATTTTTTTTAATAAGGAGAAGTTTATTTATATTTTATCAGATAAATTCAGAAATAATAAACAAAAACTTTATACAAACCTAAGCTATCTTATTTTTAATTAAAACTAAAACTAGTCAAAAAGCCCGCCTCGGAGCATACCCGGCTCAAAGATTAAAAACTATCATGCACTAAAAACTAAGCTTGTTCCTCTACATTTATACCTATCATTATATCTTTCAGTTTCTTTTTTAAAATAGTTTCCGTCTGTCGAGGTTCCGTCTTGTCGAGGTTAAGTCTTTCGAAGTGGTGACTTTCGAGGTTCCGTCGTACACTCCATCTATTCACTGTGCTATAAATATAGGCGGAATTATTAACTAATATGTTTCCCAGTTTACATTCTAACAGCACAACACGAGTTCCATTACATGCCCTGAATAGTGCAATAGGCTTTCGGGAATTCTGTGCGACCTCTAGAAACAGAGTATGGAAAGTATTTTAGCTGCTTATATTGCGAAGGTCTTCTTGTAGTGGGACGTTTAAAGGCTAAATCTAACTCCTTATTCTTTCTCTTCTTTCTTTATAATATTTTATAAAAAATAGTAAATTATCATCATCATCATCAACAGCTCTTAAACGACTCCTCCAAGGGGCTTGAGCCTACCCTGGATTAGGGTAATCAGGCCTAAGACGACCACGCTGGCCCAGTGCGGGTGGATCGACATCACAAAGAGCCTTTGAATTTCTTCGCAGGAGTGTGCAGGTTTCCTCAAGAAGATATTTTTCGTCATGTAAAATATCAGGATAAGGTAAACGGTATTTTTTTTTACTATGTACTTGTACTTTGAAATAATTATATTGCAAATGCTGTGATTATTCATGTAAAAGCTAAATTTCTAGGGTTCCGTAGTCAAAAAGAAACCCTTACAGTTTCGCCATGTCCGCGGCTTATCTCAGAGACTATTTATTAATCATGCCGACGAAGTGGTTGCTTTTTTAAAGTTCTTTGGTACACGTGAGAGGAAAGAAAATTATCAAAACACAGGTTAACAAGAATAGACATGTATTTTGCATGTATTTTTAAATGTAAAATAAGTTGAGAATATTATAAAAAAACATAAACCATAAAAGCTCGAATGTATATTTTAATATTACGTAATTAGTTAATTTTATAAGCCACTACTGAATTTAAATGTGTACCTAAATTTTCGTATGAAATTTCATTACATTACTACTTTTCCCAATTTTGATCCTCTAAAACATGATGTAAGCCTTTTACCATTAATGAGTTACCAACCTAGTAGCACTTAATGAGGACCAATTAAGAACGATTGAATTAATAATTACACTCTACATCTAATAGTCAGCAAATACCAAACTATTGTTCAACTATTGTTCAAGTTATCTATTTTAACACTTTAGCTGCCATTCAAACGTTGTTATGTGCGTTTAGAATAGAATCTATCTAACTTTGTACTATGTTGTTCAAAAGAAGAGATTCTTTCTATCTGGGCCCGTGTGGTTATAACACAATCGAAGTTTTACTACAATTTCGTAGACATTTACAAAGTCAGTTTTGTATGTCTACTCCATCATTAGCTTAATGTATTTTAAAAAATATGTTTTTTTTTTTCAAATAGTTGGTTCGATAGGAAGAAACCAGTCAGGGTCGAAAAACAGATCATATTTTGCTCAAAGACGTTCAAAATTGTATAAAGGCATACCCCAATGATTTTCACAATAATTAGTATAGTGCATGGTTATCCACATCCTACAGCTTTCTAAGAAAGCAACCATAAGAACATCCATAAACATCAGGGCTCGAGTTCCTCGGTAGGGACTTATACGAGCTGTTCATGAACCATAGGGTTGGTTTGTTTAGGGGTAAGAGCCTTCCGCTCCCCCAAAATTCCGGTTACGCTTGATACGTCAATTTTGCGACACAAGCATTAGGTCCATGTCAAAAAAATAAATAAAAAATAAAGGGTTGGTTTGTGGGGCCTGTCCACGTTGAGTCTTCCGTTGCGTGGTCACCATTCGGAAACTTCCATGTCTCAACAGCTACTTCTCACTGCTCTCGGTAACTTTAATATGCTTGCGGATACTATTTATTTATTCCAGACTCGATCATTTAAAATAGTTTAATATAAGCAAAATGCTAACGTGTTAATCAATTCAACAACCGAATCGATGAAATCAGCAATATTTAGCTTGACGAGGACGTGTCGATATTAATGGTAAATTCAATGCCTTCATTAGTTACGTATAGAAAGGTTTATGATTTTAAACATTGGGTAGGTCATCAGGCAAAAAAACACTACTTACTAACTTAAACTTAACAGATTATTTGTGATAACTATAATCACACTTTGAAAGTATGTTGGGATATTTGGATGTTTAGATGTTTGGATTGGAACCCTGGACATAGGATACTTTTTACAAAAAAAAGTCTTATTCCCACAGAAAAATCTAACACGAGCGTAGCTAATAGGGAATAAGCACATTTTTTTTTTAATTCATTAATCGAAATATTTCAAAATCCAGATAAACACATAAAATATATTTTATCAAATATCTTGCTCAGAAACAAAGTTATAAGGCTTCAAAGTTGATGGTTAGACAGAGAGGTCCGACATGACCATTGACGTCATTGGTCACGCGGGCCATACGTCCGCCATAGAAAATTTTGTTTTCGTTGGTGATGAAAAGAGGGACAGGTATATTTGTTTAATAATGTTGTATCTAGTTTGTTTTTCGATCGATTTCGATTCTGTTTTGACTGTCAGTATTCTAATTTTGTATACTTTCTGATGAATTATGAAAAAAACTAATATTTTTTTTATGCATATTCCCTATTATTGCTAAATCAAGTTTGAAGATGTGAGAAGAGAACACGTGAAAGTGTCAGTACTTTTCTTCTCACTTCAGAGGTGCGAGACAAAATACCGTCACTACATTCACCGAGCATACGCCGTTGCGGAGATTATACAAACCAAATCCATACATAACAAGAATTACGTTCAATGGATGGCGTCAAAATTAAAATAAGCAAAAATCTGAATAAATAATAAAAATGGATGAAAACGCAGACTGGCCATCAACAAAATAGCGCGTTGGGCAAACAGAGGGTGGCAAATAAACATGGCTGCGGAGTGGCCCGCGTCCATAAAGCTTTGTATGGATTACGGGGATTTTTATTGCTCCGCGTACCCATCCCCCGCGTAAGGGGATTTGTTGGCAACTGGGCCGCATCCAGTATGGGGTGTTTATGGTATTTATATCGACCTAGAAGCACTTTGACAAATTTCTTAATTTGCATCTTGACAGCGTCATTTCGCTTCTTCATTATTTTAATGTTTATATTATTTTTCCTAATCATTTAATAATCTGCTCCTGGAAATAGGAGGCGGCGCGGTTTATACAGAAGTGACGTGGTGAGGACGTATGGCGGTGGCGGATAGTCAAAGTAACACAATACAAACCTTAATATTACGTAGCATAGCGTCGTTTTTGTCATAAGGATAATTGCGTCCGCGCCTCCAGGCGACGACGATGTCCCGCCACTAGGTGACGCACCATCATCGCCACAAAATGGCGCCCCGGATTCTTATGGTATGTACTATTAAGGTTTATATTATGTTACTTTGACTATCCACCACCTCTATACGTCCTCGCCACGTCTCTTCCGCGGAAAATCCTCAAACACTTTTGACTCCCTAAAACCTAAAACATTTACAAAAACTTTAAAAACAGAATATACGAGTAATATTATGTTGCTCATTTATAAATCATACGCATACCCAATTTTTAAGTCTTAATATTTTTTTTCTCATCAAAACTGTTAACTAATATGGCTTTATTAATAAAATATATCTATCGAGGATAAAAATATGTATCCTCGATAAACATTTAATGTTTTTCATTAATCACCGCAACACTCGCCAGATCCGAATTTCAGTGCGGTATTAGATACTCGTACCCGAGATTGGCGTGTAGGGGCGCCAAATCTCATAATAGTTTCCTGCGTTCTCCGGCCAATCCTTTTACGGGGTCGCTTTTAGTGGAAGAGGCTGAGCTATCATTGTTATGGGATGAAAGCGAAGCTGGATAAGATCAGTATTTATTTATCTATACCTATAATTAGCCGTATTTGTTACGACCGCGTAGATTCGTTGCGATTTAGTTTGTGTGGGTTAAGATCTTACTTATTATATACTCGTTGTGTGTGTGTGTGTGTGTGTGTGTTTTCAACAAACAATATAGGTAACCGAATGGGTTTCCTATATACATCAAGTTTTAAGATGAATTCAGTGTTTTTATTATAGTATTTATTTGTGTAAAGCTAAATAGCAGAATTTAATGAGATTATAACTGCTTTTACTACTATAGATTATACTGCTGCTGATTTTAACGCTGTACGTTAAAATCTGCTTAATTCAAATTGGTGATAATTTATTGATGAATACTTAATACTATATAATTACGTTCATGGTTTGTTATAATGCTTCTACAGATAAAAAATAAAAAGTAATAATAATAAAGTTTTAAATTATTATGTTTTTGCTGACTTATTATTATCATTCGAGTAATATTCTTTCCCTCATGATAATCGTACCATATATCGTACTGATCCAATATCCGTTCTCTCCGACAGAAACAAATATATCACGCTCGTTCTTGAAGGTCGCTCTACATAATGTCCAATAATGGTTAACGGGCTACGACCACGTGTGAAAAAAAAACAGCTTTGGGTTTCACTTAAGAACAAGTTCTTGCACTTGCACTTGGTCGACATACCCCTTTGCCGCACGAAGCGCTTTCAATCATCTTTTATTATGCGCACGGCCAAGGAGTGGAATTCTTTGCCTGCTTCTGTTTTTCCGAGTGCTTATTACCCAAGCATTTTCAAAGTTAGAGTGAACAAGCACCTTCTGGGCGAGCTCGTTCCATCATCGACCGCATCTCGTCCCTCGCGGACCTGATTGTGGCCAAGAGTAAGCCCATCAACTAATAAAAAAAAAAGTTTCACCATTCCGCAAATGTCACGTGTTGGACGGTAAAAAAGACTGGAGTTTAAAAAAGGAGCAGGTTTTCAATATTTTTTAATGTATAGAGGTAGAGGTGCGCTGTGATAATACTTTTCCACATTGTCTGATTTTAGTAGACACATATTTTGGCCAAGATCTGAGAATGAGATATACGAAAATATTATCTTAACCTTACATTTGCAAATACGTTTGCACGAAATTGTCGGCGAATAAAACAAATTTTGAAGGTTTTTCTTTAACTCTGATGTATTTTAATACTTTTAATACTTTAGAGATGTGGTGCTGGAGACGCCCCCTAAAGATCCATCCTCTAAGAGCTTTGTGTTAAAGACAGGTTATCGTCAACTGTGCAACTACGAATACTGAAGTTTTTTGGTCACGTTTCTAGAAATGAGAACTCGATGGAGAGACTGGTAGTTCAGGGCCAGGTGGAAGGCAAGAGAGCACGCGGTCAATCGCTAGCCCGTTGGATAGACGCCATCACAAAAGCTACTGAGTTCACCATGGTCCAGTGTATTCGCGACGCCTCTAACCGTCAGAAATGGAAGCACATAGCCAGGAGAGCTACCCTCGGAAAAGATATCAACCCAGGAGAGCTACCCTCGGAAAAGATACGACCACTCTGACAAGAGTGTCCGGCTAAGAAGAAGAAGATTTTAATACTTTACTTCTAATATTGGCTTATCGATCGCTGCCTGAGTTACTTTCTCAGTAGAACGGAATTTCGCAATATTACTTATAAATCTCGGTGTAATACTTAATGATTCTTCTAATAAACTTTATCATTCACGATATTGAAAGTATTTCTGAAAAAGTAAAATTCGCAAAAGAATAAAAATACTACTTTTGCCATCTTTTGCTTACTAAAATTTTGCTAAAAGTTTTCTTCTGTGCTATATTTACTTTTGGTAAAGTTCTTGGTATTTATTTCTATACAAGTAAACGAACGTATTTTCAAATAAAAATATTCTTCGATGCTCTTTTTTTATGTTAGATGAAAATGTAAGTCGTATTTTTTTAAGCAGTTTATTTAACATAAATAATCTGGAAAAGTATCTTTTCTAAATACCAATTTATTACCTTTTTTATAAAATGTATCAGTCAGAGATAAGATTTGGTCTTCGTGCTGCTTTTAGTAACTTAATAAAATCAATCTTTAGTTTATGTTAAGTGGCCCAACATCTGAACCTAATGTATGAATTTTATCGTGTAGGCTTAGACATTGTCAGTCATTATTGTAAATCTAATTAGGCCAATAATCCGATATCTGTCTGGATGATATTGCACATCGACGAAGCGAAAATTAAATACTCATAAAAAAAATTTGAAATATAATATTGTTCGGATAATAACGTAGTAGATATGATTTACTTAGCCTTGTTATAATTATAATTTTTGTTTTATATTTCTCACTAATGTATTTAAAAAAAATGAAGCATCCCAAAACATGAAAATTACTTGTGTTTATTTAAGGCGACGAAAATATAATTATAATACTCTAGAAAATATAAATTATATAAAAGTCTGTACATTACTATTATTAAGAAAGTAATTAAACTGACTTTCGAATATAATATAGTAACATTTCAAACAAGAGTATTATTTTAATTAATTACAATGGTGACACAGTGCTTTAATGAGAATCTCGTAATTCCCGACGTGAATCCTTTGTAGAATGATAATGCATGCCGTTTCATAAATGAATAAAGAACATAGCGAACTAAATTATTAAATAATGTTTTAATTATATTATCAACGGCCCGTTACAGTCCACTGCTGGACTATGAGCCTCCTGCTTGGCAGGCGGGTTGGAGATCGCAGATTAAAAGGTTACTGTATCAGAGAGCGCTGCTGCACATTCCCTGTTCAATGTGTAGTCCCTAAGTTGCCTCTTACGACACCCACCACGGGAAGAGTAGGGGTTTGTGATAAATGTATTCTACTCTGCCGTCACCACACGGCCAACATACTAATATTATAAATGTGAAAATATATTTGAATATTGGATGTTTAGATGTACGAGTACTCAACGGTTTTAGATGAAATTTGGAATGGAGATAGCTTGTAACTTAGATTAACATATAAAATACTTATTACTAGGCTAGTTTTAATTATATATAATAATATATTTTTTTAAATAAATCTTTTAAACCACTCTGTTAAGTAACCAGTCTACCCTGAACGCAAAGTCATATACAAACTGCACGATTAAACAATCGTGCCTGCATCACCGAACATTTTAATAATTAAAGTGTATTGTCAGCATAACCGAGTAAGAAAGCACAAAGTTTAAAGTTGAGAGGAAGTGGGTCAAAATTCGGTTGAAAGATTTGACTTGAACAAAGAAATGCAAAATTTATGCAATGGCGTCTTAACAAACCCAGTCCTTCCTTCATCGTGTGGGTTGTAAGACTCACCATCGAGCCGCCAAAGGCCACTGACATGGCTCGTGGTAGTAGCCGGGCCTAATTGCCGCTGGCAAGGCCAGTGACGCTGTTATTCTGCCAGAACCATGATAATATTTTAAGGACATCTCACACGTCGATCTGATCCAGAGCTTGTACTATGGGTATCAGATAGTTGATATATATTACTTAAATAGATAAATACATACTTATATAGATAAACAACATCCAGACACAAGGCAAACCCAAGTGCTTATCACACGAATGTTTGCCCTGGGCGGGATTTGAACCTACGACCCTGTGCTTCGTAGGCAGGCGTACTACCGACTAGGCTACTACGCTACGGGGTCGAAAAGCAATTTGCTTTCAGTATCTCGGCAAAGTCTTTCACATTTTTGCATCACCCTACATACTTTCTCTTTCCTTGTTTTGCGAAATGTCGACTACTCGGCCTCGGAGGCTGTTATGTAATGTTAGTAATCTTGTGTTATAAAACCCTCTAATTCCTGTATTTTATAAAAGGTGGCGACGTCACGTCATGCGTGAGTTGATCTTCCGGTACTTGGAATAAAATGTTTCCCCGTGTATCAGAATTAAGAGCCCATATATAGGTACATACACGTAGGATCCACGCAGCGAAGTGGGATCTCAAGTTACTTGTGTCTAATTACTCGCACTTCAAGTAGGTACGGTGCGTAATTAATTCACCATGCCGCTGCTACTGTCACATAAATTTCTAAATGTTTATAATTATATTGTGCCTACGGCGTAAGTTCGTTCCTCACTGAGGGACTAGATCCACTCTGAATCAGGTCATAGCCGACCATGCTGCAATAAACACGACTTTTCTTGGCAGATGAGCGCAGGTTTCCTAACGAAGTTTTATGTCATCGTAAATCCAAGTCGTAAATACATCGAAGCGTACTTTTTAAATTTGAAATTCGAAAACACATTGGTATGTGGTGAAGTTCAATCTATAGGTAGAGCTTCTCGGACGGGAGGCAGCGTCCCCGGCCACTAGACGCTTTCGCAGCAAAGTTTCAGATACGCACTTGGCCAATAAACTAGACCACCAAAGCTCTTATTCTGTCTTCACGCAGTTATAAACTTAATGTCGGCTTTCAATAAACACCCTAGGTGACCCAAAAATGGACAGATAATACCACCACCGGGCAGAGACATAATATTAATCATACTCAGATTCTGCAGAAAAATATTTTGAATTAAACAGACAAATAGTGAAAAACATAACAACAACAATACTTTGTTTAAATTTTGTGCAAAAGTGAACATGCCTTATGCTACAAAGTAAATGCTTGTATTCAAAAACACTATGAGATCCAATTGGTATATTGGTAGCCATATTGGCTATATGGATAAAAACCTTTTTTTAAAGGCTGCTGATTATTGTGTTAATGGAACAATAAAATTATCAATCTTGCATATCATTGTACATAGATAATCATCATAGTATACAATCTAATACAATCATCATAATTTTCTTTTAGAAAATCATAACAAAATAAAAATACTTACATAAAATATTGGTCTGAAAATATCTATGAAAGAATGCAAAATGCCGTTGTTACTAAATCGTTTCCAAACGATTGCATGTGTGATCGAGAAATTGCTTTGAGATAGCATTGAAATAATCCACGATTTTGACTAATACAGCCTATTTGATGCAATGGCCCGTGACGAGACGACTAGACTGTTATTTTTCTTATTATCGTGTGGTTTAAGGTCAGCAACCGACCTCATGAAGCATGGCTTGTAATATAACGGCTGTTAGGCCGCGGCCTTACTATTTAACGTTTTATTTAAATTACAATTTATTATATCTGTCGTCTTTATTTCATATATAAAATACAAGAACAACAATAACAAACAAAAACAATAACAACATCAACAACAATAAACAGTACAACAACAGCAACAATAACAATATTATAAATGTGAAAATATATTTGGATGTTTAGATGTTTGAATGTTTGTTCCGCTTTCACGCCTTAACTACTTAATGGATTTGGATGAAATTTGGAATGGAGATAGTGAGTAATTTGGATTAACATATAGGATACTTTTTCGGGAAAAAAATCTTATTCCCACGGGAAAATCTTACATAAACCGAGAATAGCCGCGGGCGGACCACTAGTTTTAAATATTATGTTACAACTAATACTAGTGATACCAGTATACTCATTGGTACTTGTTACGTGGTACGTCTCTTCACGAGCGGTTGTCCGTCACCACTCTTCCGCCACTGCCGCTCTGCTCACCGCACCGCCGCCGCCGCTGTCATCGTGGCCACCCCAATGCAAATGTATGGAATTTGACACATTTCTCGCCGCTCGCTGCTCGCGTCTCCGCTTGCCGCTCCGCTCCTCTCACCGCTGACATCGAGGCCGCGGCCTTAAGCCGATACATGTAATACAAGCACGGAATCATTCTTCTTTTCAGAAGATCAGGTGATTCAGCCTGCAACGTCCTAACTCCTAACCAAACTGAGGACAGTCTCAACGTCTTTATTTGGCAATGTCCCTATTGGAATTCTTACCCGGAAATATCAGAAATTAACTAATGAGAACAGAAAGTTATACTACTGCTTGGCAGGAAGGCGAAAAACTAAATGTAAAACCAAGTTCCGACAAGACACTGCTGCTCCGATAGGGCACAATTCCGACAGGACACTGGCTGCTCCGACAGGACACTGCGACGACTGCCTACTGCTGCAGGACAATGCTTCGACAGGATACGGCTTTAGACACTACTCTAAAAGATAATTAAAAAACTAGAAATGTATTTACCGTCTGGATTTTTATACATATTTGTATTTATCTACACTCATGTCGTAAATCCTTCATTTACTTATCAGAAACGCTAAGTATATCATTTGATATACCTTTCGATGGAGCCGTGACTAAGGATCCATACAAATTTCATTTCGTTATCGCAAAGTTGTAACAAAATGAAGTTTTTTTTTTTTTAATTTTTACGCAGATGCTTGCTATTTGAGCACACTAGCATGTTTCGGAACGCAACCTTGGCGGCGCGCATGCGCGGTGCGATATTACTGCAAATTTATTTTCGCGCCATTAACGTAAGTAATGTCAATAATTATTACAATAAACAATGATTACTTTATTTTGTCTTTAATTTAAATTTGTTGTATGAGTGTAGATAAACGATTTGTTAGACATATTTCGCAAACGCATCAATTTGTTGCAGCGAATTTCAGATTCGCATTTTTTAGCGAAAGCGTTGTTTATGTTTTCATTATTTATATTGTATGCAACTGTACATAATTAGTATTTAACACTCGTGTATACTTTTATGAAACTCGCTGCGCTCGTTTCATAAACCACACTCGTGTTAAATACCCCTCCTTATGCAACAGTTGCATAAATAGCTATTTTAGTGAGTCGTGGTTTTTTGTATTGACTTCATCATATTTTATATTTGTTTTTACCGAAAAAAAAACACACTTAATGTTTCTTTTATAAAACATATACTCGTAGGTACGCATCTTTTATTTTTACCTCTACCGTATTTCAGTTTCAACACAATAAATACATTTTACACGTTTATGCCATCAAGGAACAAGGAAAGAGAAACTATGTAGGGTTGGCAAAAAATGTGAAAGATTTTGTCGAGAAATACTGAAAGCAAATTGCAATCAAAAGTGCAGTTTTACTGTGCCTTAAAAGTGTAATAATTAAAAAAGCCATGTCACTCAGCAATTGTCCGTCACCAATCATCATTGCCATTATTTCAGTTTCTATTCAAACACTGCACTGCTGGAGGATCAACACAATGACTCGTCTGGTCATCATCATCTTCATCATCTTCATCATCATCATTACACTTATAAATGTGAAAATATATTTGGATGTTTAGATAGTCGGATGTTAATTCCGCCTTCAAGCTAAAAGTACTCAATGGATTTGAATGAAAGTTGAAATGGAGATAGTTTGTAACCTGGATTAACACATAGGATACTTTAGAGGAAAAAATCTTATTTCCACAAGAAAATGTTACACAACGCGAGTGTATACAAGTAGATGATATATTAACCTTGCGCTACCCGCATCTAGCGGCTATCCATAACCATAATCAGATCATCGATCCACCTTATAGGGAGAACCATTCTATCCAAAAACTGTTTAGGAAAATTAAATTAATTCTCATAAAAAGGTGCACTTGTTAAATGATTCCTTATTTTTGTACCATCCTGAATAGAAAGGATACAACACTTTCAACTTTACACTTACCTACACTTTTCCTTTCCGATTTCCTGTTTCAAAATCTAATAACGCGTCGCAGCCAGGAGCTGACCTAAATACGAATTGTTTGTTTAAAATTTCAAAATAGTACTACTTTTTGTCTCTCTTGGAAACTTACCTTCGTAAAACACCTATTTGAGTTTGCATCCAGTAATAAAATCAGTCCTACCTTTCTGTATAAGCTGGAAATAGAAATACTCATAACAAATTCTTATTGCTACTAAAACATTAGGTACCTACCTGCCTACTAAATATTCAAAATAAAAATTATGTTTTGTAAAAGAAAAATGTTAGATCGAAACAAAAAATATTCTTCTATTTTTCCTAAAGTAGTGTAGTTGTAGGCTTTTCAATAAAAACGATGAGAAATTCTTCCTTTGTCCCAAATATCTTGATATTTTAACCTCGTGTCTTTGAGTTGGGGTACCGTTTGATCTATGGATAATATATAAATATGGCTGCCCGGGGCCGTGCTTGCTTTTTCGGTTATTTTACATCAGCTAGGATTGGCATTGTGGAGAAAAGAAAACAACAGAATATGCTCTTTATTTGTTTAATTATTATCTTTTGTTTCCTGGAAAATATCAAGATCCAGTTTGAGCGTAAAATTCTACAGTAATATTATGGATAGGTTTCATATTGTGGAATAGGTTGCCGTGTGGTGACGGCAGAGTAGAATACATTTGTCACCAACCCCTACTCTTCCCGTGGGTGTCTTAAGAGGCGACTTAGGGACTATACATTGAACAGGCAGCAGCGCTCTCTGATACAGTAACCTTTTAATCTGCGATCTCCAACCCGCCTGCCAAGCGTGGAGATTATGGCAAAACCCTCCACTTAAGTGGAGGAGGCTCATAGTCCAGCAGTGGACCGTAACGGGCCGTTGATTTTTTATTTGAGAGTGAATAGGCTCCTTCTGGGTAAGCTCGCTAAATCGTAGATCCCATCCCTGCTCTCGGGCTGGATCGGGGTCAAGAGCAAACCCAAACAATATATACATATAAAAAAAAAAAAATAGGTACTGTGAATTTAGTGCCCCCCCTTCCCACTGGCTCTGTCATAAAGTTTCGAATCTTCTTCTTCTTCTTTGCCACGTCCCATTATTTGTGGTCGGCTCTCCTCGTTCTATTGCGCCAGAGCACACTGTTCTGTGTTGTTGTTGGTTTTAATTGGGATTTTTGTAGGTCTTAGGATATGGTGGACCACAAGGTAAAAGTTTCAAATCGATATAAAAAACTTGATTGTCAATAGCTATTTTGTTTTAGAAATTAAAAAGTAAAAAGTACAAACAACCAACTAAAAACCACAAGTAAGAAAAAATACTCCCTTTTCATCATGTATCCCTTGTCACCACTCTTACTATCTTTTGATATTTATGGTCTACATTCAGATCTCTTGAATATAACCACAATCAAATTATTGGGCCTTTGTATTGAATAATCGAAAAACAATCTTATAGACACAAAACGTGACTTATCTATTGTCAGAACTAAATGACAAAGGGAACAGTAGATAGAGTTCGTATATGATAATAGTTATTTGTTAGGTAAGAGAGGAATGTTGATTTTTCCTCAGAGAACTGATATTGAATCCAGAGCATGCGAAGGAGTCTGTAATAGAAGCACGAGCGTAGCGAGTGTTTCTAAAAATAGACTCCTGAAGCTCGCGAGGGATTCTAAGGTTCGAGGTGAGAATAAGATTCCTCTCAAACCCAACACATTATTTTTCACCTGTTCCGGCAAGGAAATCATTTAACTATTTACGTGATTCTTGGTCCTAGCTATTTACTTACCTACGTAAATATTTGTACTTAAAAATGTACAAGAGTTCTCTTATTTTAGATATAATTCTATAAGTTGTGATTAAATTATTGTATTTTATCATAATTCTTTTAAATTTTCAGTTAATAAGATAAAAATAAACAACCAAAACAATAAACAAACTTTTAGGTTAACTTTTTTTAGGGTGCGTTCCAAAATTGTATGAAAACCTATCCCTACGTTCCGAGACGCACTTAAATCGATTTTAGCGCACTCAAAGGCAGGCGAAACCCATACAATCTTTTGGTTTTCTGATCGCTGACAATTTGATTCTGAACACACCCAATATGGCTTACGTCAATTATTTTACGAGCGGATATATGAAAACTTTTTTCCTGTGGAAGATAATGTTCGAAATTCAAACTAATTCTCCTCTCTAGACATGAGAATGGTTTGCATGTCTAGAAATGAATAAGCGATTTTCGACCCTGTTTTCAGGCATTAAAAGTCAACTTTCCGAGGTGGAGAGGTGAAAAATATATTTATACCTCGTCAGTGTTTGTTTAGGATTATTCCACAAAAAGACTGGCTTTGTTAATATTCGATATACTTTATAATAACACTAGCTGTCCGCCTGCGGCTACGCCCGCGTTATGTAAGACTTTCCCGTGATAATTAGACTTTACCGTATCCTATGTGTAAATCCAGGGTACAAACTATCTTCATTCCAAATTTCATCGAAATCCGTTCAGTAGTTAAGGCGTGAAAGCGAAACAAACATCCAAATATATATATATATATATTTTTTTTTAATAATTACTTTTTTTGTGTGATGCACAAGAGTTCATAAAGTAGCGCAAAAATAATTTGTATTTTTATTAATCTTCCTTTACTTTCTTTTTTCTGTCCCATTAGGAGGTGTAGTTCCTTGCCTCATGAGACCAAGTGAGGAAGGATTGTTATTGGTGACGGGTGTGGTAAAATATTTCTTGACGATGCGGCATGTGTTTAAAATGGAGGCTTTTTGAAGAGTGTTAGAGTAGAGGGGTAGATATTTAGAGTTTTGAGGCTATTGCGAAGGGGTTTGGGGATGATTCCATTCGATTGTTATAATGTTTTGATCAACATCGCTTTCACTAAAATATAATAATTTACAATGCTAAGAATTAGAAGTTTTTGCAAAATTTAAACAAACATTTTATTTTTAAAATCAATCATTTAAAAAATCAACAATGACCGTTACGGATTGTTAGGTCAATGACTGTTCGCAATATAGCCTGATATTATATTTTTCGAAATTATTTTATTACTTGTTATAATTACCGCTATTACCTACAAATAAAGCTAAAAATAAACGAGCCATTAATCTACTATTTGAAGACCGCCGTGATGCCTTCAATTTATAACAAAATTTATTTTAATTGTGTTTTTGTCTTCAAAGCAATTTTTTTTTCTTGCAAATTATTTTAATCCTAGTGAACTAATTAATCGGCCATTTTACATATTTTAATTAACGAGAAAGTCGAGTTGGTATCAGAACATTAGCATCAGCTTTCAACTGTCTTTAGTGTAACTTTTACAAGTTATTAATTTATTCGCCAAGTTGTACGGTCTTAGGACAAAGTCACTACATAAGTTTATTTCATAGTGATTAGTAGGTAAGCCAGATTTAAATCGATGTCACAGATATTTAGTACTCAATATTAGATTGGATGCTATTATTACTCGTATACTACGTACATTCTAAACTAACTTTCTAGGCACGCACACACATACACACACACACACACACACACACACACACACACACTTGCATGCACTCTCATATACACAAACTTACACATGTTTTTATTACTGGTGTTGTTATAATTGTTTAGTTTTTTGTTGTTCTTTTGTTTGTTTTCTCCCAACATATTGTTATGATCTACTTGCTCGAACAAGTTATATATTCTTATCTTGTGTTCAAATCTGAGGTGGAGGCCTGGTTTCCTATAGTACAGGATCTCCTAGTTTAGGGACCAGCCTCAACAATATAATATGTATCACTTGTTATGTTCTTCATTAATGTGATTGTTGTTGATGAAATAAATACATTATTATTATTATTATTATTATTCCTACCTACTTATTAAACCTATGAGGTAAATTAAACAATAAGCTTTTAAATAAACAAAGATTATTTTAATTTAACTCGCTAAATATATTTTTATTCGTTATCATTACTTACTACTATTACATAACAGTCAAAACAGTAATTCAAAAAGAAGCCTCGTTTATACACCGTGAAATTTACATCGTTTTGTTCCCGCAGTGTAGTGATAGTACCCGTCAAACTGAACAACTTTTCACGAAAAAAAAATCCTGTGACAAAAATATTTTTGTGCTCTCCATACAAAATGGGTCGGTCGGGAGTCTCACTTCGTATGGAGTGACCAAAAATTTTTTTTTGTCGCAGGAATTTTTTTCTTCGCGAAAAGTTGTTCAGTTTGACGGGTCCTATCACTACACAGCAAAATTATGTAAATTTCACGGTGTATAGGTATAAATTAAATACCTACGTTTCTAAAAGTATTGCAAGATAATATAGGTATAAGAGATAGAATGACATGAATCAGTATTTTTTCTAATGTATTGTGTTTTTTTTTACTCCGAAACTAAGACGACCAAATGGTATATGACTTTAACTCAAATTCCCACTGTTTTGTACACATAATTCTTCATTCAGAAGCTACAAATATTTCGGAATTAATAATAAAGCTTTGATATTAAATGTGTGGTGACGGCAGAGTAGAATACATTTGTCACCATCCCCTACTCTTCCCGTGGGTGTCGTAAGAGGCGACTTAGGGACTACACATTGAACAGGGAACGGGCAGCAGCGCTCTCTGATACAGTAACCTATTAATCTGCGATCTCCAACCCGCCTACCAAGCGTGGAGATTATGGCAAAACCCTCCACTTAAGTGGAGGAGGCTCATAGTCCAGCAGTGGACTGTAACGGGCCGTTGATGATGTTGATGATATTAAATGAACTGCAATATTTATAAAGACCTCTTCGTGTAACGAGCCCATTACTGCACAAGAGTTCTAATGTAGATATTTTGCGAAAAAAGCTGAAATAGCTGCGGTAAGTACACAAATTGCTGAATACGCTGCCAAGTTGGAGCGGTTCCAGCGTCGGGCCATGGGCTCACATTCATCTGACACGGTAAATTGGCAGGATTATTATTTACTTATTCAAAATTATTTGCACATTTGTTTCAATAATGAGAGGTATGGTAGGTGAGTTTAGTAAGTATGTAATTTAGATATTTTTTTAAGTAGACAAACTCTTTGACACTTTGTCACTTTGACTTTTTGTTGATAGATCATAATTTACATGAGTTTCAAACGCGATTTAAATGATCCAAAAGTGCACTACCTAAATAAATTAAGTTATCTGGTAATAATTAAATTTAACCATAATGATTTTTGAACATGTAGCAAAAACAATTATAGGAAAAATATTGTGTCGTGGAAGCACAGTTTGTGACTTGATGTAATGCAAAGTATGATAACACGTTGCTGGAAATACAGCTTCTAATCGATAAGAAAAATGTGATCAAAATTTGGAGTGATACTAACCGTTGTTGCCTGTTGGTGAGTGTTCTTGTGAGGAAACAATCCTGGCAGCATCATCAGGTAATTTTATTGTATCGTCATTTTAAAATCATAAGTTGAGGGGAATTCGGGTGAACTACCAAACACACATACAAATACACACAAAGCTTGAAAAAAAATGAATATAGCCTATAATTTCAAAATTCCTTCTTTCCTAATTACACACACAACTGCAACCTCAATTTATCTTGTATAATATCAAAGTTCGTGTAACGTAGATAAAAATCATCTTTACATTCGTAAAGTTTAAACGGGCGCCTAATAATAGGTTGAAAGGCTATCTCGATTAGAAATCGGGCATTTTGTACTTGAACTATGAGAATAGTTGGAATAAATCGATTTCCAGAGATTGCAGATAGCATAAGTTAGTTGGATTTCTCGTTTCATTAAGTTTAACAGACTTTGATAGCCGCGAGATATAACACGAAAAATTTACTTGGCTTATTCTACAAGAAAATTATACCACAAATTCCGAAAATAAATTGGGATACAAAAGGGAAATATAATTTTCAAGTTATCTATTGAAATCAGTCGTCTTTGAGTTGCTACAAGATATTGAAGCTAATATTCGATTCAATAGGAGACGGAATTCTGTCTAACTTAATTTTAACTAGTAGGTACTTGGTTACTAACTAAAATGTACCAAACTGAAATTAGTCGAAAATTATGTGCGTGGTAGCTAGCTAAGAATTACATAGTTATGGCAGTTCTATTCTTCCTCACCTCACTCACAAGGGGCCAACCATGAACATATTAAGCTAAATTTCACACACAAGCTTTTATTTCTTCAGTGTGCTTTCTTAACGTAAAAATTCTAAATTCAATAAATTGGTATGTGAAAAATATTAAAAATTTAGGTTTTCTCAAAACCATCAAAGTTTAAGTTTAATATTGACAACCTTCTATCAAAGTTTTATCTCGGACGTATAACCCTAAAGCTGTTGAGGTGTCAATCACATTTTGTTCTGATACAGTAACCTTTTAATCTGCGATCTCCAATCCGCTTGCCAAGCGTGGAGATTATGGCAAAACCCTCCACTTCAGTGGAGGAGGCTCATAGTCCAGCAGTGGACTGTAACGGGCCGTTGATGTTGATGAATATTATTATGTGAAGGAAGAGGCTGAGTGAATTTGAAACTGAAGCGTCAGAGCGCACTGAATGTGGTTGTCTGCGCTGTCAATACGCTCTGACATTAAAGTTGCGACTTCACGCAACTGCCAAAAACATACATTTGTACTATAATTTATATTATTATACTATTTTGAGTAGAATTTAAAATCAAACATATCATCATGATCATCATCATCTCAGCCGAAAGACTCGAGCCCATCGGTGGGGACGTATATGATGATGCTGTTGATGATGAAACATTACAGGTTATCAATAAAAACTCATTTATTTTTATTTACATATTTTAATTTCCAGGAAAACCAACAGCTATCAAAACCATAATAAAAAACATTAATGTTAGATAAACGGCCAATTACAGGTCTTCACTAATATAAAATGAATTAAACAAAAGAAATCGCCTAATTTTAGCTAGCCTCGTTGTGAAATACACATGAGTGAAGCACGGTTCACAAGTAAAAGTAAAACTTAAAAATAACTTAAAGTGCTCATGAGACACAACGAAATTCCTTTTAGCAACAATCTTCAATATTACTTAATAATCATTAAAAAACGATGCCGTGAGCCTACGCCTCACCACCGACGCAAGATAACAAAATAAAATGTAAGCATCTCTGTCTACTTTATGGTCAATATTTTTTATGTGCTATGTGCTTAATTTTGTTTTTAAATCAACTGACAATAAATACTATTCTCCTACCCAAAAAAAAATTATTTTATATTTAATGTATGTAACAGGTTTTTCCAGTAACCGATATCTTTATCCTTGTACGTAGATCAGTGTTTAACTCTCAATGTGGGACTCAATCTGAAGTCTTCTCTCGACTTCATTCCCCTCAATTTTCTATGCTCAGCAGAACGGTTGCCACTTCTACCGCTACTGGCTCGAAGCCAACTGGAGATTTCGGTAAAGAAAATGTTTCTAAAGCTGTCGTAAATTACTGTTCTTATCATGAACAGTAACATTAAGTATCCGCCGTGTGGTGACGGCAGAGTAGAATACATTTGTCACCAACCCCTACTCTTCCCGTGGGTGTCGTAAGAGGCGACTTAGGGACTACACATTGAACAGGGAACGGGCAGCAGCGTTTTCTGATACAGTAACCTTTTAATCTGCGATCTCCAACCCGCCTGCCAAGCGTGAAGATTATGGCAAAACCAAACACTTAAGTGGAGGAGGCTCATAGTCCAGCAGTGGACTGTAACGGGCCGTTGATTTTTTTTATTGAATTGATCATTAAGTAAGTCATCATCGTCATCATCATTTCATCAGAAAAAGTTCATTGTAGGACAAAGGTCTACTTCAAGGATCTTCACAATGACCGGTGCTGCATTGCCTGCAACCGTTATGTACTTAATCAGAAATTAATCAAATACCTTTTATTGCATATTTTTAATTTGCAGATAGTAATAGAGTAATTTAGAACAAGATTAGTAATTAATTTATTATCATTTTTCTAAGTTCTTTTGTATCATAAATTATACGTTTTGAGATCGTTTTCTTGTTGATAAACTCGACCAATTTTTCCAGATTTTTTTAACATTTATTGTTTTTTTAATAAATTTATATTTCTGAAACATTCGGGAAAAAGGGGAAAATCTGTGAACTACGACTCTAGATCATTTTATTAATAGATTTTAATTCGCGTCATAATATCCGACTTCCGAAAAAGAATCCGCCGTAAAGAAAATTGCGATAATTTATGTAATCCAATTACTATTATATTCGACAGCTTTTGGTAGAAGAATTCAAATATTTTAAGACGCAGATAGAATCGCTTTGACACCTTTTAAGTGGATTTTTTCTTTGGAATTTTTAAGGTCTTCTTGAATGGATGAAATATTCTGTTTTAAATGGAGATTATTTCTGAGCTACTTCTTTGCCTACCTTTCATATATTTCCCTATCTTTATCTCTTTAATATGTTTATCTCGTGCTTCTAGATTATTATTTAAACGGTAATTTATAAGTCAGTTTTCATTACCATTATCATCTCAGCCAGAAGACGTCCACTGCTGGACACTGAGTCAGTTTTAGTTTCTTTTAAAAACAAAACAAACACGGTTCTCATTAATATTCTTATACTTACAATAATCTTCTAGTAAGTACGAGTACACAAATTACGTAAATCTTTTAAAATTAAGTAAAGAAAAAACCTTGTAGGATCAATATTTAGAATACGTAGTGGTGTTTTTTGAGCTGACTGCTCTAAGAACACTTTTAGAGTTCCATTCGATTTCATTTCTCTGTTGTGTAATCTCAACACAGACGTCATTGTCTTTATCTTTAATATGTTTAATTTAATTAAAAATGGAACCTTTCTACTAAAAATAGTCTTCATGTTTAAGTAATACGAAGTAGTACCTACAATAGAAGCACTTTTCGTGTTTCTTTGTTGCTGGTTGAGTCGTGGAACTCGTCTCATAAAACTACCTACAGACATCGACGCCATACTGTCTCAGTACCTCCACGTACCGCCAATCGACTTGGCATTGCTGCAAGGATTCCAGAACAGCCCAGGTTTCGATGAAGTCGAAGGATTTCTCGTGGTCCAAAAATGCTAGACACAGCGGCTGATTGTACTCTTGCGACTTCTGTATAACCTGTCTCACTGTGTGGTTGTGGTCTACGGTAATCCTTTTCGAAACCTAGCTTGTTCCGGAGGCTGGAAAGCATCAAATCTTACGACGAGACGGTTCGTGAGGACTCTCGAAAACAGCTTATAGATAGGTTTAAGAGTGCGATTGGTATGAAGTTTTTCATTAAAATAGAAAAGAAATACCACTCCGCATGCGTCATATTTTTTGTTGTACTTAAATAATAACATTCGTACACTAATCTTCTCGCATTTATTCGTTTATTTATTTTTCGATGGATTTTATTTAAAAGTAAAATCAAACTAAACTTTACCTTTATGGCATAACATTATTATTTTATTACGGGAGTTAGTTGCTGAAGTCGGTATAATATAATTGATGTAAAACAATGAAAAAACACTTTGTACCCATAAAGTAAAATTATTTGTACAATCTAAATAATAATAATTCTGAAACCATTCAACATATAACAGGAGCATGCAAATCAATAGCACACACAGACTACAAACACAGACACGATCAGGTAGCTGCCATCCTGCACCGGTATTTAGCTTTCAAACACCAACTTGTCACAGAAAACACTGCATATTATAAATATAAACCTCAAATAGTTTTAGAATCAGCAGATTACAAGATGTGCTGGGACCGAACTATAATGACAGACAAAACTATACATTATAACAAACCTGATATCACACTGCATGACAAGAAGAACCAAACAGTATACCTCATCGACGTGGCCATCCCAAACACACATAATTTACAATCAACCCATTCAACCAAAATAAGTAAATATACAGTCTTATCCATAGAACTTAAAACATAATGGCGAGTACACACTGTCCATACCGTCCCTATAGTGATATCGTCTACGGGCGTAATTCCAAAAACCTTACACGCCGGTTTAAAAATATTGCAGATACATCCTCTTACATACGTCCTCATGCAAAAAGCAGTCATACTGAACACATGTAGAATCGTCCGGAAATTCCTCTCTATTAACACCTGAACCCACTTCACCATCACTTGCGCTTTGGCCAAAAGCCCGTGGAAGTGATGTTTTACCCCGTTTACGGGAGAAAAAGCTTTAAAATATATAAATAATAATAATAATAATAAATTTATTCAGGTACAACACAATAAATTATAATAAAATAGATTTTTAGTAAGTGTACGTTTATTTAAATTAATTTTTCAAAATACCGAATTACCGGCATTTGCAAATTCAATACCGGTTTTCAAAAGTGCCTTAAATAGACTGGTATTACCGGAGACTAGGAGCCGTGTTTTGGGTGTGTCGCCACGCTTGGCAGGCGGGTTGGCGATCGCAGTATGATGTTACTTCCTACTAAGCATGGAAAACATGGGAAGTGATTCTTCCCATATTTTTGAATTAGGTCTACTGTACGACTGTACTGTACGCCTTTCAAAATTATCTGTAGCTTTTTTTATCTTGCTGAGGCGCGGTTTTTGCTAACCATACAAAATTTTCAAGGTGATGTCGCTCCAAATTTATACCTGTAATGTATAATCACATCAAATCAACCTCAATCCGACTTATTTCCATGTTGTTCTTACATCCGTTACTTTTTAAGTTCGAACATAAAACTCGGCCTACTAAGAAAAACTCCAGGTATAGGGCCGCAACCCAATTTTTTTATAAGCAGTATCACTAGAACTTTCGAATGTCACGGGTTTCATTTTGCTACCAGATGACGTAATTTTTGTAATATTTAGCCACCCTAAAGTTAGGCTGACTCGCAAAAGTGCCAGGTTTGGGCGAGGCAACCCTTGATATTTTGGCACTTCTTGATAAGTGCTATCGAATGTACTAGGCACCTGCGTGCTACTCGATGAGGTAGGGTTGCATACGGCCCGCTCAAGTTTATGACTTAGTTAGCCCTCTTAAATGCGGTTTTACTAAGTATTTTTTGTTAATTGGAAAAAACAAAAAATACGTGTCTAATATTTTTGAATTACCTGACTGATGGACAAAATATAATTTCTTTTTTTTTTTACCCTATTTACGAGTAACGAATTCACGTCACAACAACGCGTCGCAGTTTAGTGTTGTCGTCTTTTAATATTTTGGAATTATGACTCTAGAGTATGCTTCAAACTTAAATACAAGCTGCTTTGGTAGTTTCCAACGTGTTCTAAGAAGCTCTTAACAAGTGCGGTGAGCTGACGCTCAAGATCGATGAGTACTCCAGCTCTGTGCCAGCGCTGCGAAGTGTTGCAGAATGTTTCGGAACAATTTCTCTGTTAAGTTTGAGACGCTATAGAGTGGTGCAATAGGAGAGATGATATTGGCAGCAAATAAAAGAAATACTTATAGGTATTGTTCCTAGTTGAAACGAATTGTTAAGTTTGGCATATCTTTGCTCCTATTGCTATTTGTATGCCGCATTCATATAATTATTTTCAAAGGCAGTTTTTGTCCCGTGTTTCTTACAAAATCGTAATTTTGTTTGACTTAGTAGTAAGGAATAAAAAACACCATGGATTGTGCTTTAGTTACAATTCTTCATGTTTTATATGCGGCGCGCGCGATATTGTAACATTCCTTTGTCTGCGGCGCCTGCGCCACTGCGTCAATACGTCTTGACAGCCGCATACAAGGGGTAATTATTGACCAAATTTTTAGCCTATTGTGTCCCACTGCAGGGAAAAAGCATCCCCTTTCTTTTTCTAAACTTCTCGGTTTGTAGCTGTGTTCGACCAGTCCGCATCGAAGTCGACCAGGTCTTCATCTTAGGTCTTCCTTCGTGTATTGGTCGATTGTTTTACTTATCACCAATAAATATTTTTAATAATTATCATCTTCAAACAAAATATTTTATGCTTGTAGAAAATGAATCCTATCAAATTTACTGACACGACAGGTTTAGTAACCCGTTCGCTTCTCGCCCTCTCTTGTACCCAAATATTTGCCTCGCCATTTTGCAAATTCAAAACAAGCTTTGCTTGCACCTGCTTTCACACCTCTTTGAACGCAGCACGGCTATAGGCTTCTGTGAAATACATATTCGTACTCCGTTTGATAAAGTATTACCTACTAAAATAAAACGGCTTGAAAAGTTTAATGTAATTATTTTAAAATGGATACAGACAGAATAAATTTAAACCACTTCAAACCGTTCAGAAATACGAAATATTTCAATCATTACTACGCAAGAAACTTCACTTATTAATTCGTCAGGGATGAAATACTAGATTCTCTGATTTATTTATTCGAATTGTTTTATTGTTTTATTCGATTGTTTATTCGAATGGTTTTAAAAACAATTAAGTAAAGTAATCGTCGATCGTCGAAATAAGAGCGTCGGTAGTCTAGTGGCCAGGGCCGCAGCCTCCCGTCTTGGACGCGGCGCGGCGGATTCGATCCCCACCACGTACCTAGCAATTTGTTTTCGAATTTAAAATTCATATGTACGTTTGTTCGACGCTCTTACGGTTAAGGAAAACATCGTGATGAAACTTACACAATCCTGCGAAGAAATTCAAAGGTTGTACGTGAAGTCGACCAACCCGCACTGGGCCAGCGTGGTCGACTTAGGCCTAATCGCCCTAATTCAGGGTAGGCTCAAGCCCCTCGGTGGGGACGTATATGAGCTGTTGATGATAGTAAATATCAAATAATGTTGTAAAAGAGTGGTCTGGCAAAAATAAAAGTTGAAGTAGAAGAAACTAAATCATCTTCAGCCCAATTGCTTTTAAATAACTGAAAGTTTATTCACTTCAAAAGAAACTTAATATTTTTCTTGGGTCTGCGAAAGTATTTGCAAAAATAGGAATGTCTATTCGGGGCAGTTGTTCAATAGCTACTATAATTATTTCTATTTGTATTCATGACGTCAGAATCGAACATAATCAAAAGAAAATGTATTAAGTGGACTAATTTACACTTCAGTAGTAATCTACTATATTAATCATTGTGATTTCGATAAGTAGTAAGTTGCTTCTAGCCCAGTTAAGGAACGAAACACAAATCAGAATTCAGGTATATTTTTACCAACATTTTGACAGCTACTTCTTGCTTATGTGTACGACACTTACTTACCTTTTGCCTCATCAAGTTTTTTAATGGATTAACTTGCCATTTGATTGTACTCGTACTAATGTATAAGTTGCCTGGGATAAATTGCTACCTTAGCAATAAGGCCGCCAATTGTACATAATTCTACTTTAATATTGTTATCTGTTTGTGTTTGTGTGTAATGAAGTAGGTATATTTCATTCATTCATTCATTCATATTAATGTAAAAATGTGCCTTACATGTATTAGACCAGTCGGTTCTACATAAAAAAACTACTTTTCACTTGAAAGAATAACCTAAAATGACTCGTCGACTTAGAACGAGCAGTCCTTACTTGAATTAATTTGAAAACGAGTGTAGGAAATAGGGTTATGAGCCAAAGAAAACTTTATATTGATTTAAATAAATAATTAGTATATTATTTTATAACTTATTTAGCACTGGGAAGATATTACACGACCGTTACTAACACAGTAGAAAATCCGAATGTGAACAGACAGAACTGCCAGACAGAACGAAAGATAATTTGGCGGTTCGTTCACTCATTCACTCACCTTCACTCATTTATACAATAACTGCTATAGTCAAATCAGATTTCATATTTACAACAGTTGAATTATAACTCATTTAAAATAAACATGAGCTAAGATTAATTTTTGTATAAATTAATAACCATAAATTCAACACGCGCCCTCAAAAATGAATCTTAGTTACAAAAATATTTTGATTTGTTTATTATGTTCAAAAATACATAATTCACCTACGATATCCTATACGGTACGTATATATCTTCCAAGTGTATGCTGGGAAAAGTACATTATTATTATGGTCCAACATTTGTTGCAAGGATTAGGGAAAAACCCAGGAAAAACCTAATCAAACCATATGTATACAAATTAATTTAACTTCATGATAATCATTTAAAAATATACAACAAAATTAAAAACAATAATTACTCTAAACCCATCTCAGCACGCATTCTTAGAAAAGAAATTGAAGGTAAGGGTTTCGTCAATGCATCCGCCAACTGTTTACCTGTGGGAATATAACATAATTTTATTACATTTTTCTCAATCTGCTCTCTGGAATAATGATATGTTATATCGATGTCTTTGGACCTCTTGTGATTAGTTGGGTTATTTGCGATACTTATATCTTCATAAATCAGAATAGGACTAGAAATTATTTACATACTACACGCCAGAGACTTTAGCCATAATGCCTCACGAATAGCTTCGAACAGAGCCATATACTCAGTCGATGAGGCTGCAACAGACATTTGCCTCTTTGTACTCCAGGTAGTATAGTACAATTATCGAACAGTTTAAATAAGTACCTTGTAGTACTTTTTCTGTCGTTTGCATCGCTTCCACTCCGATCAGAGTCTTCATACCCACATAAAATATTGCTATAATCACATCGTTTATAAATTAATTTTAAGTCAGTTGTTATCTGAGGACCCTTTTTAAACATTGCCATAATTTTTTATTATGATTGTTTGTATAACTGCTTAATATATTAATACATGTGCTTAAATCTGGACGAGTACATATCATTATGTACGTCAAACATCCGATCACATTTCGACATTCATCTTTCATAATTTAGTTTATTTTCCAGGTGACGGGATTACAATCATGTATTTAAAACTGTTTTAATGTATGCACTTTGATCCAATGTAATTTTATCATTGAATCGTGTAATTTTTATGCCTAGAAATAATTTTATTTCTTTTAAATCTGTCATTTCAAACTTACTCATTAAATAATTTTTGATATCATTCATCGTTTGAATTTCAGCACACGCTATGACTAGATCACGAATTTACACTTCCATTATTCAACATATACATATATATGAGTTGGTACACGGGGTACACCTATCAACAGACGAATTTTGAAAACCTTTTTCTTTTAGAGATTGTTCGAAAACCTCAAACCAGCACCTTGTCGCCTGCTTTAATCTGTATAGCACTTTATTCAAGACTAAACGCGCCTTGTACTCTTGTACCTTAAAGGTTTTCCAAATTTAGTATGTTTAATTGAAAATATCCAACAACAAACAACAACATTTTTATCTGACGGCCTTAAGTGTTGTTGATAGAAAGAGAGTTTTATTCATCCCTAATTACGGCCTCCCACTGAGTTCTATCATCTCGCGTTTTTATTTCCGCATTTAAGGTTGGGATAACGATTAAGATAAGGTTAAGATACCAACATAAAATGGACTGAGCACATAGTAAGTAGTCATCATCACTCTCATAATAAGATATAGGGGGACGAGATTCAAAACTATCACTTTTCTTAAGTTCATTATTTGTATCCTGTGTTATTATCATTTTTCTCTCTCAGGAACTCTCAGTTCAAGTATCAACCGTGTCGTTTATTTTTGCGAAGTTTGTTAGAGCACTCGTGCCCATCAGATTTTTAACGTATCTGATTTATGTACTGTTAGAACACCCGACTTACCCGACTTGCCGGTTTTGAACACCCGAGACTTTATTGACACTGATTTAAGCACAATATAGTTATCAGTTTTGTGACACTGATTTAGGCATAACATAGTTATCAGTTTTGTGACACTGATTTAGGCATAACATAGTTATTAGTTTTGTGACACTGATTTAGGCATAACATAGTTATCAGTTTTGTCATGGGAATTTGGAAAATTATTTCCTTCAGGCTTTTTAAAAAAAAAAAAAGGCCTGAATTGCAAAAAAAATAGTCTCGTCTGATTTCATCTCTAACAGTAACAAACCTTTCGCATTTAGGATTCCAAACTTTATACCCGTTTGGTTCGTATCCTACCAGTATATCTTTCCATGAATTGTCATAAAATTTTGCCTTACTGGTTTTATCATGCACATAAACAGTTTATGTTGAACCGAACACTTTAAGATACCTTAACTGAGGTTTCCTATTGTGCTACAGCTCGAATGGTGTCTTGGATTGTAATAGGACTCTTGTGGCTGGACTGCTGATAATGCAGCTTCTCCTCTGAAAACTTTTTATAATTTTGCGCCACTTAACTTAAAATGGTCCTAACCATACTTTCTGAAAAAACCAATCTGCTGTGTTGTCTTTGTAACTGTCAAATGATATGTTATTCCCTTCTCAACACAGTATTTTTTATTTCAGTAGATAAGTATTCTCCACTGTTATCAGAATACAAATTGACAAGTTTAAAATTAAATCTAGCTTTAATTTTCACAACGTAAACTTGAAAAGCTGAAAATAAATCTGATTTGTACGTTATTAGGTACACAACACAGTAATGAGTAAATTGTTCAACAAATAAAACAAAATCATTCTTATTATCAATTATAGTTGGAAGAGTTATAGGTCCACAAACGTCGGAGTGAACAAACGTATAACGGTCGTGTATGGTCTCACTGCCACACAAACATTTTGTCAATGCTGCGACTTAATTAGGCCGCACGCGTATGTTTTCGTTATTACTAACTTTATATTATTAAGTACAATTTAGTGCGTCGACTACTGTCACACAGTAAACACTACTCAAGAAAGGAATTGCCATAATTTACCTATTTTATGCTTACATTTGTTTTTTTTTTAGTTCTTTTTTTACATACTTTTACTACTTTGGTGTTCTTTCTCTTTGACATGCTCCGAGTCTGCAAGTACTTACCGGCAGATCAACTACAACTATAGCACTTTTATTAAGTGTATAAGTCTAACTGGGCTTATACGTGTCGGTTAATGAGTTTTAACTTTAGACTGATTAAACGGAAGTCGCGCTTGTTTACCACTTATGCACGCTTCACACAAATCGTCACTACTTACAACGTTTTGAATTTGATTTACATCTTCAAGCAACTTTTTAATTATTTATTTTATTTTTACTAATATAACCTAACCTTTGATGTCACAATTTATAAGATTTTTTTTTACTGTTGCATATTTGGGACATAAAATGAATCACTTTAGCACAGGTTACAAAATCTAACATCATTCAATTGTTCAAAGACTTACCCTTCATCAATGTTTTACCATTTTTACAAATTTGGGCATCTTGTCCGTTTAATATGATCGTCATACCAGTCTGCTGCATCTTAGTAACCGAAAGCAAGTTGTATGGTACTTCCGGGCAATACAACACATCCTCCAGGGTTCCTTGAATGCCCAAGTTGCTTGTAACTTGAATTGCACTCCTTTTTGTAGCTGAAATATAAAAGCACTTTTTTTCTTAGCAATAGAAATTTTCAATGGAGGATTTTTAAAACGGAATAAAAAGATCGTCCTTTTTTATGATGTGGTCAGATGCTCCAGAATCCAGTATAAAAGTCACTTCGTCTTCACGGGCATCTTCTTGGTAATCTCCAGTCAAGCAAAACCTGAATACTTTTAGCAATCCAGTTATTTTTCTCGCATGTGTGCATCGTATCACTGGATCTTCGTCAATAACTTTAATCACATCCATTTCGCTTAGCAATGCACGGATTCGAAATTTCCAAACACTGTACTTTTCTCCGTTGAACGGTTTGATATATCGTTTGATTTTTGAATTCTCCATTCCGCACTTTTTACCGCGAAAATATAACCGTCTGCCAATTCAAATGTTACGGTGATTATATATGTCAAAAAAACAACTGAAAAATAAATTCGCGCCACTGGGCCCATAACCTGTAGGAAATAGGGTTATGAGCCAAAGAAAACTTTATATTGATTTAAATAAATAATTAGTATATTATTTTATAACTTATTTAGCACTGGGAAGATATTACACGACCGTTACTAACGCAGTAGAAAATCCGAATGTGAACAGACAGAACTGCCAGACAGAACGAAAGATAATTTGGCGGTTCGTTCACTCATTCACTCACCTTCACTCATTTATACAATAACTGCTATAGTCAAATCAGATTTCATATTTACAACAGTTGAATTATAACTCATTTAAAATAAACATGAGCTAAGATTAATTTTTGTATAAATTAATAACCATAAATTCAACAACGAGGAAATTGTAATAAAACCAGCAATAATCGTGTATTTACTAAAGTATAATTTTATTCCACATTTCTAACATACAACAAATAATTGAAAACATGATTATGAGTATTTCAATTAATAGACTTCTTGGTATATGTTCGTAGGTTGTTATGCATAAATAATTGGACGATATAATTACTCCCGAACTTTGGTGAACTAATTAAAGACTTTTCCTTACGTCATTAGGCCGTGGCCTCGATGTCAGCCGTGTGGGGAGCGGAGCAGTGAGCGGGGCGGGGAGCGGCGAGAAATGTGTCAAATTCCATACATTTCACTGGGGTGGCCACGATGGCAGCGGGGCGGCTGGCGGCGGCGGTGGAAGAGCGGTGACTGACAATCGCCGAGACTTACCGAGTAACAAGGGGTTAGGGGGCAAGTCTCCCTAAGTATCTGGCCTGCGGGCGAGTTTATACTATTTTAAATTTCATGTAGTCAACTGGCCCAAATGGGTTCACGTGACTTGGCCAGTTAACTACGAATGGAAAATGAGAAGTTTATTTTCAACATTTATGTTATTAAAAATTTTTTGTTTACAATTACCGTTATGATAGTGACCTTAATTGGTGACCTATTAAGAAATATTCATATTGAGGTTTATTTGCCCCCAAAATAACAGTTTTGATTCAGAATAGTGCCAGAATTTCTGTATTTTTCTTATTTCCTAGTTGTGGACTACTTTTTTTAATTTTATAAATCCTAACTTCTTAGTTTTTGCTATCGAACACTAAAATAATTTTTGCTCTATCTTTAAAATTTACCAAGTTATAAAGGTTTGAAATTCAAGAATAGACAGAGAGGCACATACCCACTTGTGACGTTATTTGTTAGTAACGCCATATAATCTCCATACAAAAAATCGTTTTTGAAAGAGACAGAAACTTTAAAAAATCACTGTAAATTCGTTTTTCAACCGATTCTGTTTTTTTCTTCGCGAATTGTCTGCTACTAATCTACTCACCGGTACAACTAACCGCCCACCCTTCATTTCAGGGAATACTCGTGATTCTTTAATTCTAATAGTTACAGCTGATGTTAGTTAAAAAGTAGTTAATTTAACGTTTATTTAAGTGTGTTTAATTTATCGTAAAATTATCAATTGTAATGTATAAAAATAAGCGTAGTTTAAAATTAACCCGAAATACAAAGGTGGGCGGTTAGATGTGCCGGTGAGTATATAATATTTTAAAAATAATTCATAAAATATGGTGAACGGTCCGATCCCTTATTGCTTCGACACCTTGTCATTAATGTCGACTAATGTCGAGGTTTCAATGGAAATACAAAAATATATAATAATAAGCGTATCCGAATGTCCTCTTTTGGCCAAAATCTGGAATACTGGTGGGGAGGACCAGGGAGGACCAGGGAGGACCAGGGAGGACCAGGGAGGACCAGGGAGGACCAGGGAGGACCCCACCACTCAGAAACAAAATGAGTATTCACTGTTTTAAATTTCACCTCAGGAAACTTCTTATGGATTTGTAAAAAGAGCCGTAAGGAAATGAAAACTCAATGATAATTTTTGATTTTCCAACTCACAGCAATGATATATACGATATTATGCCAACCATTTTCAAGGACATTACTTACGTTTAAGTCAATTTCTGTTTTTAGTTTATTTTTTTAAATGTAGCATGGGCGTGCGTGGTAAAAGGGGACATACTGAAAAACAGCACTGTTTCAGACTTGGTTTGGAACAGTACAAAAGCTGAGTATGGACCTTTTGCCACAATACCTTTAGTTTATGTTTTCATTTGTATCTACTCATTTGTAAGTTATTGTGGCTATAAACAATTTATCTATCTATCTATTTTTCGAGAGATCCAATCTATAGCCGTGCCAATAAATCATTATGTTACTGTATCTATAACTGCTAAACAAATCCGATGTATTTGTTAATGCATAGATTTTTTTTACTTACTAAATTTTTCTACTAATTGTTAATAGGTACGTTTAATTTCGTAAACCGACTAGTTGCTCTAACAAAAGTGTTAAATAAGAGACGGGTTGTTTTAAATAAATTTACATCACGGGTAGAAATATTTATTACAACAGAAATAGAGAACTATACACAACCTAATTATAATTTATGTATTAGGTACATACATATCTTAACTTACTTGTGATCTAATAAAGATAATATTACTCAACTCGATACATATATCGATGTTTTAACAATAACATTTCTTTTTAAATAAAGTAAAATTCTTACCATTAAGTATTTTGATATGATACAATATTCTATATTGATAGAAAGATTTTTGAAATAAAACATTCAAGTCTGTACAGAGTTTTGGCTAAGACTGTTTTGTCGTGAAAGGAATTTAAAAGTATGTTGTTGCCAAAAAGTTCTAGCATTACTTTAATAAAATTATTTCTATAGATGAAAATTTTACAGGCAACGTCTGTATGGGTAAATTATAAAAATACTTTTCAGTAAGTCTCAGCATGACTCTGTAATATTTTTGTACTTATTTTTTCCTTGCGTTTCTCACACAAGATAAACCGGGACATCTGTCTGCACAATCCTAGTTTTAATCTAAGTCTTTTCACACAAAATAGTGTTTGCTAGTATTTTAGTATTTTAACCTGCCACGCTGAGAATAAATTTTTCGATATCGCTTTTGTGCCTGCTGTGTTGACGAAAACATCTCAATCTATAGCTCGTTCATTTAGTTAGTATGTTAATTTTATCTTCATTTGTACTATAAAATACAAATAAAAAATGTATGTATCGACAAAAATCTACACCGAAGAAAACAAAAGAAAGTAAATATTTAACAACAAAAAAATCTGTTCGTGTTTTTAGTTCTGTTATATTTCGTCCTATAACTTAAAAAACCAGATAAGATAAAACGTCGGATAGTTTCTTATGGACGTAAGTAAATAATAAGCCTATTCTATACCACAAAATACAGAAAAGTTTTCAAAGTTTCATAACGACAATGTCCTCTGAAACGAGAGAAGGATAAAATGTACAGTGTAACAAATAAAAAACAAACCAACACATCTATCTAACTTGTAAAAATTGTAGTTTTTTCTCTGGCAAGGCCTCTCGCCCCGCGAGTCGTTCCGAAACTTTCACCAAGTCTCATTTATTATTTCGTGTTTGAGTTCTCTAGGAAGTTATCCATCATGTACTGAAAAATAATATTGATATCGAAACAGGAAAAGAAAATGTTGACTTTTGCGCCGAATACGAATAGACATCTTTAATGTAAAGAAAATCAAAACAAAAGTTAAAAATAACAGATTACGAATTCATAATAATAGTTTAGGTAGGATTTCCTCAGAGTTTTAAGAAAACAGTGCATTAGCTTGGCAACAACAACTTGTAAGTTAATGGAAAAAAGTTAAGTGAGATTAGATTTATGTGAACTTTAGAAAAGAGAACATATTATACACATTCTGCTTAATTTACTGAACGACATTTTATAATATTTTTTATTTGTAGTCACGTAACATTCAATAATACCACAAAGTTATAATTATAAATTTATTACACATAAATGACAAGAGACAGTTTTTGTGTCATTATAGGCTTCCAAATAACAGGTTCTATTTTATTTCCACGGACATAGATTACATATTTTTAAACGAACAACGATAGCGACATTGTATTGTGTACCTTCTCGCTATAATTTACTTACTTTATGTACATATTTTAAATCTGTACACGTATTCGTTATTAATTAATTTACACGCTCAACTTGACATCGAATATTAAACCCGTAATTTGTAAATTAAATTTACCGTGACAAGATTTTAATTCAATCACCGAGAAACAATGCTGGACCGCTTAATTTAATAAACATTTTTAAATTATTGAAATATTAACATCTAATATCACAAACATTTTTGTTTCAATCTTAAATTTTAAAACAACAATGTTACCAACACGGCAACTAGAACGAAACATGGTGCAGTAGTGCCAACTTTCGAAAATGCTTTTAGCCGTATTTCATTCTGCACTGGCTGTCCGTAGTTTTCTTCGACAGTTTGCATTAATTCTTTAGGGCAAGGGAGAGTTTCTAGCGGTATATCAGTGAGTTTTTTCGCTTTAGACTTTTTAAACTTATCACCGTAAGCGTTAATTTCGCTCGCATCGTCGGTTTTATCGTAATATTCGTAAGTGTCGTCAGATAAAATGTTTTCGTTGGGTTCTTCATCACTGGGTTGGTCGGGTCGTTTCTCGGGTGTCTCATCGATACATGATACTTTTTCGAGAGCCTGGCGAAGAGTGTTGTCTTTGGTTTCGTTTTTCAAAACGTATATCCAGGAGAGTCGACAATCACAGTGGAGTGGGTTACCTGGAACAGAAAAGCAATTAAAGTTCAAGTGTATTGACAGAAGAGCCAATACCAGTTGGTAAAAGCTTTTTGTATTATCTTTGATCTTATTGAACTCGTACTAATAGACATTGCAGTCTTTTTATTGATTTTAGTCAACAATTTTAAATCAGTTTCACATTTAACATCGATATCTAGAGTTGTCCAGTTGTTGTTGTACCTGACCTACTTTTACCTAAGTATATTTTAATGACATATATTAAACTATGTATATTCTTATGAAACAATAAGTAGAGATGTCGTCGTCGCTTGGATAATTTTATTGTTCTGACTGATTTGTAATTCAATGAGAAAAATACCGTATGCTGACAAGCATTAAAATATGGAATCCTGATGTTATTTCTTGCTATCTGTGGTTGTTACTACAGGTTGTTAAATAATTTTTAATATAAATTATAATCTATAAAAAGTTGTTTTTAGCCTTCTATTCTATGGTAATCTGGTGGAGGCGGAGAACTCTATTAATAAAATGCAGAAAGTATAGTGATTTCAACTTTATAAGTAATAGGCCCCGCGCCGCTTTACCTACTTTGTCGTAATAAGGTTTTAGCAGAATTACAATCTTAGCTTCTGAAGGTCGGAGTTGCAAGTTGCGCCCGACTATCTTATTTCTATTCGAATTTAGGTTTAGAATATTATGTTTTTTGCAGATGTGGCTAAACAACTTAAATGTATGGATTCTTCAACAGCTTAAAAATTAAAACCTTTTAACTGGAGGCAATTTTAAAATACCTCTGTCATAGTTTTGTAGGTCGATAAATTGGCCGACGAGACGAGTACGTATACGATTATAGGCCGTTCAGCGGCCGCAAAATAGAACTACCCCTTTGAGATTAAATTGGAGGGGATCATCATTAGCTTGTTGTCGGTTCCGTTTTCCCATAAATAAAGGTTATGTTAGTGAAATAACGCAAAGCCTTTCGGGTGGTAACTCAGCCCATGAAACTTTATTGTTCTGGAGCTTTTCCGAAATCGCAAGTTTTTTTTTTACTTTTCATACAATCTCATCAGCTAGCCGAGTTTTGTATGGAAAGTTATTTATTTATTTAGCGATTCAGAAAAGTTCCAGAATAAAAAATCTTTAGTTTAGTTTAATGGGCTGAGTTACCAACCGGAAGGTTTTGTGTTATTTCACTAACACGTTGTATTTATTGGCCCGTGGCTCGTAGGCACGCAAACATTTGTGTGATGAGCATTTCGTGATTGCCTTGTGTCCGCATGTTGTTTACTTGGTATGTATTGATCAATTCATGTGTGTATATTATCCTTGATATAGAGCGTCGGCGGTCTAGTGGCTAGGGCTGCTGCCTTCCGTCCGGGAGACGCGGGTTCGATCCCCACCACGTACCAATGTGTTTATTCGACGCTCTTACGGTGAAGGAAAACATCGTGATGAAACCTGCACACTCCTGCGAAGAAATTCAAAGGTTGTGTGTGAAGTCGACTAACCCGCACTGGGCCAGCGTGGTTGACAGAGGCCTAATCGCCCTAATTAAGGGTAGGCTCGAGCCCCTCTGTTGCTAATGATATTATCATCTGTCTGAAACCACCCATCCTAGTACACATTCTCTCCAGTTTAGGATCAGATGACCACTCGTGAGATGTTTGTACAAATTACTGTATTCATTGCTACATTTTGTTACGGATGCATAATTTATCGCAATTGAAATTATCTAGTCTTCTATTTTTTGTCAAAAGAACTTTCTTCAGTCTGGGAACGTCTGTATTCTTTGGAATGGATGAAGTCAACTAGAAATGAGAAATGACAGAAAAAAGTACAGAATAATATCAAAAAAATCATGTCTATTTTTATTTTAACCTTTGATTTGCAAAGTTAACCTTTAACCTTTTCAAACGTAAAGAAAAAGGCATTATTGGAAACCTAAGACACTGAAGGGAATTTAATAAGAGAACATATCTCATTCTACGAAAACAAGATACAACGGCTAAAATAGTTTTCGTGGAATAAAAATAGCTAGATTATTTTCCAGCGTAAGATAAACACGACTTTTTTACGTCGAAACTTTTAAACGAATGTTCAATTCAAGTTGTACTTAAATAGTTTTTCAAACCCAAAGTGGCTCAGTAACTTTTCCAGCTCAGGGGACATTTTAGAACTCCCACCTAATACTTTTAATTTGCATTCCGGTAGCGTTCTAGAATTATCTAGAAACTTGCCAAGATTGCAGGCTGCAGTGAGCAGATAGTTCGAACGGAGCGCGGCGAAAAATGGCCGTTTCACCCTAACTTGGCACGTGCCTTGCAACTTCTGCCATTGCAGAGATCAGTTTCGTGAGATATTATCTGTGGCAGCTTTTTTTGTTCGCTACATTGACTAGTTAAGCTTAAACACTAGAGCTGCACTAGCACCAACAATTGAAATAAATCATTTACTCATTATCAGTGACTTCGATCGAAATTATTATGTATTATCATCAAAAGCTCATACGTCCCCACCGAGGAGCTCGGGCCTACACTGAATTAGGGCGATTAGGTCTTAGTGAAACACGCTGGCCCAGTGCGGATTGGTCGACTTCACACACGACCTTTGAATTTTTTTGCAGGAGTGTGCAGGTTTCATCACGATGTTTTCCTTCACCGTAAGAGCGTAGAATTCAAAATTCGAAAACACATAGGTTTGTGGTGGGGATCGAACCCGTGTCTCCCGAACGGGAGGCAGCGGCCCCAGCCACTAGACCACCGACGCTCTTACCGCTTACATTCAGTTCATTGATTACGTTTTCGCCGAGTCTGGCATTCTGCGAGATTGTAAGTTACGGTTGATTGTTAAATGCGGGGTTTTTCTTATAATATATTTTTTTTTTTACTTAAAATACAGTTGTGTACCGTAACTCGAAGTAATTTATATTTTTAGGGCATTTCCAGATGGAAATCCAATATCTATGTAATTATGATATAATTTAAATAGTTGCGAGTCCCCACTCGCTATATTCCTACTTTGGTAGAACCGTTAGGGAAAAAAATAATTAAAAATAAAATAGTATACTTGGAATGAGTATACTTGGAATGTTTATTTTCATTGGTACTAGTGTTGAGACCTTGATACATTAACATTACACAACAATATAAATCCATTTATTACCCAGATTGAAATTTGAGGCCGACTCGTTCCAAAATTTATTCAGCTTCTGTCCAAAGATGGAATGAAAATTGCTATTTTATAATACATGTTATCATAAAAATATGTAAAAAATATGCGGGGACCAAGGACGTTTAAACAGAAAACGTCCTTGGCGGGGATGTCCCCGCCAATGTTACCTTGCAGAACAGACGTAACTATCGTACAAACTACAAAGTTTTAATCAAGTTCGAGTGGCAAGAAAACAAGTTTGCTTTCTTCGGTTTCATAATGAAAAGATAAGCCCATACCAAACCTTATTTACTATTTTCCTTTAGACGCACACCTTACACGCACACATTCACACAGAAGGACGCGTTGACCTACTTTAAACTTATCATAATAATGAACCTCTGCTAGCCAATAAAATAAAGCTCTGGATGACCTACAAAACGTCAAACATACCTTTAAACTAGCTTCCAGCTAATAATTTTTTTTTTTTTTTTATAATCGTTTTTATTATCTTATATTTACTTTTTAGCAGTAAGTCCGGCTAGCACTTGGTGTAAATGTATTATTTTTAAGTAGTTTTACATTTCAATAGAGAAAATGTGCACAAGAAAAATGTCGAAAAGATTACACAAAAAAATCTAAACAAAAACGCATCGCGTCAGCGCGGCGCATTCTTTATAAGCTCGGAGGAAAAATAAGCGATGTCAGTTTAAGAGAGTTTAAAGTAAAGAGTTTATTAACATAGAACCTAGACCGTGTAATAGGACGAGCCGATACTATAACTTTCATAATAGTTTTTCAGAGCAGACAATTGTATATTTAAATATTTGATGACTAGAAAGTTTATCAATTGAAAAGCGGTGAAATTAGACCATTTGGTATTCTAAGATGAAAGAAAAATTGAAAGGCGTTTAAAAATAGAAATGTAGCAATTAGTGCGCTCCAAAGACCATAAATACTAAAAGTGATTTACCACAATCGAAGAACTTTGTCTTTTCGTTGTCTGAATTGGGTTACAATTCAGTTATAAATTAAGGATTCAATCGTGTATTTTCTAGAAACTCAAGTAGAAACTATGACAAAGTAATTGGTCTCTCAGTAAGTTAAGGTTCTCTCATCGAAAATATTTCTATATTAATAAATCTACGTCTAAAATTTTTTCTGAGTTTGGTTAGAGATTCAAAGACAATATTTTTACCGAAAAATTTCTACCTTTCTAAAGATCACGGTCACGGTCACGGTGGGTTTTTAGTAGTTTTTACTTTTGATTTCGTAGACAAAATTGAAACTTTAATGATTCAGTAACGAAATTACCCACAACTGGGTCATTTTGTTTACATATATATATTTTTAAATTTAATGTACTTAATTGCATATCTACCATACCGTTCCAAAAGTTATCGAGTTTCGTCTTCTTGTAGTAATAAGTGTTAATTATTTTAAAATTACCAGGAATTCTGGGCACTACAACTATTTCGTATTCAAAACTGCTTTATAAATTTTTAACATTCACTCCTTTTCTCCCCATTTTCCTCACCGATACGGTTGTTATATATAATTGATGATAATCGTTCTGTCAGCCCTATTCGTCTGTATTTAATGTAATAAGCGTCTATCTTTGGATATATGGTGCGTGTGGGGATGTAATTCCTTTTCAATCAGTTTTTTTCTAATTCTAGACAGAAAATAAATATGTATGTGGGGAAATTTGACAGACGACCTTCTGTCCTCAAACTACGCAGAGCCCATACTTACCAGACAGTTAATCAACATTGTAAAATAAATAAATACATCCACATCCAAACCCAAAACAAATAGAAGTGCACATCACACGAATAGCCTTAGGTTTCGTAGCCAGTCTAGACTAGTATAAAGTACTAAATATAGACATAGACAACTTACGCTAAATACGGTCGCTTACGCTAATAGGCTATGGAGCCAAAAAATTAATCGAAAATAGGGGTGACAACATTGATTGATTGATTGAATAATAGGGGATCGGACTACATTTTTTAAATTATAAATCCAAATTTCTTAGTTTCTGCTATCGAACACTAAAAGATTTTTTGCTCTATCTTTAAAATTGACCGAGTTATAAAGGTTTGAAATTCAAGATTAGACAGAGAGGCACATTCCCACTTGTGACGTAGTTTGTTAGTAATGCCATATAATCTCCATACAAAAAATCGTTTTTGAAAGAGACAGACATATTGAAACTTTAAAAAATCACTGTAAATTCGTTTTTCAACCGATTCTGTTTTTTTCTTCGCGGATCGCTTGTACTTATCTATTTTTTAAAATAATTCATTAAATATGGTGAACTGAACAGTCCGATCCCCTATTCTTCAACACTCATAGCTAGCATCAAACTAAAAAAATAGGTAAACGTAGCATGGAGAAAGCACCCATACACATCAAACAATCCGTCCAACCCGAAGCTTCAAACCACTATTGACTTATCTCTTGAATTTTCTTCATCATTAGTTTCCTCATTCCCTCTTGTATCCTATATTTCCCCTCTGTGCAAACGTTGGCAACTGTACAATTCTGTTGAAGAGATACTCCAGGGTCCTTTGTGGGAATACGTAATGAAGCCAGGCTACATGGTACAGGGTACGCAAGTTGTTGTTAAGGATAGCTTTTTGTCCGACTCAGCTAAGTAAGGGTTCGAGGTAGTTTATTAGTCCGTTCGTTACGTAGAGACTCTATTGAATTTTGGGTTATTTTGTAAACTAGTATTACGCCCGCGGTTACACTCGTGTTGTGTAAATATTTTTCCCGTAAAAAGTATCCTATGTGTTAATCCAGGACGCAAACTATCTAAGTTCTAAATTGTATACAAATTCGTCAAGTACTTTAGACGTAAATGTGAAACAAACATTCAAATATATTTTCACATTTATAATATTAGTATGATATAATTAGTTTGATACCTCATTAAGATTTAATTGCTGTATCTTGATGAATTATAATATCTCATTTATTATACTTCCTTTTATGGAATATAATAACAGTATTATATACTTTATTCATCAAATACAAATAAGTCAAATATAAAAAAACAGTCACAAAATAAACACTTCGTCCAGCGCGCCCCCGCCTAACATGGTGCCCAAGATACTGGCAGCATTTCCCCTCTGAATGACTAGAGTATAGCCGCTAGCTAGACTGATTCTTTGAGCCAGGAAGCTGCAAGCCCTGCAATCGCCAGTGGTCTCGATGAGACGCGCCGAAAGGTCCCTTAACAGATTTTTGGCTTCCCAGAGGAAGCTACATGTTCTCCCAGAGGAGAGATGTGGTGGCTAGTATTTAATTAATACGCATATTTCCAGAAATGCAGGTCGTTTGCGTTCCTTGCGATTTCAAAAGCGTATGATTTTTAAAACAAGTCTACTGACACTGTTATTGACAAACTAACTTTCTATTACAACTGAACTGTCAAGAGGGTCGACAGAATTATAATGTAACCTTTCACAGCTTAACTTATTTAACGTAACAAAACATGTTTTCGTCATCAGCTGTCACATAGCAAGGCGTGTCCTTCGTCCCTGTATGAACGACTAATCTAATAAAAATTATAAGCCATTTGACCCGAAATAATTGAATACACCCTTGTTATTTATTATTGCGGTTGGCCAGTTACTCGGAGGAAAAAGGACGCCAGTTATCGCGAGATGGTCGGACCTCGAGAATTGCAGGCACGTGTTGTCTTCTATCAAATATCTACACAAGGTGAAAGTGACAGGTATGATGCACAGAAAAAGTTTAAGAATGATATGTAAAAGATCGGGTTTCTATCACAATTACACAGACGCATTCTGGTTAATTTATTTTTTGTAATCACACTAATTTAAAAATGTGTAAAATATATTTGGATGTTTGTTCCACCTTCACGCTTAAAGTACTCAACGGATTTGTATAAAATTTGGAATGGAGATAGTTTGTAACCTGGAATAACACATAGGATACTTTTTACAGGAATTCGCGTTACATCTAAACATCGAAATATATTTTCACATTCATAATATTAGTGTGATGGTGCTCAGGAAAACGTAATGTTCTTCAACCTTATAAAAAAAGGTCACCAAAAAAACATAGATAAATTCTGTTGAAATATGATTCAGAATCATAGGCTAAAATCAGTTTGTGGAGTTGATACCCTGTATATTAATATAGAAGAAAGGTTATGTCTGTAATATTAAAACGGGATAATCTAACAAAACACGCTCTCTGCTATGTCGTATGAAAATGTACATACGTTCACGTCAATAATCTTAATAACTATAAAAATTACACTTACCCTATAAAAATCTTGTCTTTTAGCCATTTAAATAGTTTGTGTTAGTAGATAAGTAAATTGATATCTTAAAGGAAATTGCCCACGGGTGGTATCGCTAAAATCTAAAAATCCAAGTTGTGTCACAAGTTCACACCGATACTAAGATCCATAGCCGCTTGGGCATTCTCCTTTCACCCATTTGCAATCGAATTCTGAAAGTATTTTTAATTAAATCCTGTGTTATCGCCCGGGATTAAGGTGAACGCTTTTGGTCCAAACGAAGCTCTGAACTAGTGTTCGTTAAAAAGTTAAGTGCTCAATGTTTTAGCTAGAGCTTTTCCACACTTTAAAATGCCAAGTCATACCAACACATTACCACTTTGATGGAAATAGCGAATAGGTCCGTATTATAAAAAGAAAAACAAAAAATTGCCTAAACCTAAAAATTTCTATATCAAGATAAAAAACAAATGAAAATGCCGCCGTTGGCGTTCGGCCCCATTTGAAATCTAAAACGGACACAACAATTTACTCATAAAAAATACGCTACAAAGTATATAAAAACCGTTATTTCAAAATAAACGCCGATCAAAACGGTAATTGGGCAATAGTTTTCCTGATAGCGCTTGATCATAGTCTCTAAATGACCGCTCCCGTCTTGATGGCGGAGGAAAACCGGTCATTATTCACTTGTATTGCTACGACCGGTCGTCCGTACCGTTTATACGCCTATTAACCATTTATCAAACTATGGAATGGAAAAATCTGACTTTAAAATCGGGTGCGGTATCGGATATTCCACCTACATCGTTTACGCTTCCAGTATACGCTGACCCTGGACGCTGTCGATGTGTTAGTAGTAATATGAGGTCTATGTTATACTGGTCGATAGGTTGTCTTGACGTCGACTGTACAGGGCTTGGTCCACCGTTTAATAATAAATGATTTGAATCTGAATTGCTATGTCGTGTGATAGTGGGATATGGAGACCGAATTGGTCGTCTGATTGGAATATCACATGGCCAGATCGGAGACTGTTAGAGTAAGGCTAGAGTATTTTCTGCGCTTCGGAAATGAAATGAAATGGAATAGATCGTTTATTAACTTTTGGATGTTACATCTCTTAGTTTTGCCTTTAATTTTAATTTTTGACAGTTCAGCCTTGAAGGCACGTTAAGTCGCGTGGGCGTCATAGATAGTGGTCGTCTTTTTTTTTAAGTATAGATACGTAAATAACTTAAAAAAATATATAATTATTTTAATACTAATAATGCCTGAAATGCCTGCAAGAAATTACTGACGAAATAGTCTTAAACTTGTCTTTTGAATACCTTAATGTTGTTAATACGCCGTGTGGTGACAGCAGAGTAGAATACATTTGTCACCAACACTTACTCTTCCTGTGGGTGTTGTAAAAGGCGACTTAGGGACCACACATTGAACAGGGAACGGGCAGCAGCGCTCTCTGATACAGTAACCTTTTAATCTGCGATCTCCAACCCGCCTGTCAAGCGTAGAGATTATGGCAAAACCCTCTACTTAAGGGGAGGAGGCTCATAGTCCAGCAGTGGACTATAACGGGCCTTTGATGTTGATGATGTTGTTAATTGGATTGCAAACCACGGCTTCATACAGTAAAGTTGCAGAGTTAGGGCGTTTGCGCACTCATCCATATCCGATTCTTATCCGGTCCGTTTTTGATCCGTAAAACAAACGGACGGTAAATTCACGTCTAGCGTTTGCGCACTCATCCGTATCTGATCCGGTTTTCATTCGTATTTGAGACGATATTGCATGATATTGTCGTAGTGTGCCGAGTCGAGCTGACTGACTGAGCTGATCTCGACCATAATGTTATAGAAGCAAGAAGCGTTCAAGTTCAAAGTGTTAACACTTTACCATTGACTGATGAGCAGTCGACTGTTATGTACTCGAGTATAGATTTTGGGTACTTATAGAATTCGAATACTAGGTTGATCTTTTTAATTATATCTACTTATGTAATGTAGATCCCGCAATAAAGTCGTTCACGTTACTCGTATAATGGGTGGAAATAAATATTTTTATTATTAATATTATTATTATAATTCGTTTCACGTAAATAGAATCCTGGAGTCTCTTGTTTCGAGTGTGCATTCGATTATTTTTGTAACGAGTACTAAAATACTTGTTTATCAAAAAATTGACAATTTGGCACATCACTAGCAGCGCAAGCTTTCCCCTCCCCGTACCTCACTCTTCATCCGTAAAAAAATCGTGTAGTGCGCAAGCGTACGTACAATTTGTATGGCGGCCACTCGACTCGGTTTTGATCCGTAAAAAAACCGATCCGGAGTGAGAATTTACGGATCGAAAACAAACCGGATACGTATGGGTGCGTAAGCGTCCATACAATTACTAGGATGGCCAAACCGGATCAGAAACGGATAAGAATCGAATGAGAATCGGATACGGATGAGTGCGCAAACGCCCTTAGAGCTACGTTTTTCTGTGGTAAACCATTTCCTACAAGGGTCAACCTTGTGGTTGTCTTTGAAGACATGAGGTAAATTTACCTTTTATATATGTGAAACTGAGTATATTATACTAAAAGTAATGAATCTAATTGTAAGAACACTAATGAAGCTGGTGAAAAAAAGAGCTTCTTTTAGATTATACATTTTTCAAACGAAACCTGATTGTAGTTGGATTTCCAAGTTAAGAAATCTAGTGCAGATTAAAACCGTTTCAGACTTTCTCAGAAAAATCTCTTCTTGGAAAGTAAATTAAAATTTAAGCTTTTAAATAAGTGCCACATTAGCCACTTTGTAGAAAGTAGTTAACTAAAAAGTAACCAACTTCCTAGTTAATAAAGTAACCAACTTATTTTATTGAACTAAAACTTTTTACTTTTTTCTATATGCATTTTCGTATACATTTTCATCGGCGAAAGTGTAAAATTTAAAAAATAATAATATCCCCAAATATAAAAAATAACCCAAAAAGCCTTGATAAAATAGTCATAGTATAAACTGTTATCTTTTATAGCTTTAGTCTTTATACTATTTATATAGGTATATTCGCCTTGCGAAAAACGACATTCCATGTCGTACGCCAATGTAATTTTCCAGGTAAGTATTTACTTTTTTTATTGAATACCCTGTAAGATCAGGTTGTGGGTAAAGGCAGTCTACTCTACTTGGAATCGTGGTTCAGAATACATTAAACAATAATTATTTCGGTCCATCCACCCCTTCAAATAAGCCTAAACCTCAACCCATGTCGAATATAAATGTCAGTATTAATTTGAAATTCGCGCATCCTGAAATATACCTCTTTGTATGGAGAAATAAAATATTCAACAGCAAACCTATACATTTTCGTCTGAACTGAGATGAGTGTTCATGAATTTAATAAGCGATTGAAAGGTTTATCAAGAAATTCCAGGTCTGAGCCCTCATCAACAGCTCATATACGTCCCCACCGAGGGGCTCGAGCCTACCCTGAATTAGGATTATTAGGCCTTAGTCGACCACGCTGACCCAGTGCGGGTTTGTCAACTTCACACACAACCTTTGAATTTCTTCGCAGGAGTGCGCAGGTTTCATCACGATGTTTTCCTTCACCGTAAGAGGACTGAGCACTATCACACTAATATTATAAATGTAAAAATATATTTGGATGTTTAGATGTTTAGATGTTTGGATGTTTGTTCCGCTTTCCCATCTGAACGGATTTGGATGAAATTTGGAATGGAGATAGTTTGCCTGGATTAACCCATAGGAAAACGGATTTTTTTTACGGAAAAAAAGTCTTATTCCCACGGGAAAATCTTACATAACGCGAGCGTAGCCGCGGGCGGACCGCTAAATAGACAATATTTCTAAGAAGTAAGAATTATCATGTTCTTTTTTTAAAGGTGTCTAATGTCTATATCTATAATGTCTTTTCTACAATCAGTAATTCGGGATTTTATATTTCATAATACCATATCACAAATATAAGTTTAGACAACCTTTAGAATATTAATAAATTAATTCTGTGTCACAGCACTATTTAGTTCAGGTTTTGAGATACTGAGATTATAAATATTAATAAAAGGATTGCGTGCGTATGCCACCTTGGATACGATACCTAGTTTATAAGTAATCTGTGGTTGGCGGTGCTGGTTGCACATTTAGTTTACATTTAATATTATACATTTTAATCATGTATCTCTAATGTGTACCTGGGCTGATTGATAACTGGCCGAAACGACGAACTTAAAAAAATGATACGCAAAAAAAAAATATTACATTATATTTTGGCATCTTTTTGAAAATAGAACGCCAAATTTGAATTTAATCGAACTGGTGGAATTTGTTTGATAGGACGTAGAACTTTCTGTCGTAAATTTTCTTAACAATGGAAAGAAACGAAATTCGTGCGGTGATAAAGTTTTACGTTTTAAAACAGAAAACAGCAACCCAGATTAAAACCAAGCTAGACAGTGTTTTAGGTAATTCTGCTCCTGCATTGAGTACAATTCACACCTGGGTAACTGATTTTAAACGTGGAAGACAGAGCTGCGAAGACGCCCACAGGTCTGGCCGTCCAAATGAAGTCACGAATCCGGACATGATCAAAAAAATTCACAAAATTGTATTGAATGATCGGCGCTTGAAGTTGCGAGAGATAGCAGAGATGGTGAGCATTTCATCTGAACGCGTTTTTAATATTTTGCACCAACATTTGGGAATGAAAAAGCTTTGCGCGCGATGGGTGCCGCGTTTGCTCACTGTTGACCAAAAGCAACGTCGAGTGGACGATTCATCGCAGTGTTTGGCGCAGTTTAACCGAGATCCTAACGAGTTTTCGCGGCGTTATGTAACAGTCGATGAAACCTGGATACATCATTATACTCCCGAGACAAAAGAACAATCTAAGCAGTGGACTGAGAGCGGAAGACCTGCGCCGAAGAAAGCAAAAACGGTTTTGTCGGCCGGCAAAGTGATGGCGACTGTTTTTTGGGATGCTCGAGGGATTATTTTAGTGGATTATCTGCAAAAAGGAAAAACAATAAATGGAGAGTACTACGCAAGCTTGCTGCAAAAATTAAGTGAAGAAATCCAGAAAAAACGACCACATTTGGCCAAGAAAAAAGTTTTGTTCCACCATGACAACGCACCTGCACACACGTCAATGGTTGCAGTCGCCAAACTCCATGAATTGCGGTTCGAATTGCTACCGCATCCACCCTATTCCCCGGATCTGGCCCCGTGTGACTTCCACTTATTCCCAAACTTGAAGAAATGGTTAGGTGGCCAGAGATTTTCATCAAATGAAGAAGTCATTGTTGCCGTGGACGAGTATTTTGAGGGGTTGGAGAAAACATTTTATCAAACTGGTGTAACGGCATTGGAGAAGCGCTGGACTAAATGCATCGAGGTAGAAGGAAACTACGTTGAGAAATAAATTTATTTTAAATAGATTTTTAAAGTTTTTCTTTGTCGTTTCGGAAACTTATCAATCAGCCCTCGTAACTGTTTGTTAACCCTAATAAAAAAAATAAAAAAAAATAAAAAATAAGCAAGTAGGTATACATACACACACCAATATTATGTCTCATAGTGGGTCAATCCAACAAAAAAATGAATCCTTTTATAAATTACTTCCGTGAAACGCATACAGTATACACAACATTTAGTGTGGGTAGTAAATTCGTAGAAGTCTTTGCACATCGAGTTGAGATTTGCGAACGCAGCCCCGTACTGACTTCCTTTACGCTATTGGACCAGTGCAATGCAAACAGCATTTGGCTTGGACTTGCCTCAAGCGTATCCATCCATCCACAGTATGCAAATGTTCAGGACACGACAAACAGATATACCGCCATTATTTTTATTACGAGAGCGTCGGTAGTCTAGTGGTTCAGACTGCTGTCTTCCGTCCGGGAGACGCGGGTTCAATCCCCACCAATGTGTTTTCGAATTTCAAATTCATATCTACGTCTGTTTATTCGACGCACGAAGGAAACAATCGTGATGAAACCTGCACACTCCTGCAAAGAAAATTCAAAGGTGGTGTGTGAAGTCAACCAACCCGCACTGGGCCAGCGTGGTCGACTAAGGCCTAGTTGTGACTACTTGTGACGTAGATAGCCTACACTCTTTAACTTAGGCATCATCTCTATATAATCCAAATTATGCGCAAAAATGATTTTAATCCGAGATTTCCAAGTATGCACCTACGTATAATTTACAGACATCAACGGCCCGTTACAGTCCACTGCTGGACTATGAGCCTCCTCCACTTAAGTGGAGGGTTTGGCCATAATCTCCACGCTTGGCAGGCGGGTTGGAGATCGCAGATTAAGAGGTTATTGTATCAGAGAGCGCTGCTGCCCGTTCCCTGTTCAATGTGTAGTCCCTAAGTCGCCTCTTACGACACCCACGGGAAGAGTAGGGGTTGGTGACAAATTTACAGGTATTCGCTAATCTTTATATAGGTCCAACAGACGACCACCAGACCGACCGACGTCAGACAGTTTTTTTTTTTCATTCATCATAAATGAAAATAAGAAAACATATGCGTTGCCTCAGTTAGTTCTCACGATCCTTTTTCGATACACAATAATTTTAAAAGTCACCGAGAGATAAATATCGGTTCAGTATTATCAGAGCACATTCGAGCAAACGTACTCGTAAAGCGCGGTGAAATATTTGTTTTATTCCGTCGACACAACATAACAATTGGAAAACCATTCATGAATTATAAAATTTGAAAGTACGAACAGGTAATGGAAATCTGCAGGAATTCACAAAGCAGCTTTATTTTCATTTTAATACCCTTTTTCCATGAAGCAAGTAAAAAAGCCCATGGGAAATATTTCTGCATACATAATATATACCTGCTTATAATTAAATTAATATTTACTCAACGTTGTTAAATGTATTTTAGCAGACCCTGTACGTAGGTTGTTTAAAGGCACTTTGATATTTTGAAATGAAGCAGAAATTGTGAAGCAAAATAGATTTATTACAGAGTAAAACATGAAAATTAGAGCGTCGGTGGTCTAGTCCGGGAGACGCGGGTTCGATCCCCACCACGTATCAATGTGTTTTCGAATTCATATGTACGTTTATTCGACGCTCTTACGGTGAAGGAAAACATCGTGATGAAACCTGCACACTCCTGCGAAGAAATTCAAAGGTTGTGTGTGAAATTGACCATCCCGCACTGGGCCAGCGTGGTCGGCTAAGGCCTAATCGCCCTAATTCAGGGTAAGCTCGAGCCCCACGGTGGGGACGTATATGAGCTGTCGATGAAAACATGAAACGATGTTGTCATATACTGAATGTTACTTTCAATTTGATAAGATTGAATAAGAAAATTAAGACGGGAATCAATCTAAAAGTAATATTATGTTCCCACTGATGATGATGATGATGGTGTTAGCTCGAACCTATGTATGTATGTCTTATGGGGGACGCCTGCGACAGAGCGCAGACGGGTGACCTGCTCTGTTTGAAGAACTATTTCACCCCTAGCTCGAACCTAGGGCGAGTCCTTGGTCGACCATATAGGCCCAGTGCGGGGTGGCCAACATCAAGCACATAAATTAAAATTTCTTCGCTAGCATTTACTGAACATCTATTTTTCCTTCTTAATCAAGAGCGTGGAACTACGCGTGGAACAAACGAATTAAGAGAAATTGAAATTTGAAAATACATCTGTTACGTAATTTGACCCGCCTCGATCCTCACTACGGTTAATTATCTAAAATCCAAATCTTGGTTTTAAAATTAAAAAGAGGTCTAATCACATTACTGAGAACCATCTTACCCAATCTATACATCACTCACTTTACTTACTTAGCGTGATATAAAGATATGAAGTGAAAATATACAAAGACCCAATACACCTTTACGTAAGTTATTGATAAGTGCATGTTTTTAGTTTGATATGTTTTGACATTATTTAATATTTGACTTGTAAATTATTGATGTCGGTACATACATATTTTAATTGGCCTATGTTTCTGCATGTGTGAGCCTAATTATAAGTACAGTAACATCTTATGAATCACATTTTTGGCAAACAAAGCTTATTTCATTTTATTTCATTAGTTCGTTGTCCGTACATCGAAGCGTACACCCAGTTAGCAGGCAGCGTGAAACAGCTACGAGGCGGCCAATAAACAAAGCAAGTGGACAAATAAAAAGCATTGCTCGATGTTTTTGCTCGATTTATGAACCTCTGCTAGATGTAAGAAGCTTCTTGTGATTTACGAGTGTACTGTTGTTGGGCGAATTTACCTTAAGAAGATTGCCAAAACAAAATACACTATACTAGCTTTCCGCCCGCGGTTTCACACGCGTTTAATGAGTTTTTCCGTAGGAATGAAGTGTTTTCCCGCAATAAAAAGTAGCCTGTGTCCTAGTCTAGTGGTTCAAGCGTGATTCGGCAACAAACATCCAAACTTTCGCATTTATAATATTAGTAGGATTATTTTAATGTAAGTTATTCATTTATTAATGTTTGTGTCTGGACCAGGTAGCCGAAAAGATATAGGTTCGAGTCCTGTCCAAGATAGCCCAAAATTTTTTTTCTTTTTTAATTATGAAGTCATTCATATATTTTTCCTACAACACAACACACAATTGGAGATAAATGTAAGGAATAGACATAGTGACAAAATTGATTAAGTACGTGAAAAAAAGGTACTGCGTAATTTTCACTAGCAAGTAAAAATAATTATTCTTGCGAATACATATTCTAAAATTTACAGCTAGTGCTGCTAGAGTCCAGTCCGTTAACATTGAGTTCTCGTACTGAATTATAACTATCTGAGTTGTCCGCCTGCAGTTTCAATTACATACCCGCTCTGTTAGTGATTTTTCACGAATAATATTTGTTTTCCCACTGTAAAAAGTAGCCTATGTATCCAGTTGCTAATCTGTCCAGCAGAGAATCTGTCCATTTGCTTCGCAGGGGTTTGTTGGGTATGAGTGAAATTATTATTGTATATCGATGGGTTAGGTGAATTACCTTTCGTAAAAGCCGAGCAGGCGAAAAAGTAAACGTCATAACTTCATAATCCCCAGCCCCAGCCATTTATAAAGCAAAGTACGTACTTAGTAAACTATACCATACTGCACCAGTAAAAGTACGAACATAAGTCTGACATTTTCAAATACAGCTATTTTACCTCTGAAAGTCGGCAGCAGCATGAAAAAGCTAATAAACAAAGTTGAAAAATATAAAGCATTTCTCCATGTTCTCGAACGATTTATAGAGGTTGGCGAGAAACGTACGCGCTTCGTTGATTTACATTCGATATTCAGGACTTTTCTCATTTGGATTAGATGGTTTTCCCAATCTTGGCTTTAACATAAAAAATAAATATGAATGCAACTAGAATGTTAAAATAATTAGGTACATGCAACTTATTTCTTTAAGTGTGATGATAGTAAATAACCAGAATTATTTTATTACAACTTGAAGCGGGTAAAGAATAAAAATTGCGAAACTGTGTTGCGATGGCATCCGGATGGGTAACTACGCACATTGGTACAAATGATATTAAAATAAGAAATGCATGATATTAAATATAATCTCGTAATACCTTTTTAACGTTTGCAAATGTAATTCTGTCGTTTTCCTTTTCATGTCGTTGTTATTTAAGGGGAGGTTTAGATGATGTGAAAAGGTATTTTTTTCCCATATGGTACAAAATATAGGCAGCAGTTTTAAATGTATTAAAAAAATACTTAATGCGCTAGATAAATTTTCTCTAAGATTAAAATTTTAATTAAAGCAACAAATGTACATTTGTCGCACAGAGTAGAGAGTGGCAAGCCAAGTAAAAAAGCATTCCTAGGAAGTTGTGTAACAAAATTGTGAATTACTAAATACTTACAATGTAAAACTGTACGTACAATTATGACGTATTGAGATACATGTTTAGAATAGTGTAACCAAATATAACTGAAACTTTTATTACACATAACAAGCTTTTATTACATAATAAATTTATTGTCTAATGACGTTTTAAGTTGAGTTGACGTTTACAGTTTTAAAAGCAAAGTTTATTTTATTCTTTTTGGCGCATTAAAATAAAAGCTTGTTTTTAAAAATTATTTTTTACTCTTAATTTATTTTATTAGCCACTCCGGTAGAAATAGCAATTAGTCCTTAAAAAAAATCATTTTTCCTGAATGTACTATGGTCGACAACATCACTTTATACAAGCTTTTTACTAATAATAATAAATTGATCCTGCTAAAGTTCGTTCTAATTTAGTAACGTTTCACGGCAAACAGATACAGTTATACGTATACCATATCTGCAGTAGCTGGCTAATCCGTGGCGGTGTAGCGGTCTCGGCAGCGGTGGTGGTGTATCGCGCGTAAATCACAAGGCGCGAGTTGCGGAGACCGTGCACCGAAATACAGGGAATTCTTATTTCCATTCCATTTGTTACCGTGCAGTGTAGTACATTCTGTGTAACTTTGTAGCTAATAACGTTGGTGTGAATTTATTGATAGCGCTGGGGTAAGTTTTGAGTTTTAGCTCTTAAGTTTGAATGAAAATCTCGAAATCATTAAAATAATGTCGAAAAAAAAATACGTTGTTAAAAACATGGTGGTAGCTTGTTTTTAACAAAGTGTTTTTTTCTGCCACGTATTTATTTTTTTGATTAGTTTTCACTTAACTTTTTTTTTTGACGGACCAAATCGCTATTTCTACCAGAGTGGTATTATAGCGGGCGCGGACTTGCGGGGGAGCAGAAGGGACTCCTAAAATTTTCTAAACTTAAAATTTCACTAAACTTTGTAAAAACTGAATGAAAATCTTACAGAAAAAAGAACCCTATATATAAATCTAGAAATTGATTGATTATATTATGATGTAATTTATTGTTTATTTAGCCTTCTATGCGTGGTTACGAAAAAGATACAACCTCAGAGGAAATAAAAGACGATCGCTTCGAGGCGACGCGCGTCAGAAATATTTGGATACAACAAACAGAACTTCGTGTAGTAAGATTTGACGATAATTTAAAATTAACAAATAATAATTCATATTTAAATGATAAATAGTGCTTATTACGGATTAATTCTCCTCCGTTGAATAATTACGGCGAGTTCAAAGTACATTTGTCTTAATAAAAAACATTTCTTAATGGCTCTCCCGGCGCTAGTTAATTTACGCGCCCGACGGGTTCCACTAGAAATGTAGAATTCAGAAAACTATTGCAACCGTTTTAAACAGAGTATGAATGATTGTATAAATGAATAAACAAGGTACTCTTATAGCTCCCTGAGGAATCTCTGGGACCGCAAATGCAAAGTGAAGGCCAGACTCGAATCGAATATGAAATAAAATTGTTATGTATTTATGTTAAGCGCAGGGAATCGAAAGTGGGATTACAAAGCACGGGCACTGATGATTTAATGAGTAAAATTTAGGATATGTTGCGTTGTATGTTAAAGTTAACAAATCATGTCAGCATCCGTCGACGAATTGTCTTGATTATCTAGACAAACTTTTCTTTTATTTTCCAATTTTATAACGATAACGATGATGTAGAAATACCATTTAAAAATGTTTAATAAATATCCCTGGCGACACCCTGGTCATACAGTATGATAAGTATGATATGCGGTTATATTAGTGAGATGGGCAATTTTGAACCCAGAGAAAACTCCATACTTAAACTTTACAACAGTTTTTTCTGTTATTTTACCTATATATTTATTTAAAATTGGAAATAAAAAAATACTTTGGACATTTGAAATCTATTCCTACTAGTTTCTTGTAAGACCAAGAGAAAACTTAGTCAGTACCACATCCCACAACTGCGGCAGGGCTACAAACGAACAAACTAGTCGTATAAACGCGTTCCAAGTGATTTACGTGGTCGATACAGCGGGGCCGGTCGTACACAACTTGAGTTTTGGAAATAAATGGTTTAAATGGTTTTGGTTTTCGAACTTGCAATATAACGTTTGCTCTCCAGCCAGTTGCAGCTAATGTAAGATACATTGAAGTTGCTTCCTTTCTGTGCTGTAGAGTTCACTGAAAAGCTAATAAATATAAAATTAGTACGTTTTCAGTGAACTCGACAGCCTCTGTGGCCGAGTGGCCGAACGTTTTACTTTCATTACGGAGGTTCCGGGTTCGAACCCAGGTGGGGACACTGTCAAATAAAGATCTCTTTTTGAGATTTTCCTCGGTATACGATACGAGCTGAATAACCGGATTGTCCAATAAGTAATATGATACCATGCTTCAGAACGGAAGGCACTTTAAGCGATTGGTCCCGGCTACTACGAGTATCTTTGGAAGTAATCTTTACGTGAGTCATGTCAGTGGCCTTTGGCGGGTTACTTTAATTTTTTAATTGTATCTTTTATTTAAAAAAGAAATCGCAAAAGATGCGACAACTGTGGAGTTTCTTCGGTGAGCTCTTCTCCACAAATTCCGCCATTGTGTTAGTGAACTCACAAAAAAATGTAATGACGGATCTAAGTGATGTAATAACATCCTATCTATCTATCTATCTATCTAGCCCACATCCACCCACTGCGGAGTATAGGCCTCTTCTTTATTGCGCCATTTTTCACGGTCCTGTGCAGTTCTCATTTAGTACTTCCCTTCCACTGTCACTATATCATCTGACCATCGGGCTGGTGGTCTGCCTACCAAGCATTTTCCAAGTCTGGGCCGCCACTCTGTCACTGCTTTGGTCCACCTTCCGTCATCCCGCCGCGCTATGTGCCCCGCCCACGCCCACTTAAGTTTAGTGATTCGTTCACCTACGTCCTCTACCTTGGTACGGTTTCGGATTTCAGTGTTCCGTACACGATCTTGAAGTTTTATGCCGAGCATGGCACGCTGGAAATAAATAATTTTTGAATTTAGAATTTTTGAATTTTGGCTCTATAACCTCTTACAACCCAAACGATGAAGAAGAAGTGAACTCGAAATATGCATCTAAATAAAAAATGCAAGCAAAATGTGAATAAAATTCGACGCAAATTTAAAACCAATAAAGTCGGGAACATAAACTTTTCATTGAAACGTTACTTTATAGCTTCATGTTGGCAAATGCAAGTAAAAAACTAATGTTGAAAGAAAAAAAAAGTTGTTACTCGAATTTTCTTTTATAAACCTACAGCTTACTACTCGTACTCGCAGTATTGAAATAAATTGGCCCAACAAGTAAAATAACAAAAAAAAAGTAAAATTACAAGTAAAATGTCTACAATCGAAATACTTCCAATTATTTTGACAATCACGACCGAAATTTCAAAACTTTTGTTATTTGCGGACGTCACTTGTTCTGAACTTAAACCTTTGGGTACTTGTTCTACATAGATACCAGTTCGTGTCTAAGGAGAAGGTCTAAGGTTACTCAAGGGTAGCGCACTAGTTTGCATGTAAATGACCTAATCTATTATCGGATGGAGGAAGCCTTCCTGAGAAAAACTACGAAGACTATTTACATACAAATAAACTGATTAAATAAGTCGTGGGAAATTGATTGTACTTTGTTATGTAATGAAACTGAAAAAAAAAAGAAAATTCATTATTCCAAATAACATTACAATACATCATTTGTTTTATTAGCCGTTTGTCATCAGACAAACGGCTAATAAAACATACAACAATCGCAGTTCGCCTAATACGCATTTCTTGGATGCCAAACAATTTGCTTGTGCCTAGACCACACAGTTAGTGTAAAATTATTCTAGAGCAAAATAGTTTTTTAACGTCATAATTTTAAGTATTTAAAGGCCGATTTACACTTCGACAAGTAGCAAGTGCGTCAACTTAATCGTTCAACTTGGTACTAAAAATAGAAGTCCGGTCTATTTTTTGCAAGTGCGAGTGTTTCCTTGGCAACAGGAAATAATATACTTTTTGACAATAGGAAAATATGAAACTGACAACTGTACTTGAGACTCGCATTTGCAACTCGCACTTCAAAGTATAAACTGGCCTTAATAATAAAAAGCCGCATTAAACGAACTATACGATTATTCAATAAGGAATCCTTTTGCTCGTGTAATTGATTTCTTTTTCTTTCAAAAACTACATAAAAAAAAAAAAAAAACAAAAAAAACCCCTAAAAGCCGCGTCTAATCACGTCTAGGTTCGCGTGACCACAGCCTAGCGATTAGTAACGTCACGCCTATTTCGAATGATGGATAATCCTGTAGAACATACATGGTTCGTGGGAAACATTCGTGGGCAACTTTGAGTAATTTATGGCATATAGTGGGCGATGTATCAGAATAGCCCAGAACTTTTCTATTATTAAGATCTAATGGTATGATTAAGATTTGTCCTCGTTATTTTGTCCCCTTTAACAGCGGGAAGACTTAGATGTTTCTGTTTAAACTTTTTTGTCTACCTAGTTTGGAAACAGATAAATATATACTTTTATCATCTATAGTCTAGAAGAGTAACCGTCTAACAAAACCCGCTAAAACATGGCACCTAACTAATTAATTTTGACAGATGACGACGACGACAGACAGGCAGATGATGTCGCTGCTGTACATTGAAGCTTACTTTCGACGTTCTTACAAACTGAGTCATATAAAACATCATTGTACCGCGTTTTCGAATGTTGTATGGTATAGTTTTGCTTCTTTGGTATTCATTTGGTGTGGTCAAGTATGAAGTTTTAGTACTCTTCTAACGTCTTATTTATCTATCTAATGTAATGACGGATCTAAATGAAAATAAATAATTTTTGATTTTTAGACTATGGATAATTCGTTGACTTATTTAGATAAACAACATCCAGACATAAGGCAAACACAAGTGCTCATCACACGAATGTTTGTCTTTGGCGCGTTTCAAACCGTGTACTTTGTAGGCAAGCGCACTGACAATTAGGTTATGGAGCCAAAAATGCGGCGGTTATTCCAAAAAATAATGAGGAGATACCTACCCCAAATCCTTAATTAATTATCTGAACAAAGAAGAAACGCAAACAATTAATCACGTTTTAGTTTAACTACGGTTATCATTATCCTACTATCCTTAATATTTTTCCTATCATCCATGGAATTTGAGACTTCGTTCAAAGGTTCATTTGACTATCAGTGATTCGGGTATTTGGATTTTGAGATCCCGTCACTTAGTTATGAGGTTTTATTGGTTAAAATAATAAACAACAAATAAAACATAGTAGGTAAAAGTAAAAGAATTAAAAACACGTAACGTTATACGTCGAAATATAGTTTCTGGGTCAATAATAGTTACCATGCAGCAAAAGGAAGACTCATAACGTTCATGAAGCTTTAATAGAAGCGAATCTCTCCATTACTGCAACATTTCTATGTTACATTACTTCTACCACCGCGTGGTAACAGCAGAGTAGAATACATTTATCACCAACCCCTACTCTTCCCGTGGGTGTCGTAAGAGGCGACTTAGGGACTACACATTGAACAGGGAACGGGCAGCAGCGCTCTCTGATACAGTAACCTTTTAGTCTGCGATCTCCAACCTGCCAAGCGTGGAGATTATGGCTTATATATATATATCCACTTAAGTGGAGGAGGTTCATAGTCCAGCAGTGGACTGTAACGGGCCGTTGATGTTGATGTTGATTACTTCTACTACAAATATTTATTCGGCTTAAAATATCAACATCAATTTCAACGTCATGTAAACTGAAAAGCAGTTTTCACAGCTCGTTGGTCAGTGCAAGCCAGACATTGCCTTTTCACCAAAAGCCGTGATAGCTTCAGGTCGGACTCATATTTGCTTTGACGGGATTACTGGCTAAGCTGTATTGTGGGAGCTATACGGTAACGTCCATCCTATAGATACGTTTTATATCCTATAGATAAGCTTTATATGACTTTATTGAATGTCGCGTTTGAGAACCAATCCGTGAATGGACGTGTTGATAAAGTACTTGTCTTGCAAGCTTGTGTGTGTGTGCAGTACGGGTTCAATAAGTAGTTTTTTTTTATATATATTTGTTGATATTATATTTGTTACTCTTGACCACAATCAGGTCCGCGAGGGACGAGATGCGGTCGATGATGGAACGAGTTCGCCCAGAAGGTGCCTGTTCACTCTAACTTTGAAAATGCTTGCGCTATAAGCACTCGGAATTCCTTTTGATCCTTATCACGTGCGTCAATACTTTGAATAGTTATTTTTTATGTATTTTCAATAATCATGGCTCTCATAAATTGTTATTCTTTTTAATTTGACAAGTGGCTTCAGTTGCCAGAATATCGCTTTTGATCATTCTAGAAGAAAACATATAAAAAATAATAATGGAACAGTAAATGCTGCTTTCAGAATACATAAAAAAGTAACTAGTTAAAAACATATCATGTAAATAAATTTCGATAAAGATCTATTACTCAACAGGTTCTAAAAAGGTGTATTACAAGGCTTGCCTCTAAATTATTCAGTTGAATATCAAAGGAGGTTGCAGCCTCTGATGTGGAGCTTACATAGGCATACATAATGTATAAACTGCCAGAGGAAAGAATATAAAGAATCGAAACAAGGTAAGTATACCTAAGTACAGAACGATAAACGAAATAACAAACGGCAAGAGATTCATTTCAATATTAAAAGCGAACGTTTGTTTGTTCTCGAAAATTAAATTTCAGATATCCCTATAACCGCATTACAAGACATAGAAAAGTTAAATAACGATTTTAAATAGTCATCTATCACTTAACAATCACGTCCTCTAATAAAATAATGACCGAACTCGAAATGTAATTAAAAAATTGATTGAGTTTCAGCGTGGCCAAAATTGCTTTTGTATGTCTGTCCATCTGTCTGTTTGTTCTCCGCTACAGGTCGCGTTTCTCAACCGATTTTCGTGAATTTTTTTGAGCAGGTTCAATAAATGCATAGAATTTTTTGTCGAGTCTGTTTTTGGAAGTTTTTCAAAATGGCGGAGATAAGAGGTTGGAAACGTAACAAAACATATAAATCAGTAATTTCGAAAAAAAAAAACATACGCGCGATGTCTGCAGGCTCACAGAGTCACTAGTAATAACAATACGACTTAAAAGAGTAAATATACACAAAGACTTAAGAAAACTATATGCATTATAGAGAAAGATAGTTTGAGTCTTTATGAACTCCTCTTACACCACAGAGTTAGAACATACACATTCCTTTTTTTAAAACAAATATTTCTATGGCTGTGCCTACAGGTAATTATAAGCCTTTTATTCTCAATCTGGTTTATTGTATAGTAACTACGAGTAAATTTCTCAATTTAATATGCAAAAAAATACGACGGAAAATTTTCTAAGTCTTGACAATGTTTTCAGCGGACTCATCCTCCAACATACGAGTAGATCACACCAAACGATGGACGTATAAAAAAAAAAAATTCGAGAATTTCATACAAAGAAAAGCTTTTACTCTACACCATCACATCACACTTCACACTAATAATGTGAAAATATATTTGGATGTTTGGGTAACATAGGATACTTTTTACATGTCTTATTCCCACGGGAAAATCTAACACAACGCGAGCGTAGCCGCGGGTGGACCGCTAGTTTAAATTATTTACGCATGTTCAAAATTCCGTAAATTATTCTCACACAATTAATAACCAGTTTAAAAGTTTAGCAAGAATCCCAACTTTAACTCGCTAAGCCGTTAAGTACCGTTGTCGTCGTCTTCACGTTGGTTTTCTTTTTATAATTTTCTCGTTCTTCCTTTTTTGCAACAGTAAACAGATCTCGTGAATAAACTATGAGTCAAGCAAGAAGCGGTTGAAATAGCAATCTCAAGTGAAGTATACAAAACAAAACGATTTTCATTCATTTGATTTAGTCGGTAAAATACATGACGCCTTAAGAGTAGACAAGTTTTATTCGTGACAAAATGAAATGAAATAATAATTTATTTGTTCAAAAAAGTTTACAAAAGGTAATGCACTAGTCCTTGCACTAAGATACCTAAGGGCCTCCTTCCAGGATGTTCTTATTCTAGACTAAAGAATAACAACAGTGCTCTCCATATTTACACCTTGAATACAATGAGCTGAAGGCCCGTCCACCCGCCGCCATCGACTATAATTATGTAATGGGCGTGCTCACGTGCCCTCACTGTGCACGGGAGTTTGCTGCGAAGATCGGCTACATAAGCCATCTTCGGGTGCACCAGCGCCCGACTGACTAGGAGTAGAAGTGGTCGCCATGGCCGAAATCGGTCGGATAGATCATCATCATCATCATCATCACAATGAGGCCAATATAAATTATATGTGTATGATTATAATATGTAAGTGTGTGTGTACGTGTGAGTTTCTGTTTTCGTGTGTGAGGTTGTGATAGTGTGTATGTGAGGATGTATATGTGTGTTGTATATAAGATACTGTTTCGTTAATTTTATAGAAACTTTTTCAAGGTGCGTTTTCACTATAGTGGAGCAGAGCCTATTTAATATTATTTGTATGAAATTCGTTTTTCCCTGCTGATCTTCCTAAAAATAGCATTGCCTAGAAACGCGAGATTTCACTAAAGTCGTATAAAATACAAACTGAATTTGACGGATCATATTTTTACTGCCTTGTCTTGCTGCTATTTTACGTACCTAATTTGATAATAGCTCGGATTATGAAACGGCATATGTAATTACAGATCGCGCCAAACTTCTAGTCCGCCCTGAAGTTGCTTCGCGCATTGCGCGTTGTCGCATTTACCTATATTTTGCTACTGTGACGCGAATCGTACCGTGTTCAGAGCGGTAAATGGGTCAAGTTTGTGGTATGATAGCTACCTATCCCCGACAGATAATTTACTACATAAATTTATAGAGGGACGAACCCACAACTGCTCCCAAAGGAATATGTGGTTGTGTCCACTAACCGTGCGTAGAAATAATAAATTGTAATTTTATTACGTTAGTTTTAAGAAAACTGGGATTTTTCCAACTTACTGAATTATCATTTTGACCTAATTTTAGGTATCAGTTTATTTTAACTAGTAGTAGTTAGGTAGAAGTAGTTAGGTACTCAAGTCCAAAATATTTTAACTGCGATATCTTTCATCTAAATTGTTAGAATATGCAAAAAGTACAGATAACAAACCGCTTTAAAAAGTATTTTTTCTCCGTATGACATCAATCGGATGATTAAGTTAATTTTAAAGTTTATGAAAACATAGTTATGTTATTACCTATATAGAAAGCTGTTTACTATACAAAGTTTGCTGCTCTTTGATCACTTTCGTAACAGGTATCATCAACATTAGCTTAGCTAAACCTTGATTACAGTTTAAACATATTGGAAATTTCCATATTCGAAGGTAACCAGCTCAGCGACACGAAGCTAAATCGTTAAACTTTAAACTGATTTACAACACCAGCAAGAAACTAAAATTAATTTAAACTTCGAACATTTAAAAATAACAGCCAGAAACAAGTTAGATTCAGAATTAGTATAAAATCGGTTTGTGTCGAAGAAATGTCTTACTTTGTGCGAAATCGTTTTCTATTTCAAATGTTGCCAACTGTAATGAAGGTCTAGATTTAACGGTCCGTGACCGGTGTCTAGATCAGAGGCAATATAGTCACGTACGCTAGCTGGGATTAATCTCAGGTCGTTCTAACACAGTTAAAGTCACGAGAATAAAATAATAAAACTTACCGTCGAGATAAACCACCGCCGACACAGATTTATCGTTTTCCACCACTGGACGCACTGTCTCGTACGATATCGTTTGTAGGAGGTTGTCTCTTAAATCCAGCACAATAAGACTCCTTACATCTTCTAGAATGTCGTCGTAAAAACTCGTCAGTTTATTACCAGCCAGCGTCAACTTGCTCAATTGAGTCAGTCCGCCAAATGCTCTCTCTGAGACAAACTCTATCGCATTATGATCGAGCATCAACTCTTTCAATCCCCACGACTCGCTAAAAGCCAAGTTTCCGATCATAGTCAATTTGTTGTTCCTCAAATTCAATCTTGACAGATTCCCGAGACCTTCAAGCATCTCTCTTGTAACTACCGATATGAAATTGAAATCTAATTTCAATTCTATCAAGTTGTTCAAGTGCTTGAAGCAGCCCTCGTGTATCAAAGTAAGGTTGTTGTTTGACAGATGAAGAATGTGCAGATTTGGTACACCAAAAAATACGTCCCGTCTTATTTCTGCTATTTGATTGTCATCAAGACTTAAGTTGGACAACATCATCATTTGCGAAAACGCATGCCTTTCTAAAGTCATTATCTTGTTTGACTTCAATACTACTTGCCTTATTGTAGACGAGTTTGTGAACGCGTAAGGCTGAATAGTTGTAATAGTTCCAAATTGTATTGATAAGTGTTTTAGTTTGTCTAGTCTAACTATTGCCTTTGCCGGTACAAATGTAAGCGCTTCGTCTGATCTGACGTTGAACATAAGATGTTCTATTTCTGATTGTGATGAGAAATTGGGCCAAATTGAATCTTCCTCCGTTAGTCCACCGCCGAAAACCCAACAGTCAGCTCTTGTTGCCATTTTCGGCTTATTGTTGTCACAGTAACAATGTACTTTTGATCTCCTGTCTTCTATGTCGCAGACATTAAGGAAAATTGGTTGGTAGTATCGTCGATCTATTTTTGGTTTCGTCTCATTTTTACTCTCTGTGACTGTTAACTTTACTGTCATTAGAGAAGTGATAATAATGATGTATTTCGTTATATGTTCCATAGTTCAAATGTCGATGTAAGTTGTACCTGCAACAAAAATAAAAGGTCATTAGTGCCGACTGTTGATGACAATTATGGTGCTAGTAATAATTCTTTTTCACAGCAAATAGGGCGGACATTGTCAAACACGTCCGTAATAGTCCATTAAATATCTTTATGAGGCATGAAAATGTACAAAATATTCAGTTTCAGTGTCACAGTATAATTAAACTCACGACAGTATTATGAATTGGTGCTCATTAACGAATTTTAACCTAATTATATTACAAAAGTTAATTTATATCCTGCTCTTCGTGACAAACTCGTATATTTCAGTGTCGGCTTTAGGGATTTAAAAAACTGCGATGTTTCGCTTGTAAAACTTTTGCGAGCGGATTAAAAGTTTCCGCCGGGTTAGCTCTGTTAAAACTGCATTTAAAAAAAGTTTTATCTAGTGTTTACAGAACTACTTATTTTGTGTTTCGTTTCGAATCCCACTGAAATTTTTATTTGGTTGCGAAATTAAGTCGGTCATTTTATTAATTCCGTCGGAGAGTTTCTTAAGTCTGGTTTTAAATCTTGGAGTTAAATCAGTAAGCCTCTTTTATTTTTCTAGTTGGGGTTATCTCTGAAGGGGATTAATTCCGCTAGGGGTGATTAGATGTTGTGTAACCAGTCTTCCGGAACACACGGGTCTTTGCCAAAAGGAGAAAAGTAGATTAGAATAAGGCCCGTGGGAGAATAGAGCACGGCATGGAGTCGTTTCGTTTTGTTCAAATCTGGCGTGATTGTGCTTGTATTTCTCTCTATATTCAGAATATAGCTTATATATTTTTTTATATTATGAGTGTTTGTCTTAGAGACGACATTGGAAGTAAATTACAATTCAACAATGACATGTTTTACTAGTATGTTAGTAAATTTGCATTAATATAGAAGTAATTTTCTGCGATCTGAAGGATATCTGTTTCTTTATAAAGATAATAATAAATAAAAAAATTATAACATAAAAAAAATCCTAACTGATATAGGTAATTGTTGTTTACCAAAATGGTAATTGCCCTGCCTTGGCTCAAAAATCAGCTATCCCCGTCGTGCAACAATATTTGCAATTATTTATTTAAACCCTAATTGGATACTACAAACGTAATATACATTAATATGCTCGTATTGTACTTCAAAAGCTATAATTGGTAATTGGATTGAAATGAAAGCGTGGCGAAGTTACCGAAGCAATAACACAGAGGAATCATGTTCCTCCTCTCTACCAGGTATACCAACATAACTTTTAATTTGCTTCGAAACTGGGACGCGTAGTGTTGTTGTTTGACAATTTGTCGATAGATCGTCCTATACACTATAGGTATATTCTATATACTTTGTGAGCGATTTAATTCAAGTTAGTTAAGACTGGTTTCTAGGAAATGGCTCTGACGATTTGAGTAGAAATTTGTATTTAAATATGTTTTTTTTAGATACTTACTTACTATGTACGTACATACATACGTCCTCTTATTCCCAAAGGGTTAAGCATCTGCTCAACAAATCTTTATTTGGTTATCGTCAGTAGTTATAGCTGAATTCTTTTAATCACTAAAAATGTATTATTTTTAACGCCACAACGCAAAAACAAATCGATTAACGACATTTCAGTAACTATTTACACATATTTGATTACTTATTAATTTAACATATGCAAATTGTTAAAGATCATAAAAGATTAACTGCAAATAAAATGAAAAATGAACAAATATTTTCCCGATATCGATATAAAATACATCACTAGCACATAGGTAATTTATGGTAACGCACCATGTAACATTAATGGGGCACCTGCGTTGTTACGTAGGTGATTAGAATAGTTTCGGCTGTGGTTCCGGTACAAAAAAAAACTAACCACCACGCCATTAGTTCAAATAAATGGCCTTATAATAATTACCTACGTTTAATAATAGAACATGAAATAATACGAGTATAATACATTCCGTATCGGAATGGATACTAGACTGTTAATAAAAGTTGTCTATGTCTAATCAATCAATCAGCCTATTGCAGTCCACTGCTGGACGTAGGCCTCCCCAAGGGCACGATCACCCGTTTTCCTCATCCAGCCACCACCAGCGACCTTCCTCAGGTCATCAGTCCACCTGGCAGGGGGGCGTCCCACACTACGTTTCCTGAGACCTGGTCTCCATTCGAGAACCCGTCGGACTATGTCTAATATCAACAAGATATTCTTAAGTCAGTCTGTCCAATAATACCTTCTTTCTCGAGTTTTTTCTCAACTGAGTCCGTACAGTGAACTTATCCAAAAAATGTAATGACGAGAGATGTTACATCCTATATACCTATAGTATGTACCTACAAAAAAAAGTCTAAAACAAAAAACTCTAAAACAAATTACTCTCAACAAAAAAAAAAAACAAAAAAAAAGTAATCGTCAAGTATTTTATGTGTTAACAAATTCTTGCTAAGCAACAATTTTTTTTTATCATATGATAAACGATTCATTTATTAATTCTTCCTTGTTTAACTGGTAATATAAAAGCTTACAGAACAATGCAAAGAAAAAAAATAGTTACTCAGCAAGAATTTGTTAACAAACAAAATACTTGACTATTACTATATTTTTGGTTAATTTATTGCATTAAGAGTAATTTATTTTAGACATTTTATGCGAATGGAAGTTATTAAAGTGAGTTGAGATGGAAATTGCGTATCTATGTAAATAAAGAAAAAGGTAAGGAAGACATTTTACTTTTTCCGACTGAACAAGATAATCCCATTAACTGTCCTTTAGTCAAAACGTATTTTATTTCACTTTTTTACGATGAATTATTTTGCTATCGGTGGTGGTGATCTAGGATTTGTTATCGATAATACTCACTTTAATTTTAAAACCATAAAATAAATTCGCAAGTATTTTGTACTGTGGTACAGTTTGAAGTTCTCAAGTGATTCATATACTGTAACATAAAAATTGGATTTTAATTGAATAGAATTGTAAAGAGTTAAAACAGCTATTTGTCAATTATGGCTCTTGACGCCCGTTTTGCCACCACGTTTTAGTCTACAAGTGACATTTAACTATACTACGGAGTAGCATTTGTCTGTGCCTGTATTACAGGTTTATCTAGGTCCTGATAGATGCCCTGTGCCTAGACTATGTACATGTTCATATACTTAGTTCTAAGTCCTAAATTGTTAAAAGATTTTTTGTAAGTCTTTTATACTGAATAAATATTATTATCTGAACAGTCTCCCGTTTAATGGTTAAAATATGGTTCATCATCATCATCATCATCATCACAGATGAAAGACGTCCACTGCTGAACTAAATATGGTTAAAATAACTAAAATGTAATGTATGTAATATAAGGTAAATAAATATATATATTTCGCGAAAATAGTTTCAAACAGGTACTATACGATTTCCATAAAACCATTCTAGGTCAGAGAAATATCGAAAAAATAAGGTTTTATCAATAAAACTAGTAATGTAATGTCGGCATGAATTGCAGTTAAGGATTTTGGGTCGAAGGACCTCAGGAAGGGCGGTATGAAATATCACGGACGGGTCTCAACGCGCTTGCATCTCAGCAAAGGTCCCAACAGTAATTTTTTAGCAGAACTGGGTCACGCTAAACGATTTGTATTTGACGTTCTTAAAGGAACTTCCCGGTCAATCTTTCGCTCGAATTTATATAAAGGCTGGAGAGGTTGGTGTTCATTAAAAGGGAAGATGAGGAAAAATCTTCTGAAAATATGACCGCTTGGATAATTTTGTTTGGCTGTGCGGCATTTACCCTTAATACCATTAAAAAGAGCTGTTGTTTATGCATAAAGTGAAAACTTGAAACAAAACGTGTTTATAGTAAATAGTACTCCTACCAATCTAAATTAATACTCGTATTACTCACCTAAGCATAAACTCTTTTAGGTTTTCGAGGTTGTTAATATTAATAACATACATGCGTATCTACCGGATTATTACCACGATTTTGGTGTAAAATAAACTTTAATGAGCTTACCGATGTTTCGACTATGTTGCAATAGTCATGATCACGGCAGAACTGAAGTAGTTGCAGGTGGTTAGCCGGAACATTACTCTTATTGGCAGAAATATCTGTCTACCCTCTTTCTCAGTCTTTTTTCACTTCTACCTGAACTCACTCGACAGTCACTTCGACAGTAGGAACTCACAGTATCACTAGGTTGAACAATGTTTTTTGGCCGAGTTTCACTTTTTATCACTCCTAACACCAGATTCTGAGAGGGTAGACAGATATGTCTGCCCATAAGAATAATTTTCCGGCTAACCACCCGCAACTACTTGAGTTCTGACGTGATCATGACTATTGCAACATAGTCGAAATATCGGTAAGCAAGCACACCTATGCATGTCTTAGCACAAAGCATTTTCGTCCTCGTTATTTTGGGGAAACTTCTTCAGTTCACCTTTATTTTTATTATTATTATTATTATTATTACCCTCAAATGATATGATCCCAAAGCAGCCATACTAAGGACACTTGAAAAATTCGAATCAACGGTAATACAATCTTGAATCAACGGAAATACGATCTTCGTAGGCATTTGCTACGGCGTAGCACGCGTAGCTATTATAGCTACGATAAAGAATCGCCCGTGCATTTCACGAAAATGGAGACTTTCATTATCGCTTTTAGTCGTAAAGATTAATTTATTTGAATAAAATTTCGCAAAATCATTTTCGATTTAAATAAACTTAGTTAAATTAAGTGCTAGCTTAAATAACATAACAAATACGTGGAACATCAGGCCATTGACCGTTGACCCCAAAGCTCTAGGTTCTTGTGATGTGACCAACCAATGATATTATAAGTAAAAAGGTGTAGATAGGTCACTTACAAGGCAAACGGTGTTTTAACATGGTACAAAACTTAGACAAGGACGGCAAGCCTAAGCATAAGTGTAAAAAAGAGACAAAGCGACGCAACGGCGGCTAATTAGCCAACTTTAGGTGTGCCGTTTTTTGAGCGCGTATGACTTATCTATCTATATATCGTGTGGTGACGGCAGAGTAGAATACATTTGTAACCAACCCCTACTCTTCCCGTGGGTGTCGTAAGAGGCGACTTAGGGACTACACATTGAACAAGGAACGGGCAGCAGCGCTCTCTGATACAGTAACCTTTTAATCTGCGATCTAAAACCCGCCTGCCAAGCGTGGAGATTATGGCAAAGCCTTCCACTTAAGTGAAGGAGGCTCATAATCCAGCAGTGGACTGTAACGGGCCGTTGATTTTGATGTTTGATGATGACTTATCTACGCCTTTTTACCTAGTATATCAATGTCACCAACCTATTACTATGTCTGCCGTCATTACCCTGTCTACATACAATCCAAGTGTCTGATTAGTATTCCACGGACGTTTGCTGATGCGGTTCAGATCGTCGCAGCTAATGGTCCATTACTTGTCTGTGCGGCTGGCTGTATCGAAAACGTGACCCGAAGCGACAAATGTTTTGTGAAGTTATGAGATTATGATGGGAATGTCGTCGGTTAATTTGTAAATTGTAATCCGTTGAACATAATGCTGGTTGTGAATATAGAACATGGTGTTATGGAAAGTGGACTTCCTACTTGAGTAGAACTATTGAGAGAAGCAAGTTTTGGGGTTTTTAACTCATTGGCACAGGGTTCATTTTCCGTTGCTTACATTTATTCTCACACACATAGTTTGATTGTGGTCAAAACTTGGTACTTTCGAAGAAATACTAACAAGAAAAATCAAAACTGCTGAGAAAAAATTTAAGCGTTTTGTGTACTGTTAAAAATTACACAAAATTTAAAAATGGTAGGCGGTTGAAATCAAGGCCGGTTGCTGATAAGTCTAGCCTAGACAATTAAATAACAATTATACTAACAGGCAATGTAGCTTATAATTATAAATATTTGTACTTTTTCTTCTTATCGTGAAGTATATAAAAAACTAGCTGGTCTAATCACAATATATTTTAGGAAAAAAAAAATATACAAAACAAATTGAATGATTTTTTAATTGATTGAACCTTATAGTCGATAATTGACCTCACAAGCTCCGGTATCAAAGTTATCAAGCTGCTAAAAGCCTTTGACGGTGATTCATATAACGGTGATGATAAGGCAATCCTTGCAATTTCGTAACCAAACTAACAGTCTCAAAGTGATTTTTATTTGACCAACTGAGATTTGAACCTAGAACCTTCGTAAATAGAACCGACCGTTCTACTATTCGACCACGAAATCTAACGATATATGAAAACCAGCGGTTTGCCCGCGGCTTCGCTCGCGTTGTGTAAGATATTTCCGTGGGAATAAGACTTTTTCCCATAAAAAGTATTTAATGCGTTAATCCAGGCTGCCTATCATCTCCATTCCAAATTTAAATCGAAATTCATACGTAGAGGCGAAACAAACATCCATACATCTCAATATCCAAATATATTTTCACATTTGTAATATTAGTGTAATAAGACAGTGTGATGTAATAAACTGGCTGCCACTGCGCTGGCAATCTGCGTCAGTCAGAGAGACGCTTAAATCATTTATCACGAAAAAGTAAGTAACTGTTCGTTGTTATTGCTACTTATTCCTTATTTATTATCCTATATTGCTGAAAACGTACGAATAGTATGGTAATAAATAAATATGCGGGAGTATCTCACGCACGCCACGGCCATTTGATTTAATTCATAATTCATTTATTGCAATCATGTACTTAAATAGTAAGTTTACAAGAGATGTTCGTATGTGAATAAGTGACGTACATGAACCCTGCTAGGGTGTAGCAAAATTAATAAAATGACACACCTATCATAATTAGGATTAGCAGTAAAGCAGGTATTATAAAACATTAAATTTTGCGTTAGTCAAAATTATTAATTACAATGTCAGTATATTATTATTTTAAAGTATATTGTATATTATTATAGTATATTATTTTAAAGAAGGCGTGTATTATGGGAATCAGGTAGTCGGTCTTATTTACATACATATAGAGATGAACTTATGTAGATAAATTAACTACATCCAGACACAATGTGGGTGGGATTCAAACCCACGATCCTGAACTTGGTTGAAAGACGGATTACCAACTGGACTATACATCAACAGCTTATATAATATAGCCCACCGAGGGGCTGGAGCCTACCCTGAATTAGGCCGAATAGGCCTTAGTCGACTACGCTGGCCCAGTGCGGGTTGGTCGAATTAACACACAACCTATTGATTTTTTTTCGCAGGAGTGTGCAGGTTTCATCACGATGTTTCCCTTCAGAGCGTCGAATAAACGTACGTACATATGAATTCGAAAACACATTGGTACGTGGTGGGGATCGATTCCGCGTCTTCCAGACGGGAGGCCGCGACCCTAGCCACTAGACCACCGACGCTCTACTGGACTATGGAGAAGACTAATTGTTTGTTTTTTGCTATCTAATGCTACTGAAAAAAAAAAAAACATTATTCTACACTTCTAGCCTAGAGGGTTATTTAACAAGAGACCAGACTAAAGTGAGCACGCTTTCCTATTCATTAAGTATGAAAAAATAACGGCACTCTAAGTTTCTGCTTCATAATATGTTGAACGAGGGTGTAAAACAGTTTCCTAGATTTCAGCATAAAAATTCAATTTACGAGTACTCGTATATTCCGTGAAAAGGAAAAGTGCCATTTGCAAGTCACTTTTGAGCTTCAAAACGCAGCATGGAATAAATTTGAATTGAGAAAAAGGTGTTTCTATTTTATATTTCACGATGTAGATCGTAGCATAGAATGTAAAAAAAAAAGTTTACATGGATGGATGGCGTTTGAACTGTTTTCTAGTTGCAATTTTTTTTAGTTGTTTGATGAGTATTGGATGATCTTTTTGACCAATTTCGCCAATGGTGACTACTGCATTGATTGATTATGATTGCATCTTTTAAAACTGGTTAAGCGAGTCTAATCGTAAAACAAATAAATTTTAGTTACCTTTCTTGCCCGATGTTTCGACTCAGTTGCTTGAGCCGTGGACGCGGGTAAACTGAAGTAGCAGCGATTTTTTTTTAACGGACTAAGCGCTATTTTTCCCTGAGTGGTAACGATATGTCAACCTACCCATAAATGGTTTCTTTTCATAGTTTTTATTAGTTCGTAAAAGGTATTTAACCTAAAATACACTCACCGGCACATCTAACCGCCCACCCATATGTTTCGGATTAATTTTAAACTACATGTTATACACTACAATTGTTTTATTGATAATTTTACGATAAATTAAACACACTTAAATAAACGTTAAATTAACTATTTTTTAACTAACATCAGCTGTAACTAATAGAATTATAAAGAATCACGAGTATTCCCTGAAATGAATGATGCCGGTGAGTATATATCGTGCTAATCCAGTTTTAAACTGCATCTAAGTTACGTACTATAAACCTAGTGCAACCAAAACCGCAGATTAGATAATAGTTAATACGTAATCCAAACCTAGAGATTTAATCCGGAGTATTCACTTGTTTGTTTCTTGTGTGTATCACAGCTTGACATACATTTTAAAGGCATGTAAAAGAAGTTACTTTCAGTTCATCCTAATTATCACATTTAGTTTGAAATTAACCAGACCAGACTTTTCAGCCTTTTAAAACGTTGTAGTCTAGCAATTACGGCTTCCAACTAGCGTAACTGTGTCTAGATTTTATCACAAAGATAGAACTGTCGTTCCGGCAACTCATTAGGCCTAATTGTCATTCGTTTCAAAGAAATCTAGTGACGTCATCGATTCTATATGACGGACCAATGAAGGCTTCAGCTTCAATAAAATTCATAGTTAGTACTGTTATTTTAGTTATGCCGGTAATAAAAATGGTTGGGAAAGGAAGTAATAATTTAATAACTTTAACTATGATATTGATTGATACTCGTATCTGCAATTACTCACAGTATGTCAATTATATTGATACATATTTTTAAATTTTACACTAAAAATCGTTGGTTCGTATCTGTTTTCTTTGTTAGGGTGAAATAAAATATCATTTATTTTATACAATACAATCTTAGATCAAACTATATTTGATCTAAGAATACAATACAAACACTTTATTCCCACAAAGGTACTTAGTACATTGAAAACGGCGCTAGGCAATAGGCAGCCCTATTAATAATAAAGATAACATTTGTCAAAAATTGAAGCTAGTATTTCACTTGCTAAATGTGTATTGTTCAGTATTGCCTTGTGTGCTATTTGAAGGCAATAACGAAAGACTATCATTTGTCATTTCTTTGTCTGTTGGTCCTTTAGCAGGGTATCAGTCTTTTATCAATATTTTGTATCTCACACAATAAACTTTTATTTGTGAACTTGAAATATATATTCGATAGGTTTTCATTGTGATTGGAATCACCAAAAGTTCATTACTAAAAGTAAACCTATTGGTTAGTTTTGTTGGAATTGTTGCGTGTTTCACATCAGCATTGATTAGTTAAAATACGATTAGGGGATTACATCACTACTAGCAATAGTGAAAACACTACCATAATTAACTAACACCCGCTAACAATTTATACATGTGAGAAATAGATATTTTACTAAAAAATATTTGATTGTTTTTTTTAGAGAAAAAAAAACTACTCCCTAAAAAATGTGCATTTTCACTTAGTTACCTCAGAAAATAACATTTGTGTATGATTTAATTCACTTTTTTTTAATGTATCAAACTACAAGAAAGAAAGAAAATAAACTTATTTTGAGCATAATCACAAATTACAGTATTAACAGAATGATGTAAACTTACTTACTAAAACTAAATCTATATGACTTTAATCACCTGGAACATGAACAAAAATAGACTTCACTGCGCTCAGTGAAGATCAATGTGCTGTAAGCAGGATCAATCCCGATCAAGAAAGGATGGAAAGAAAATCAAATGTCAATAATCAATCAATCAATCAGCCTATTGCAGTCCACTGGCTGGTTACTCAGGTCATCAGTACACCTGGCAATGTCAATAAGTAAGCTTTAATCTTTCTGTGTGGTTAAGTTGAGACAATACTGGACTATTTAGTTTCTTACTCAACAATATCCACTAAATTATCCACTAAATTGAGAAAAGGAGAAAATACCTCAAAATATAGAGTACATTTTCCAATATTACTGAATTTATCTGTAGAGGTTATGAGGTTACGTAATTTATTAGTTATTGATTTTTATTTTGTAAAATGTTATTCTATTGGAATATCTTAGAATCTTTTTGTCTACGGCATTTGCATTTAAAGAAAACCAGCACTGTCTTATATCAATATGTAAAATGTATTTTTATATGGCTTCATTGTGGTTTTATTTAGTACAGTAAAAATCTGTGAAAAATCTCTTTTGATTGATGCTATGAATGCTAGATTAATGTCTATTTCTTTCCCTTGTTATTCGTATCCAGTTCAATCTGGAACAAAGACTTATAACTTGGATTTGTACTCAAAAATATATAAGACTGAAGACATATACCCTGGATTTTGACACATATACACAATTGTGTCAATTTTAGTACGGTCATTGACCTTAGCCTGTTCGAAAGAACAAACAAACAAAAAAAAAACAATCTTGGATATCGAGTTGGTGGTTTATTCTCTAGTCTATTACCATTTTGTGACTACCGTCCTTCATTCCGCCTCAAAGTAATTATCATCATCATAAACATCATCGTGTCGGTTGTAAGGTCGATAACCGACCTCACAAACCCTGGTGTCATTGTTATAGAGCCACCAAAGGCCACTGACTTGGATCGTGTAACGACTAGATAGTAGCCGGGACCAACGGCTTGACGTGCCTTCCGAAGCACGCAATCATCTTTCCTTTCGGACAACCAGGTGATTCAGCTTGCAATGTCCTAACCAGACTGGGGAAAGTCTCACAAAGAGATTTTTGCTTGTCAGTGAAATTAATAATAAGCTTGAAAAATTAAAAGCAATTTTAAGAGAAGAAGTCAAGTCAAAAGTCAAAGTCAAATTTTTTTTATTCGAATTAAGATTTTTACAAATTATTTTTTGACGTCAAAGCTAGATGAATAACATAACTTAATGAGTTGAATACGTACTGTGAAACTAAGTATTTTACAGTTCGTTTGTATACTTTTTCTATTTTTAATATTATTTAATGTATTGCTTTTTACTAATATATACTACCTACGTATTATTTTTCTAATACAAATAGGACTCTCCAGATAAAATGAGATTAATAAAAAAAATTGTCAAATTAGTTTTAGAAGAAACCGGCATTAAATGGGTCTGTAATATATTTCAAGGGGAAAACACGGATGTTCTTACTCTTAAATTCCAATCGAACCCGAAACTCAGCAAAAAAGCGGTGAAAATTTCTGGTATTCCAATATTGGCTAACCAATAATCCTGACCCAAAGATATCGTAAAATGTAACACGGGCCTAAACATGAGAAAAGGGTATGATGAAAATAACCCAGATCGTTTGCTAAATAAAAACTTTGATTATAGGTTCGAGTATCTTCGACAGTTTTGTTTTCCTTGTTTTCCTTTTTAACACGATACGAGTATAATACAATGTGTAATGTAGAAAAGTTTCGTAACCTCTTGCAATATCTCTCAAATTCTCTAGGCCACACATTATCGATATTCTGTCCACTATGTCAGAGATAAACTTGTCCACAAGTTATTCCTTCGGGGCCCAAGGCCTGTCTCTGCTTTCGGACTAAATCTAGTTAGAGAAAAGGCACGTCAAAGGTCGCTCGTCGTTCGGACCAACTTTGTTCTAAACCGCTGTTATTAAATTTTGCAACGAGGATTAGTTGGCAAAAACGCTTCGAAGTTTTTTAGTAGACTAATATTTGTTAAAGGGAATTACGGCTTTACTTCACCCGGGAAATAATTAAGGCGAAAGTTTTGAAGCTCCCGCGTTTATTAATAGGTACTTGGTTCATAAAATATTTTACTGCCCTTCATAAAATGTTTCAAGAATGTTGCGGTCAGGTACGGCAGGTAACGTTGGGTTTCAGTTTTTAGAAACCCTTTTAAATCTAAAACCGCAGTGTACGCCAAACGCTCCGTACATTATTTTTCATTCCGTTCGTTATTTGTACTATTTAGAAATTGTACTATAATAGTTATAGACAAGAGGCATTGTCTTAGGAGTAATTATAGCATGTTCCACCTTCGACCCAGTTGTCAGTTTCCATCAGGTGAGATTGAGGTTAAACGCGATTCTGTTTTACATAACAAAGGAAACTTTATATTGAATGAGTTTTCAAACCTTCAGAAATTTTATGGAAATTAGAAACATCGTTCGTTTTTTTACCTTAAATAAAAGACACTTATCATTTTCTAGATCCCTTTAGTCACTTCGTTTAAAATACGTATAAATCTTTCCTTCTAACATTCTTCTGGTTTGTTTGCCAGAATTCTAAGAAGGTAAGGCCCCTTATATTTTAAAATTTTAAATTCCGCTTGGATTTCTCTGAACTGCGGATTTTTCCTTTCTCATCATTCTTGAAATAAGAGTGCTTATACTTTGTGTCAGGTCACATAGTGTGAACTGAATTTATGAACCGTAGGCGACTTCACTGCGGAAGTTTTAAAATTCTTTTTGAGTTTGAATTTCACCTTTTTATTTAATATTTTATAATGTGCAGTGGACCAGCATATGCGGCTAGATGATTTGACGTCGAACACTTATTTATTCTGTAGCAGTAAGGGGGGGCTGCAAGGAGGGAGAGTGAGTTAAAAAACTGATGGCCGATCCTTGTAACAAAATACAATTTTATTTATGTTTGCATAAAAGTACTGACATTTTTTTTCTAATTTCATGCTGTTTTTCTAATTTTTACACATTTTGCGCATATTCGTAAAAATGTATTTTTATGCTAGTTTTTTTTTAGAAACTTTATTTATCTTTGAACATATTAAATGTCCACTTTGTGTAAATAGTAAATAACGTTTATAACAAAAAATATAGTTATTTTTTATGGTCAGAGCGAACACTTCAAAGAAAAGTAACAGGGATTTATTTAACACGGTAATACGTAATAGCCGCCCATAGAGCTTTTAAAAATTTAAACCAAATCCCTTTCAGGTACATAATACGTCAATTAACCGTACCTACATAGTTCCCCTCATATCGTTGCGGATGGCATAGCCTGGCAGCCGAAACAGGCTTGTTACATAAATGATTGACAGACCACTTAAGGCTTTACTGACCCAGCCCGATGAGGGTAGCTGGGCATACTGAGACAGTTCTATACTAGTGTCGAGGGAGTGATGAAGAGCCGAACTCAATTTAGCATTCCTACAAGCTGGCTTTGTTACTTCATTCTTGTGAAACAGTAAGATATCGAGGGATCTTAAAATAACGACTAACTTGTTTAGGCTTAGATTAAACTTTAATCGTTTTCAGAAGTTCGACTGGCAGCTTAAGTTCCCAGAGGTAAGCATAAAGGACACGTGTATAATTATAATGTGGTCGAATTTAAAACCAGTCTAGCCATGAACACATAATTTATAACAAAGAATTCACCTACGCTAGTTTCATTTAAATAAATATCAGATAAGATTAATCCACAACTTATTTTAGAGGCAACACCCTAAGGGCGGCACTTGGGGCTCGGACTTCAGCCTAGGACGTTGCCATGGCAAAAACCGCGCTAATAGCAACCTGTATAAGTCTATAATAAGGACACTTAAGCTACTAAGAAACATTATAACCAATACTAATATATTATCAAATACTAAATTAATAAATAATATTAACCTCAATATCCAAGTTACATCACTAGCCCAAATTCCCATCCAATTCGTGTTCCAATATTCTCAATGCTGACATCATATCGGTAATCACAGTCCGATCGAGTTTCCGTGGTAAGGCCCATTGGGGGCGGGGAGTCATCAGAAGTCCCGGGGGATTACCACTCAGCATGCTGTCTAGTTTGACCAACTTTTGGCTGCAGACGTGACCCAGTGTGGTGCAATAGGGAAAGATACAATAATGGTCGTCACCATTATATAATAATGGTCCACAGCTAAATAATAATGTCGTATTATTTAGGTGTATTCGTAGCAAGAATTAATAGGCATCTTCTGTGTAAGCGTTTTCCACAAAACCATGTAAAATTTATTTAAAGGAATATGGGTACTATAAGTGAAATAAGGACTCAAGCCCTTCGATGTGGACGTTTATGAAAATCAACAGCTCAAGTTAAATAATCTTCTATTCCATGCATTAAAAATTAGGTCGAAAGCTGAAGACGATAAAGAGGAAAATATTGTAGACATGAAGTTTACCCGTGGCAACCTCAATGGGAAGTCCTACAAGTAATTATGCGAGAGTTATGCGTCGGTGGTCTAGTGGCTAGGGTCACTGCCTCCCGTCCGGGAGACGCGGGCTCGATCCCTACCACGGACCAATGTGGTTTCGAATTTCTAATTCATATGTACGTTTATTCGAAATTTAAAGGTTGTGTGTGAAGACGACCAACCCACGCTGGGCCAGCGTGCCGACTAAGGCCTAATCGCCCTAATTCAGGGTAGGCTCCAGCCCCTTGATGGGGACGTATATGAGCTGTTTATGATATGAAAAATGCAAACGAAAACGTTTATTTTACATAGGTTATTTTTACATTTTTTGGGTAAGTTTACTAACATGATGGTGGAATCTATGGAAGAAAGCACAAAATACTCCACAGTCGTCGTATCATTTGCAATTATTTCATTTGCAAAATTCGTGAAAATTGAAGATTGAAAAAGCCTCTCAGCAATCTATTACCACTGATATTATTTATCAGTCTTCGAAGTAGTCGGATATCTTTAGATATAATAAAATGCAGTAGCTTATGTTCTTAAGTTTAGATTCCAAGTTTCAGATTGTTGGTTTAACGACCACAGATACCAATTTCATAGTACGGTTTTGAAGCAGACGTGATAGAGTGACCAGCGTTCCCGGGAGGGTACAAGTCAGCATAATGTCCAATTCCAGGAACTTTCTGTTGTAGAAGTGATAAGTAGACGGCAATTTGGACTTAAGGTCCGGTTTCCACCAAAGCGGAGAGGAGAGGAGATGTGTTTGAAAACCATTCAGATTTCGTTATCGAAGCTAAGCGGAGAGAAGATGTGGAAATAATGAAATCTGATTGGTTAATCAAACACATCTCCTCTCCTCTCCGCTTTGGTGAAAACTGGGCCTAAGGCTGCGAATCTACCAGAGATGTGCGAGGATGAAAAATGAGCAGTGTGCTAGGAAAAAAAACAATCAATAGCATTACTTCATTTTCCTAGCCTCGCTCAGCTCAACTGCTCTAGTGGAATAGGGATTACCGAAGTGAAGTTTTTTCTACATAGTGTGTCAAAAACAAGCGAGAAATGTCAGCGAGTAATGCGTCGCGAGCAATGTGTTGCGAGGAATGTTTATGTGTGCTAGTGACGCGTTTTAAATGTCCGGATATTTAAAATGAGTTCGCTACGCATCCACCGCTCATCTTACTAGCACATCTCTGGTGGAAACGCCCACACATTTTGACAGCTCCACTACGCATCCTCGCACGGGTCATTTTTCTAATCTTGCTAATATTATAAATGAGAAAATTTGTAGGATTTGATGTTTGTCTTAATCACGCAAAAACGTCTCAACGAATTTTCGGGAAAAATAATGTTTTCACGGGAAAATTTTACACAGCGAGCGTAGCCGACAGCTGGATAAGAGTTGATGAAAACTTTGTTATTTCTTACCGACAACAACGCCTGGTAGTATAATTAAGGCGTTAATTACAGTGCTATTGTCCATCATTGTCTATTAATTATATAGAGGTACAAGGAAAATATTATAACGGCGGCCTCGCCCATGTCATTTTAAAACGTACAGTTACTACAAGTATTATAATAATATTTTATACAACACGATAATTGAAAAGTTTTTTAGTCGGTTACTGAATTCATAATTAAATAAGATATATGTCGTACTGTAACAGCTCTTATTGTGAACTATTACTTTTTGAACACAAATAGTATTTTTAGAGATTCACACAAAACACTCGTAGCGAACGTAGCAATTTAATATAAAAACAACGTCCGCACCCTACGGCGGGCGGCAAGCAAGTCTGTCAAACTCCCCGGTAGAGCCCGTATGAAGTTTCTATCGCTCTCTTTTTAAACAAGGTAATTGAAAAGAGAACAAATATATTCTCAAAAGAATCACACCGCCAACACCAAACTGTATGGCACGAAGACCAATGAGGTCCGATGCTACAGTACACAAAAAATTTAAAACAAGAAAAAATGGGGCACAGGCGAGCTTAACTATATAGAAGGATTCTTTTTCAGACAAAAAATGTGTTGTGTGAGACAAGATGAATTAGAGCGGAGAAAAAGATACGCTTTCTTATAAGATAGAGACTTTAAAATTATTAAAGAAAGATAATCTAGTGAAATATTGCCATACTAAAACTTAACTTCTTACTTCATAATACAAATACCCTGAAATGTTCACAATTCAGTTGAAAATTGAGCGCTGCCCATATCGTAACAGCTTGACGTAAGGCGCATCCCAAGAGTGCCTACGTCTACGTTCTGGCAGTGGTGTGCTAACATACTCCGTATTCTACTCCTAACTAAAGCCAGTGACAGTAATCGAACTACCAATCTACTGTTCGGTATGTACTCTATTTATATAGGGGTTACAATCGATAGTTTTTATAGTAAGGGCGGTGTAAAAATCGAGCATTGTAACTCAACTTCACAGCAGCAAGTTGTAAATCAATGGCAGCAATAGACTGTCATTGTTTCTGTGGGATTTTAAAATAATTTTGTACTCCTTTACCTGCTTATAGTTAAATGTATGGTAAATGGTTAAAATGACCTACTTATTTTAGAAAGTAAAAGGTAGTGTTTTCTTTAAAAAAAAATTGTTGCCGATTTCATGATTCAAGATAATTATAATCAACGTCGTTTTTTCTTTCATAGTCTTTTAAGAATAAGTTTCCAACAATTGATTATTACTACCCTTTACGTTGTTACATAATATCTAAAAAAGCTGTAAGCAAAAGATCAGACCAGCTTGAAGACCTCAGGGAAATATTTTACAAAAGGGTACGTTCCCTATTCGCTGGTTTCTTACTTACAAACATCTGTCAGTGCTTACTGTGGTACATTCATACATTATTCACTGGAGTTCGCTCAAACACGCTTCTAACGTACTGCAGAGCAGAGTTCGTTGTGACTTATGTATTAGTAAGAAGAGTTCAAAATTGTAGCGAAGCATGCTGTTCTCTGCGTAGGTCTATTCCTATCTGGAGACTGTGGATGGGTGGTTTTGCGGTTTGTTCTTCATTCATTCTAGCTTGTCGTCTGCGCGTACACAGATCTTACAAAGATTATTTTTGAAATTGGAACGTCGCGCTTATTTCCATTGCTTTTGACTGAGTGACCGCGAAGCGCGAGCGAAGTGTTTCCGCCTCAGCTTGGGCAAATATGCTTTCGTGCCCCTCGGAGGGGACGTTTATGAGCTGTTGATGATGTCTGGCGAATGTCTGTCTGATTTTCAAGTAATTTTGTGAGCAAGTTCTATAATAATACAGTTTTTTCTTGTCGATTAAATTTTGGGTGGAAAACATAGCTCAGTGATTTCGAAGAAATCGGAAAAAATTTCGTGAGGTCTAACTGATACTCACTAGTAATCAATCATATTTTTAAACGAATTACTTGTTTAATTTATTTTACACAAGCACAAAAAACCTAATAAAAACCTAAGAACCGATCATAAAATCACAAAACCATTTACATAAAATCTACAAGGACACGGAACGGAAGTCATTAGTATTAGGCACATGTTAAGCAGTATAAAATTACCAGTCGTTATATATTTCCGTAGCCGACATATTCGTATTATGTAATGCTGAAATGATCACTCTGACATACCTAAATGTGGGCATAATAAATATAATAATAATAAAAACTGTCTTTTTAGGGTTCCGTAGCCAAATGGCAAAAAACGGAACCCTTATGGATTCGTCATGTCTGTCTGTCTGTCCGTCCGTATGTCACAGCCACTTTTTTCGGAAACTATAAGAACTATACTGTTTAAACTTGGCAAGTAGATGAACCGCATTAAGATTTTCATACAAAAATAGAAAAAAAACAATAAATTTTGGGGGTTCCCCATACATAGAACTGAAACTCAAAATTTTTTTTTTCATCAAACACGTATGGGACGTGTGGGGGGTGTCTATGGATAGGTCTTCAAAAATGATATTGAGGTTTCTAATACCATTTTTTTCTAAACTGAATAGTTTGCGCGAGAGACACTTCCAAAGTGGTAAAATGTGGGTCCCCCCCTGTAACTTCTAAAATAAGAGAATGATATAACTAAAAAAAATATATTATGTACATTACTATGGAAACTTCCAACGAAAATTGGTTTGAACGAGATCCAGTAAGTAGTTTTTTTTTAATACGTCATAAATCGTAAATCGTAAAACTTTTATGTTACTTACTGCTACGGAACCCTTCATGGGCGAGTCCGACTCGCACTTGGCCGCTTTTCATTTTAATTTCAAACGATACACTCATTATGATTATGAAGTAAAAATTAAAATAGGCAATTTTATTTGAACACTATTGAACAGAATACGTTTTCTTAATGGTCCAATGTGTGGTATATTAACACAATATTAATATGACAAAATATGAGCACTACTGTTGATATTTTTAGTATTTTCATTTTTGTCTTTGCACTTACCCTAAAAGTATCAGCAGAGTACCAAGTCAAACGAAAAAAGAGTCAATTGATCCTCTGCTTGAAAACCGGAAAAAATGTTAACCTGGTTTATTCTGGATTGGACCCGAATTCGCATTTAATTTAGCGCCGGCGCCGCCGCCGCTCAGCCAAGACCAAGTGACTGATGACTGCGGCAGGCTTTCAACCGAGAGAGGTCGGTTAATGCGCTTTTAGAATAACGTAACACGTAGCTAGTATTCGAAGCGTTATTGTAATATGCATAACGTGCGAATAACTTATTTGTTTAGTGCTTCTTTTTGTTAAATAGCCACAACTCCGCAAGGCCTAGATTTTTTTTATCATATTATTTTTTATATCACGTGGAGATTATGGCAAAACCCTCCATTTAAGTGGAGGAGGTTCATAGTCCAGCAGTGGACTGTAACGGGCCGTTGATGTTGATTTTTTATATCATATTTTTCGTATTGTTTTTGAAAACATAAAACGATTCTTGGTTTTTATTAGACGTTATATTATTAATATTTACGTATTATACGTTCAAGTATCGGTAAGATATGTTCTACCAAAGAGTTTATATTAAGGTGTGGAGCAAGCGCTTCAGAGTGAGAACAGTAGGCACGGGTGTGAACACCGCGTCGTTCCGTCAGCAAGCCTCTAGTAGTTATTATCAAGTACCAGAGGCGTGGGCATCTTAGGCAAATTGGTATTTAACTAATTAAACAAATATTTATGTATCTCTGACAAAATTGTGTAATATGCAGTAAAATGTAGCGAAAATTCACGGCACGTCTTGTCTACTAAAGCTGCCTACGCGTGAATAAGCTGGGTCTATACCTATGTTATTGTTTCCAAAAAGAGACTGTGATTGTGATAACTATCTTTTGAAAACTGTTCCCCACTCTAAATTTGATTGTGCTGAGTATATAGATAGTTCATCAAATAAGTATGAGTATGAGCTCAGCTCTCCTTTTGTTTGTTCACTGACGAAGTGTTTTCTAAAACTATCTTCGGGTTTTTATTTGTTCATAAAATAGCTGTTGTAAATAAGTCGTAATATATTTTTTACTTTTCCTTTTATTGGCTAACTCAGAGGCGAAGTCTTGAAAAGACTGACCTGTTTGTAAACAAACATAAACATATATTTTTACGAAGCAATATTATTAGTACTCTGTGCTGATACTTAATAGTTTTACGGTATCTCTTGTATCTACTAAATAATTATGTTACTTTATTCTCATGGTGGAAATTGGTTTATGCCCAAAAAAGGAGTGTAATGCATTCAGGGTTCATGTAATAATGTATGTATGTGAGTTTTTCTACTCCACCATAACTTCTAAATACTTGAACATACTATCTGGATGTATAGGGTATCGTTAGAATCCTTACATAAGAGTGACACTGGTTGTAATAGTATTGGCAGGGCAGTCGTGTTGTTTTTATCATACGCACTCTCCATCTCTTCATCTCTTTCTTATGATAAACAAACGAAGAAACGAACCTACACAGGTTTATAATAACAGTGCGGATAATGTTGACACAATCATGCTAACATTAAGTAAATATATGTTGTTAATTAGCAACAATATTGTAGCGAACGCTACACGCCCTAATCCGTTCGTTTGAATATTTCATTCCAATTAGTGGAAACGATTTAACACAGTACGTGCAGACTTCAGTTTCAGCGTAATGAGCCTTAAATTCACGGTTTCTGTGAACTGAGCATTAATGTGGAGAAAAAGTGAAACAGCGACTACACCTTTCTAGATCTAGTGATCATCATCATCATCAACATAGCTCTCAGAATAAGAAAGTTGAAGTGGCAATGGAAAGCTATATAGCTCGACGAACTAATAACCGCTGGGGAAGAAAGATTCTCGATTGGCGACCACGGGTCGGAAGGCGTAGTGTTTTCGGCCTGACACTGACTGACAGATGACTTGGTGATGGTTGCTGGGTGCCGGTAGATGCAAGAAGCTTGGGACCTTTCATATTCACGGAGGCCTATGTTCAGCAGTTGACGTCTTCCATCTGAGATGATGATGACTAAAAATATATACGCACATAGTATTTAGTTAGTGTGTAATGTTTTTTGTAGCTGCTGCAGTACTATTCTCTGTACTGTAGTTCTGACTCCGGTATTCTGTGGAAATAATAAGGGATCTGCGGGCACTGCGACCATCAAAGCTGAACTTAACGATAATAGTAAGATGTATCAGACGGTTTTTTTTTTATCTGGCATGGAAGTTTAGTACTGAGATGGTTCGGGAAAGTGAGGGGTAGCCCAGCCATGGGACACAATAAAAACTACTTTAAATATCATGTTTTTAACTCTGCTTTTCTATAAGCTCTTTGCTGGTAAAATTCCGAGTTTAATAGACACATCAAATATGTAGAGAGCTGGGAAATAAATACTATGTTCAGTTTGCATCATACGAAGTTCCGGATGCAGATATGCGCAACATTCTGTCACAGAAACAAACTTTTACGTTCGCGTATTACAGTGTAGCATTAATACGATCAATACCCGTAGCTTGCTATACCGTAGCAGAGTTCAGTTGAGGTGTTAACGATGTGTTTGCGACACACGCAACACATTATTTTTAGCTGATTTGTTTCCTGCGCAAATGTGTTGGCGTACATGTTTACTTTTATATTTTTACAAATGTTTTATGGTTATTTTTGTAGCATGCTATGTTGTTTTTTAAGGGTATAATTGTTTGTAGGTGACAGAAGCACTGAGGAAACACTTTTATTTTCAACTTATGTTGATCCATCTAATTAATTTTTCGTGGGAATCATCACTATCATAAAATGGTCTCTAAGCCTATTCGCTATATACAGGGTTATTTTTGTACCAGTACACATAATATTTTGGACAAACTTTTTCCCAAGAAACATAACGAAAAGAAACACTATTTAGACCTTCCATACGAAAAGGCACAAACTACACTATAGGTATAAATTTAAATGAGAGGACGAATATATATTGCCTTTTTTGACTCATAAGTCTTTTGATTAGCTTGCGATCGGGATGCCTGGCGCGATAGAGGAGAGGCCTTTGCCCAGCAGTGGGACACAAAATAGGCTCATTAAAAAAATTACAAACACGTCTTCGCTTTGGTATCATACTAGTCACATACATCATCCAATTTCATTCAACATTCCAACATTGGAACTGCATTTGGATGTTTGTACTGAATTTGACTAGTTTTGCGGTTTCGCAATACTCAGCATTTCGGTTTCAGCCGTCATGACGTCATAGTGCTTGTTATTTGATGAGAAAGTGTCCACGTTTGTACGATGAATGTTTATACCTGTTAGTATAGAACATACCGCGATAGAATATATTAGTGTCGGTGGTCTAGTAGCTAGGACCGCTGTCTTCCGTTTGGTAGACGCGGGTTCGATCCCACCACGTACCTACCAATGTAATAATTATAATACGTTTATTGAACCAAAAGATAGAAGAGTACATAATATTTATGCTACATTACACGACGGTACAAGAAATTAACAATAGAGATACCCTGTTCCTTAAACTAAGATGATTTCTTGTATTTTAAGGAACAGTGTTCGATCGTGGGTTTGACTTAATATACCTTACTTATTACAAAGAAAGGTAAATGCACATAAAAGTAAAACTAAGTTAGTACATACTTATACCCAGACATCTATCGCGAGTGATAGTGTATGTGTGATTGGACTGATTGGGGTCACCGAAGGCGAGTGAGTGCAAGCAAAAGTGAGTGAGTGTTTGAGTGTGTGTGATAATAATTATGAGTGTGTGAGTATGTCTTTATGTGGTGGTTTTCAAGAGCAATTCAGTTTGTGTGTAATCTAATGTGTTCAGCCAACTCGTTACAGCCCTTAGAACTTCATTTTTGTTTTTGTTTGAAATGTGTAGTTCTCTATTGTGTTATCGAATTTCGAATTCATATGACGCTCTCACGGTGAAAACACATTGGTATGTGGTGGGGATCGAACCCGCGTCTCCCGGACGGAAGACAGTGGCCCTAACCACTAGACTACCGACGCTCTCAACTGCCACGGTAGATTTTAATTATAAAATTAACGATTTATTGATAATCATAATTATTTATTTATTCAATAAAGTAACAAAGAGACTCATTAAACTCATTAAATTGTATGAACTTTTTAATGACTGCTACCACCTATATTTTTATGTACCAATATTCATCAAATACATAATTTGATTTGTTAGTAATCAATGTACTTAAAGTCTAGGGTTAGAGTCATAAGATCACTGAAAATAGATTTTAAAATTCGCAAGTTGGCTATTCTAAGATAAAATGTGTCTAGACGCTATTGTTTTTTTAAGAAAAAAGCCTTTTATTGAATGGCTAATGTAACATTAAGAATATATTTTCACGCTTGTAGTACCTAATTACGAAGTCATGACACTCATGAGAGTCTGTCTAGACGACGACTCTTTTGAATTTAAAACAAATAAATGAGCTGTATTTTATTATCACTAATAGAATTTAATTTATCTTAATTTTGATATCAATCTTTTTACTTCGTTGCTCCATACAACCGTCACGTTTTATATATATAAGGTGTAAATAAATTAGCTTACATTATTTTAAAGAATCAACCTATTCATGAAACTGAATAACTTTCCCCAAGAAACATAGGCTGTCAGACGAAAAAATATGCATCTTCCATAGTAAATCGATTAGCTGGCCGCGCGGTTTCGTATGAAAGGGACATTTTTTTTTGTCGTTCCACAGCCTATACACCGTGAAATTTACATCGTTTTGTTCCCGCCGTGTAGTGATAGTACCCGTCAAACTGAACAACTTTTCGAAAAAAAAAATCTGCGACAAAAAAATTTTTGGTCTTTCCATACAAAGTGAGACTCCTGACCGACCCATTTTGTATGGAGAGACCAAAATATTTTTGTCACAGGATTTTTTTTTTCGTGAAAAGTTGTTCAGTTTGACGGGTACTATCACTACACGGCGGGAACAAAACGATGTAAATTTCATGCTGTATTTCTTGGGGAAAGTTGTTCAGTTTCATGGGTAGGTTGATCCTTTAAGATAATGTCAGCTTTATTTATTTATTTATTTACACCCTGTGTACTAATCAACGAATTATTGTATACTATTCCATTTACTAATAAATAGTTCGCTTCTAGAGTTATCGTGATGCTATACTCCTAACTCACTCCCTAACTGCGGCGGGCGGGGTGAGAAAGCGTGATTGGCGGGAAAGGGTGGGTGGCCTTTCTGTGCGGTAGTACTTAATAACTATGTGACTTTGTTGTAGTAACAGTAAAATTTATTAAACGCAAGTGCATAATAATTGTGATCCATTATGGTTGAGTAATTAGTTAATTGCATAGTCGTAGTTGATACACAACAATGTACACATTTTACAATTGCCTAAACATAATCGCATCAAATTGTTATCGCCAAATTAGTATTAAATTTAGTTCCATAAGTCCAGTGATTACATCGAGCATTAACTATGGAATAAATTTATCGTTCTGTTTTAGACTTTATGAAATTAATAATGTTTGTCCTAATTTAAAGAGAACTCGTGTTTAGTGGTTCATATAATCGGACATGTAGATTTGGTAATATGATTCCAGAGGTTAGATTCGTTTTTTGTATCAACTACTGAATAACCGCTGAAAATGTGATTTTAAAATGAAATTAAATAATAAGAAATCATAAATGTATACTTTTTTTTTTTAAGTAGCCTCTTGTGTGTCCCACTGCTGGGCAAAGGCCTCCCCTCACTCTCGCCATTCCTCCCGATCTTGGGTCTCTCGATGCCAGCCCTTCAGAAATCCGTCCAAGTCATCTCGCCATCGTCTTCGTGGTCGACCTCGACGGCGGCGACCATCCTCCGGCACCCATTCCGTGGCTATCCTAGCCCACCTATCCGGGTGCATGCGGTAGAATTATAATATTAATTGACAAAACTATATTTCAAAGTTATGTTTCAAAAAGTCCTCTACAATATAAAATCAATTTTCTACAAGCACGATATATAAGGCTTTTTTAATTTTGTTTCTGGCAATTATTTCATATTATCTGGCAATACATTAAAAACTTTCACACTCATACTGTAGCTGTTTTTCGCAAAACATTTGGTTCTAACTCCAATTAAATTTAAATAATTGAGTATATAGTTTACCTTTGAGCCTCACTCATCAACGTCACTTGGTAAAATAATACATACATACATACATAAAGTCACGCCTTTTTCCCGGAGGGGTAGGCAGAGACCACTTCCTTCCACTTGCTACGATCCAGACATACTTCTTTCGCTTCATTCACATTCATCAACCTCTTCATGCACGCTCGTCGGTTTAGGGTACTCCTGACCTGGCCTTTTTTAAGTACATCCCCGATCTGGTCGTGAAACGTACGCCTTGGCCTTCCCCTTCCAACATCTCCATTCACACTTGCCTCATAAATTTGTTTGGTTACTCTCTTCTCATCCATTCTTTCCAAGTGACCAAACCATCTTAACATACCTCTCTCTATTCTAGTCACTACATCATCTTTCACTCCACATTGTTCCCTTATCACACTATTCTTAATCCTGTCATTCAATTTTACACCAATCATACTTCTCAAAGCTCTCATTTCCACAGCACATACTTTACTTTCATGTTTCTTCTGCCATACCCAACTTTCGCTCCCAAACATTAGTGTCGGAACCAGCACCCCTCTATGAACCGCCAGACGGGCCTTTTTAGACACTTTCTGACTGTTCATAAAAGCGCACAATGCTCCGTTTACACTATTGCCGGCGTTCACTCTTCTTTCAATATCACTTTCACACCTCCCATCCCTAGTAAACATAGAACCCAAATATACAAACTCATTCACTTGCTCTAAACGTTCACTCCCAATCCTAATATCACACTCAGTCACACGTTCCTCTCTTTCAAACACCATAACTTTCGTTTTACTTATATTTACTTTCATTCCCTTTCTCTCCAAAGCGTCATTCAAAATAGTTACCATCTCCTGTAACTCCTGAGCCGAGGATGCAAGTAATACTTGATCATCAGCATACAGAAGGCATTTGACGTGAAAATATAAATGTAAATATAAATGTAAATATAAATATAAATATAAATATAAATATAAATATAAATATAAATATAAATATAAATATAAATATAAATATAAATATAAATATAAATATAAATATAAATATAAATATAAATATAAATATAAATATAAATATAAATATAAATATAAATATAAATATAAATATAAATATAAATATAAATATAAATATAAATATAAATATAAATATAAATATAAATATAAATATAAATATAAATGTAAAATAATGACGTGAAAATATATATAAAAAAGATTTATTATAATTTACATCTGTCTGTGAATTTACTAATATGATACGCAATACAATACAAATATAGTTTTTTGACACCAAAACATATAACGTACAAAACAAGGCAATTGACACAAATAATGTCAACAGGCGGCCTTATTGCTAGGGTAGCATTCTCTTCCAGGCAACCATAGGATGCAGGAAAACAATATTTTATAGTAAAAGCGAAACTGTTTGGTGGCTAAATATATAATAAGTTAAATACAAATATGTAACTTCAATACATACTTAGATCAAAATTACATACACTAGAATACGATGAACCTATTTACCTATAGATACAAAATTCGAAATCTTTTTAAGGGCGCCAAATAACTATTTGAACTATTTGTACGCTATCCTGCGATATGAATCTTTATGAATAGGGGATCGGACTTCCTAAATTTATCATATTTCATGAATTATTTTTAAAATATAGATTAGTAGCAGACGATTTGCGAAGAAAAAAACAGAATCGGTTGAAAAACGAATTTACAGTGATTTTTTAAAGTTTCAATATGTCTGTCACTTTCAAAAATAATGGCGTTACTAACAAATGACGTCACAAGTGGTTATGTGCCTCTCTGTCTAATCTTGAATTTCAAACCTAACTCGGTCAATTTTAAAGATAGAGCAAAAATTATTTTGGTGTTCGATAGCAGAAACTAAGAAGCTTAGATTTATAAAATAAAAAAAAATAGTCCGATCCGGTCCGATCGATTGTGTAGGCTTTTATAAGACCAGTTTCATACGTTATCTGACCTATAAGTTTTATTATTAGAGTTATGAATTCTATCTTTCTCTAGAGAAGAAATACGAACCAAACCATCGTAATTAATTTGGAAAAGTCCAAAACGAAATTTATCCTAAAAGGGGAATTGTTAAGGTTGTTATTTTAAAAGACAAAGAGTAGTGCTTCGATTCAAACATTTTATGCTATGTTATGAAATATAAAAATTGTTAAAGAACAATATTTTTATGAGAAACAATGATTTATTTGACATAGCACTTTATAGAATTTAATTATTAAAGGTTTTGATGATTACTTTTAATTTATATCAGGTATGCGTTATAGTAATTAAAATATTATTATGTAATATTTTGTTAGTGTAAGTGATTAGATCTTTATGGTAAACGTAAGTAAATGATAATATTTTATTTAAAAAAAAAGAAACGCAGAAGATAAGAGGACTTTGCAATTTCTTCGGTGAGCTCTTCTCCACTGATTCCGCCATTGTGTTAGTGAAGTAATAAAATAATGACGAATCTCAGTGATGTAAAATCATCCAATAGATAATAAAATATTTGACTTTGCATAGGTATTAAGTTGAAGCGCCACTTGTGGACATTTGAACCACTTTTCTCCATTGCAAATTCACAGTCATTTGTAACAATTCTGACGTCATTCACTCGTTACCTCATTTATAGAACTAGGAGTTTCCCCTTAATTAACTATGCCATAATATCCTTGACCTACAAAATTAATTGCGTATATACCACGCTTGACTCCGGTAAACAGCTACTTTACCGCTTACGGTCAGATTAGACCCCTGTAATATGCTTATAAATAATTTACCAACACTGCATGGCTTTGTGTTTAGTAAAGGTGGTATAAAGGCGGTCTTAAAAAGGCTGTGGCTTTTGTTGCAGTAATTCGCCTTAATTACTTAAGTTTTTAAAGAAAGTTTTACAAGAATAAGCAAATTTAAATTTATATTAGTGTACAATAAAGACAAATAGAAATACTTTATTCGCAAGATTGTGACACCACACCATACATGCTAAAATGCTCTGCTAATACTAAAAATAACTAGTAGAAGTTTGTCAAGACCCGCTATATTAGCTCAGTTATAAAAAGGTATGAAAAAGACGTAAATTTCAGTGTAAGCCTATTGCAGTCCACTGCTGGACGTAGGCCTCCCCAAGGGCACGCCAAAGCGCACGATCACCCGCCTCCTCACCCAGCCATCACCAGCGACCTTCCTCAGGTCATCATTCCACCTGGCATGGGGGCGTCCAACACTACGTTTCCCGAGAAGTGGTTTTTTATTTGGTATCAAGTATCAATTTCTTGTGTTGAAAACATTTAAAAAAGAACTACGATCAGTCGCAAATTAAACCTAAAAAACTAAAATTCATTCTTGTGTACAATAAAGTATATTCTATTCTAAAACAACAGTCTAAAAATACGTTAACATACACAACATAGGCTTTTGACATACATTCAATTCGATTCAACTCAATTCAAACTTACAATTTTCAACTTACAATTCTTAAACTTGATCTAATATCAAGTTTTCATTTGTCCATTATCTGATATGTACAACCATTTGTACAGGACTTCCCTTTGTTTGAAGTTATACAGAGTCGACGAGTGGAGGGAAAAACAAACACATCCTCCAATTAAACTAGTACGTGCTTCCCTATCAAACCATCTATCTCTTGGTTTTCTCTCCAAGAAAGGCCCATTCAATACTTCTAATACTCTACCCGCCCGCTATATTACCGCTAAAGTATATTAAAAATCTTTCCTGTTTTTGTTTGAAGACATCTTTTCAATGAAGTACAGTTTCAAAGAAGATAACAGATACAGGCCGCTCAAAGGACCATTTTGATGTTTCTCTCCTCTAAAACTCCTAGTTCTTTTGGCTGGATGTTAAATGAGAAACAGCAAAACATTTGAAGAACGTTTATGCTGAAACTGAATCGTAGCAAAGCACACAAATTTCTATATAACTACCTAACTAGCTACAATCGCTGGGTCGTGTAATCACTGGTCAATTACTTTAATTCGACAGTGTCTCTAACTCTAAAACTTTTTTTTATGAGTTTTATGTTACACATTTTGCACACATCACTTTATTTGTTAGAGTTTTTGCACAGTAAGTTCATAACACTTTTTTACTTTAAGTAGAACTATAAAACAGTTGGGAATCGAACAGAATAGATAAAGTTTCTTCGGGTGATTATTTACCACCTACAGAGTGACTATAATTGCATATAAATACATGTCTAAAATCTAAAATCTAGATTTCATCTTATAAAATTCCCGCCTTCCAAGCTGATTTCCAAGTCAGATGGGAGCATTTGGCACAGATAACAAAACAGCAACGCAATGGAGTTTCCAAGTCTGGAAGTTTCTTAAAGTTTGTGTATTCTTTCGCATTGCCAGCAAAACAGCAAAACTGCTGTAACTTCACTCATTTGGGAGAAAAACTGACTCAAATATTAAAGTAAGTTTAGTAAGTTCCTGTATTTTTAGCGCATCGAAGTGAAACTTATAAAACGGACTCGTGAGAGATGGTTGATTACGATAAAAGTAGCCTAGTGTTTATGTTCACTTCGTGACTAAACGGTCAAGTTTTTACGGGTTGTCATGTCATTTTCAAATAAACAAAAAAAAACACTGAAAGCTGCTACGTTCATTGCAAATGAAAGATACAATTTTTTGACACAAATCCAACCGCAAAGCCCAGACTGTCCTTGATGTTCCCGCATTCCAGGCAAAATATAAAAATGGCGACCATGCGGCTGAAAACATGACAAGTGGAGGCGAGGGGGGTTTGATCCTGGCCAGGGTCGCTCACGGACAAAAACCGGGAACCCTTTGCCATTTCCATGATTGTACACACGTAGTACACAAAACATTTTCACATATAACAGTATTGCGATTACTTAGGCCTCCTTTAGATAGTAGCCTTTCATCTACGGTAAAACTAAACGCGTGGTCATAAAAACATCTTAAAAAAAACAAATAGTTGATCATTTATATTTTCTCTACTCTTATATACATCCTGTACATAAAATACGCCCAACCAACAAATACGAAGGCATAATTAGTATACTTACTTAGTACCTATATGGAATTACGTTTAATTTATTCAGTGGCACCAAATGAGCTTAGCGTGAATAAGCGATGAGATCTTCAGTTCAACAATTGGAATCAGCATCTATTGTACGTATTCTTAGACGTATTACGTGAACGTGTGTCTTACGAAATTATGTTATTATTGGTTATTAATTAAAAAATATACCAAAACATTGAATGTCTGATGTGTTACTTACAGATAAGGATTCTAAGAGTGATCATAGCAGAGGCTTACCTGCCTGAAGGAAAATTGATCGGTTTGAACGTCTCAAGAAACTATCGAAGAAAAAATATTTTATACTAGTTGATAAATGAATGAATTAACAGCCTCTGTAGCTGAGTGGTCAAGATTTCAACGCCTATTACGAAGGTTCCGGGTTTGATTCCCGGTGGGGACACCGTCAAGCAAAAATATCTTTGTGAGACATTCCCCAGTTTGTTTAGGACATTGCAGGCTGAATCACCTGATTGTCCGAAAAGAAAGATGATTCCGTGCTTTGGAAGGCACGTTAAGCCGTTGGTCCCGGCTACTATGTAGTCGTTACACGAACCAAGTCAGTGGCCTTTGGGGGCTCTATAACACTGACACCAGGGTTTGTGAAGTCGGTTGTCGACTTCACAACCCACACGATGATGATGATGATAATCAAGGACGCATCTGATTTATATGGAAGAAGCCAGGACAGTGAAGTTTTGGCTACTGAAGATGGTGCCTGCCGACATCCGTTAGGACATGGCATGTGAAGAGAAGAATATTTTACTTTTTAAAGTATTCATTATCATTAAAGCAAGTCGAATAAACATATAATTCGAAATTCAAAAACACATTGGTACGTGGTGCAATCCCACAATGATTGAAGTATTATTATTACGCCGTGTGGTGACGGCAGAGTAGAATACATTTGTTACCAACCCCTACTCTTCCCGTGGGTGTCATAAGAGGCGACTTAGGGACTTTACATTGAACAGGGAACGGGCAGCAGCGCTCTCTGATACAGTAACCTTTTAATCTGCGATCTCCAACCCGCCTGCCAAGCGTGGAGATTATGGCAAAACCCTCCACTAAAGTGAAGGAGGCTCATAGTCCAGCAGTGGATTGTAAGGGGCCGTTGATGATGATTATTATAATGAAGTATTATTTTAGACCATGAAATAAAAGGAGAGTGTTCACTTTATATTTGTGTTGCAAATACAGATCGGCAGCGTGACAATCTCTCATTGTACGTTAGCGGTTGTACGTTGTTGTAAACAACTTGTACTTTGGTCGTAAATCCGACCGCAACTCGCGGTCCAAATGTTTTGTGGGGTCATTAAGTTTACAAATCTTAAGTACCGACCAAGATTTAGTGACCGAACTAAGATGGCACATTGTATGTAGTTCAGAACTTCAAAAATAAGGTCAGTACTGTCTTATGAACCATTTAACGCTCCAAACGAGATGATAGATAGAAAGATATAACGTTTATTTTGATGATGATGAAGACGGTTGAAAGAATGAACGAAACAAAGATTTCTTATAAAAGAGCGTAGCGAGTTTTTTCAACCTGTTTCGAACAATCAGTTGTCATAGACCAAGTGATAACAGTGATTGCTGTTTTGATTAATTACGAAACTATATGAACAACAAAGAGCGTCGCCGGTAGTCTAGTGGCTAGGGTCGCTGCCTCCCGTCCGGGAGACGCGGGTTCGATCCTCACAACGTACCAATATGTTTTCGAATTTCGAATTCCTATGTAGTACGTTTATTCGACGCTCTTACGGTGAAGGAAAACATCGTGACGAAACCTGCACACTCCTGCGAAGAAATTCAAAGTTGTGTGTGAAATCGACCAACCCGCACTGGGCCAGCGTGGTCGGCTAAGGTATAATCGCTCTAATTCAGGGTAGGCTCGAACCCCTCGGTGGGGACGTAAATGAGCTGTTGATATTGTGAACAACATACAGAAACCGCGCGAGCAATCACTTGAAAAAACTGAAAAAAAACAATATTCCGTTCCATTTCATTATTTGATGACTTGCACGCTGTATGCTGACTCATATTGATGTATTGCGTTATATTTATGAAATCAAACCGAAAGAGTTGAAAAATATGAAGGCTCAGTTAATAAATCCGATATTGGAGTGAACGGATAAGCTTTTTAATCTAGACACACAGTATTCGTTTCAGGCTTAAATGCGATGAACGTTGGTACACAATAGGTACACGTTTGTGTATACTTAGTTGAAAAATATGACAAGACTTATCTTCGTGGACCTTTGTTAACAAAGCTTTAAAGGATTTTTTACGAGAATTTATATTAAGGGAGAGAGTTATAATAATCATTCAACCTTTGCATGCTGACTGCTGCTCCATTTTTTTGTGTAATGTAACTTTAATTACACGTTTGCATATTACAAACGAATTTTTGAGTAAGTACGTAGTCGATTCCCTAACATAATGTAACAGGGCCGCTGGAAACCGCTGAAGTTTTCTATCAAAGTTATTAAAGCTTTTTATAAAATTGTGTATAATTATACAGCTTAGTGTACTGTATCATATTGAAGGTAGATTAATAACTACTTGAGAAAACTTTTAAACGTTCATCGGTTTCAAGTGGCCCTATTACTTATGTTAGGGAACTGACCGTACACCAATACATTTTATTTTCTAAAAATAGCTAATAGCTAAAATGGCCCAGCAGCCGCCACGAAGCTGCCGAGCGCCACACGAAGAATGTTGTAGAGGGTAATAAAATAAAGTGTGGCAAAAACCAGGGCACAGTCCGAAAAAAAAAGGTATTTTTGTATTTATATATTATTTATTATATATTATATCACAAACATGGAAAATAATAACAAGGATAAGATCACTGACGGAGATCAGGACATGAATTCAAGAATTTAGCAGAAAAAAGACAAAATCGAAACGTAAGAAAACTAAATTTGAAAATGAATTTAAAATGAAAGATAAAACTGCCAGCAAGAAAGGTTGCCAGTCATAAAACAGGAAAGAGGACGAACGCCTTGTTACAATAGTTATATTTTTATAGCTAGGGTATCCTAAATAAATTTAATTAAGTTGCATTTATCGCTTATGGACTATCTGGAAACCTAATCTTTAAATTACCCATATCATCTTCCCATAATCTCTAACCGAACCCCTATATGTTATAAATCAGGTCCTGTCCTGTTTAAACAATTGTTACTCAACAGTGCAAGGGGGGTGAGGGGGGGAGGCTCAGGCTTAATGTATACTTAGTTGATTTATTATAAGGTCGGAAGTACAGTGGAATTAGACACAATTGCTCGCAAGATTAATAGCCAAGGATACAACAAAATTTTATACCCCGCTTCGACTGAGATATCTTTTAATTTGTATAATTTATATCACACAATTTTCCGGGGTCATTGTGTGGACGTGGAAGTAGGAAATTTGTGGGAAAATAAAAATATGAAATCTGACTTTGCTTTTATTAGTTATTGTATTGTATTTTATTTTATTCTATATTGTGTTTATTTCTTGTATTGTATTTTACTGGGTGTATGCCTGAAATAAAGATTATTATTATTATTTATTTTTTAGGATAAGCGTTTTAAGGATTTTTGTAAACACTGTCAGGTTTTATTTATCTTTTATCGATACTATAGGTATTCATATTTGATACCATAATGATAATTCTTAATTTTCTGCGAGATTTTTTCACCTGAATTTGAAGGAATAGACTGTTTACAGTACAATGTAGGCATTCAAACATCTATTTTCACCAAATAATCATGTTTTTTTAAAGTAGCCTCTTGTGTGTCCCACCGCTGCTCTGGGCAAAGGTAAAATCATTTTTGAAAAGAGTGTGACTAGAATAGTGAATGGGGATGATTCAAACCTAAGTACCTACTAATATGTTTTTAAACATATTGTTTGATGTTACGGCGAAGATAAAAATCCTTCAAAAACGTGCAAAAATAATCAATAAGCCAGCGTGGCCGACTGCGGCCTAATATTTCCACCTGACAACAACTTAAAAATGCCATCGACCCCTTTCGACATTTTTCGACCTGTTCTTTTTATGCAATCAAACTCGTAATATTCAACTAGTTTTCAAGTGGGTTAGACAAATTAACAAGTCTATGGTGACCACAAGTCTGAAAAGCACAAGTTTGACAGACAAGACTTAGTTTGATAGTAGATGGTTTTGGGAAAACTTATGTAATTGATATTAAGCCTAGCCCCTTTGTGCCTCTAGCTAGATGCTGTAATTAATTGTTGCTATACCAATATATTAATACAACAGATATCTGATATTGAGCAACCAGATTTGTTGTAAATTGTATTCAAGATCTAGAAGCTCTTCTTGAATATCGATCTAGTTAAGCAAGTTGAGGATTGCTATTTTACAATAATTAATTACAGTTCATTTTTAAATTGGGCTTGTATTTACCCAATAGATCATCAACATCAACATCAACGGCCCGTTACAGTCCACTGCTGGACTATGAGCCTCCTCTACTTAATAGATAATCTTGATGAAATTTCTCTACTAACAGTTAAAGGTCTAAGCCCTACTACTAAATAGTCTCAATGTCAGCATTTTACGTCTTAAGATGCTTCCTAATAGACCAAATACTCGTACTAATTAAGAATAACATATAAACACACAACAAATCATAAACATGTTGTAATACTGTATTCATATTACAATAAAAATAAGATTGGTTTAAAATAAAATTAAAAACTCGTAGACTTTTACTACGCTCGCTTGCTACGACGCTACGGTCTATGATAAAACCTCTACGTCGTAGTCTCTATCATGAAAACATTTTTAAACTGGGTCAGCGTCAGTTAAAAATACATGTTTGAAACACAATTTTCCGCCTTAAACAAAGCTCTTTTGAAAATTAAAACCAAAAGCTTATCGACGACGAAGTAAATGAAAATTTTAAAATATAAAGCGGCTTTTTGCTTGAGCTGGGCAGACCAGTTAATTTTGTAAGCCATGTTGCAATAACAGTAAATTGACGATGCAACAGTGGATGTAAATAATACTCAGTTGAGTGGGCCCGCTTCATAAAGGAAAAGGGAGTCAGCAGTTTTATATTGCTCGACTTTGAATAATAATAAAAAAAAACATTTTAGTAAGATCCATTTTTTAAATACATACTATTTCCTGCAGGCTTTTTTACTATTAAAAATGTGGACGGAGTTTAACAAAATTTTATTTTTTAAAATAGTATTCATAAGTATTTTAATTTGTATAATAAATAAGTTTTGTTTTTGTTGTTTTTTAAACAGTATATTAATAGCCTGTGGCAGTTCACTGCTAAACATAGGCCTCTCTCAAAACGTGTGACGCGTATTAATAACAGTAAAATGTTATGACATATTATTTTTAAATAGATGGCCGGTTGTCCATAATGCAATCAGTTTCGTAGAGCTCCCTCTTTCATGAGTTCAGCATAGTCAAGTTAATTAATTTGTTACGATATTAAGCTCGTGATGTTCTCTGGAAACACAAATTTTTAATAAGCTTTATCGGCAAGCACTGAATGGTTATATTCATTCAACTATTAGTAGTTAAAGAAATATAATGTAGTTCAATTATATTTTTTATGTTGGATGATATCGCATTATGTACGCAAACAAGTAAAATTAATTTAAATCGAAAGCCAAAACGAAACGAAAATCTTAAAACGTATAAGTTAATTGTGATTCGTGTCAATAAAGAATATTTGTATTGTATTGTAATGTATTTTTTTTGTTCAAGGTTTTGGCGCAGTTGAATGAGCTGTGGTCACAGGTGGACTAAAGGACTTATTTATCGAAAGGTCACAAACGTAAAAGGTCTAATAGTTGCAACTAAGAGTGAAAAGTGTTAACACAGACATTGGTAAATCTGTTCATAAGTCAATAGATAATATAGGCTTGGGTGATTCTTAGCCTCATGCGCGGGGTGACGTACAAACGCTCCCGCGCAGAAACGTGTTGTCAGTGTATTTTGTATGTTAGAAGTATAAAAATATTGAAAAATCAAGAACAAAATTCTTAATAATATTCGTAGTATCATATCTTTGGTTGTATCAGACGTGTTTTCTATACAAATAGACGAAAAGTTTCGCACTACGTGATGGGACACAGGGGAGTGTGATAATTGCTTTAATATTTTTTTTTGTTGGAAAGGTCAGCATCAGTTCGTAAACAAATGTTTTTAAAGTGCGTCGCGAGCCTATCACCCCACTTTGTTCGTAGTATGCTCGGAGGAAAAAGGGGGAATACCTTCATGACCGCCCCTGGTTTTGTACGCCACCGTTTTGATGTACATGGTTTACAACGAATACGCATTCATTCAATACGAGAATGCCTAAAGAGTTGCATCCAAAAACAGGTCTGTACAAAAAGTGCTCTTGCAGTTTTGAACGCAACTGTTTTGGTACGCCGCGTTTTTCTAAGCCACTGATTAATGTCAAAATAATGGGTCGACTTTAGTAGTCTGTATTTTTTCGCTGTTTTTTACTGGGTAGCACCCAAAGGGGGGGTTCGGAGGACGCAGCCCCCCGCAATAAAAAAATCCACCCAAAACAAATACACTATGGTTAGGTTAGGTTAGACTGTTGTCAACAACAGGCGGAGGGGGACGAGCGAGCGGAGGGAGACGAGCGAGCGGAGTGAGCGAGAGGAGATTACTTCTTAAAAAGGCTAATGGTTGGGAAATTCAAGTGCGCAAAACGTGGACGAAAAAAAAAATGGCTGCAGAAAACGGGTCGGTCATAATCTGTTCGCACAATTTTTCCCGTCCAAGGCAAGCATGTAGTACACAAAAAACTGTCTGTACAAAACGGTAACACGAAAAACGGTATGTACAAAACGGAAACAAGCATGAACCCCACTCGAAAAAGAGTTCCTCCGAGATGGCACGCAATACCTCAGAGGAACAAAAGACAATCGCTTATAGCGCGAGGCGACGCGCGTCAGAAATCTTTGCGCAATACTGACAGTTAAACGCAAATGTGTAAAAATTGTGACGGTTTAAAATGTTATTCAATTGTTTTTTTTTTGGCTACTAAACCCTCAGTGTTAGTCATAGATTGCTGCAGCAAGGAGGTCAAATTGCTTTGGTTTTAGTGGATTGAAGAAGCGATATTTTTTGGAGTTAATAAAGACAAATTATTTATTTTACATAATACTTATTTCTGAAGTAATATTCCAACTTATACAAGCCTGACATAAATTACTGCGCAGTCATAATAATATCAATGGAAAATTATCTGACTTTCTTTGGAATATTAATGAATAATAAACTGCTGTTGCATTTGTTACTGTAGGAGAGATGACGCCATGCAACATGGAAAAAGCTCGTGCTAAATAATCTTGCAACAAGCACAGTAAGAAGGAAATTACTGTTGAAAAATAAATCAAACGGTCATAAATTTAACTAAACAAATTTAATGGAACAAATTCCATAATCAGCTTCCCTCTTTTGGTCGCGTCTACATCTACATTTAATTAATTAAAAGTCATTCCTCAGATGTTCTTTCATCCAATAATGAATGTTGTGACTAACAACTCGGGACAAACAAACAATTTTAAATACAACGTTTAATTACGACTCATTCAATTTATATTTCTTTGCTTTATTTAACTTTGGAAGTTAATATTCTGTCTGTTGGCCTGTAAATTTTGGTCGCCATTTTGCCTACCTATTTTATTAAAAAGGAACTAAGTGAATTGTTAGAGGGGTAAGACTTTGTCAAGCGATAGAACATGTTATAATAGTTATTTAAAAAAAGAAAGTAATTTTACCAAAGTTAGATTCAGTTTTCTTAAACCGCAGTTTCGGACCTAGCGAAATCGGTACAACGTATTATTATCTTATTGTTTTTAAGTAGGGAGCTGATTTAATTCACAAATAGAGGAACAAATCATTGTTGTCAGCTCAAATACGTCCCCACCGAAGGGCTCCAGCTTACCTTGAATTAGGGTGATAGCTGACATAAAATAACCATTGCTTTTCTGAGAAAAGTGACTTGTTTTGGTATTATTAAGGTATCCTAAAGTATATTTACCATCAAGCTACAGTTTTTCCTCTAATTGACCTTATTGCAAAGTTTACTAAAGTCGTAATAAGCAGGCGCGGACTTGCATCCATCTAGCTACATTAAAGTGCGACAGAAAATTATTCATATAACAAATCCCTCAATCTCGTCATTAACTGAGTTTCTGAAAAACGCGACCCTACTGCGTAATAAAAATAATAATAATAAAAAACTTGTACTTATTTCGAAAAAAATAGTAAGGAATCCCCCCAATACCTCAAACGTTTTTATTTAGGTCAGTGTGCCGGAAGTGCATCATCGTAAAGCCTCCCACAGCCTCTTAACATTTACTTCCCCATACTTAGCGATGTTCTGAAATGGGCTGGGTAGAAGGCAAGGCATTAAGTATCTTTTGTTGCTTTGGATAACTTTTCCTGCACTTTCACTATACAGGATGTACTAAAAATATATTTCTTTTGTTAATATTTTATTGTGCGTCAACTGAACGACTTTCTCCAAGAAATCAGACACAGACGTAGACAACTTTAGGTTTTCAACTCATATTATACGTCCCCACCGAGAGGCTTGAACCTACTCTGAATTAGGGTGATGCAATCTTCAACCACAATGGCCAAGTAGACTGGTCTGATGATGGTCTATTACTCGTATAGTCACGGTGCTTCCCCCGTAAGAGCGTCGAAAAGAACTTAAAAATCAGAGTGGAAATAGGAAAAAAAAATACTCAAATATTTGACACAGTTCGAACGAGTATGCGTATTTTCTAATACTTTCAAATTGTCTCCGGTCACAATCTGGTAAAGTTTCTTTGCACAAAAGAACCTCTTTGAATATACTACTTCTGTTCAACCATAGCCACAAAATAACGTTTTAATCTCGCAATTTTCACAAATTTAAAAAAATGGTTAATAGCGGGTTATATATCGTGGTTAAACCCGCTAAACCAGTTTTAAAACCATAGCCACGCCTGTAGCCAAGACAGTAGTCATCATCTTCAAAATATCCATTTTATTTTTATTTATCTTTATTAGAGAAACCAATAGCTTACATTTATTAAAGTCATTCTTACTTAATAATCTGACATAGCCAATAATAGGTTCCCCCTTTACAGAGAGTTACACCTTTACATAATTCATCAACAGCCTATAAACGTCCCCCCCACCGAGGGGCTCGAGCCTACCCTGAATTAGAGCGATTAGACCTTAGTCGACCACGCTAGTCCAGTGCGGGTTGGTCGACTTCACATACAACCTTTGAATTTCTTCGCAGGTTTCATCACGATGTTTTCCTTCACCGTAAGAGCGTCATATGAATTCGAAATTTGAAAACACAATGGTACGTGGTGGGGATTGAACCCGCGTCTCCTGGACCGACCGACCTTCCTAACCGACGACGTACTTTCTACCGTACCGTGGTTTGTTTCTATTTTTAAAACGTGCTATGTGTCTACTCTGAGGGGTGGACTTTTTTAATTTTTGGGCCAATTTGCCCACTCCACTTTATGTCAGTAAACTTTAAAATTAAACCTAGGTTCTAACTGTGATGTGAAAAAATTTACTCATCATAATGCTATAAGCACGATCAAATCCCTTCTTACAGCGCTGTTCAGTTAATCTGTGATAGAGACTTAAAAAATAAAATTCATTGTACAACGCCATTTTGTGTTTGGTTCAAAAAACCTCACTGTCCGTTCGGTTTTCGAGACATAATCCAACATGTAACTCCAGCGAACTCTGATGGAATTTATGCATGCGCCATCGAATACCAACGACCGATGTAAATGAGGTCTTCAATCTTTTATAAGATCACATCACCATTCGCCATTTCCTGAATAGATGTGCGGTGAATGTATTTTTTCTTTTCCCTCTACTACGTAGGTATTAAGTCTTGCATTTTTTTTTTAGTGATATTTCTCATTAGCGTCTGATCTGTTTAACAAAAAACAACATGGATGGTATTTTATTTTTTCGGCTTTCACGTTCTGTAATCTAATTTAATTAAATAAAAAAATAGATTGTAGAAGTGGAAGGACGTGGTCTCTTACTACCTCTCCAAGAAAGAGGCGTGTATTTATGTATGTATGTATGTGTTTATTGTTTCGTTGACGTCACATCAGTGAGTAAATCTGCTTTTTCGTGGGATTATATCGCAAAAACGTTACTGAAGATACCTGGTACTTACCGAAATGCATTTTTTTTTACGTTTTCAGCAAACAAAAGATAATAAAAATACACCTTTTATGTTTTTGTTGCTTATCGTTAGTCAAGTAATAGATTTTTTATATCTTATTTGTCTATGGATAAAAAAAAGACGTCATAATCATAGAAACAAGTGCTGAAAAAAGGTCAAATCCACCATATTGTGATTGTTGAGCTTGGCTAATTTATTTTAAGAGCAACTGGTCCGTGATAGTTATATCTAAGTACAGAACACCTTAATGCCGTTTTAAATGTAAATGGAAAAGCTTCTTCGTCGTTTATTAAGACAAAATTATTTTTAAACCAATTAAGTATTGAAAAACTTATTTAAACTATTCTAAAGAACTCACCTCTAATAACAGTTAAAGTCCATCAGCAGAAAAACAAAACACATTAAAGTCCGAAGAAGAGCACTGAAAACTAAAACGTTCCTTTTTTAAACTCGAAATCCAAACTGGCTGGTTAAACTTCGCAACTTCGTAAGAGTTCTTGAGGGGGAAACACGTCCACACTCCGTCAATGCTCCGACTCAACTGAATTTGGTTAGAGCCACTCTGGAAAATTATCCCTCTGTAGACGAACTATTACTACATGCGCAGATCAACCCTCACTCTATCGACGATTTCAACTTACATTGCTTGTTTTATAAAAGTTTCTATATAGAGACTTAAAGCAAAGGCGACATGTATTATAAAGAGGTATTTTCGTTGAAATACTAGTCATAAAAGCTTCCTTTGTTCAGTGATACCAGGAATTTGCTTAAGAGCCACAGTAGTCGCCTGAAAACCGAAATGCTATTTCAATTAGAGGTGTCCTTTCGTAGTTGCCAACTTAGTCATTTCAAATCCAATTTTAGACCTGCTTTTCAATATTTTTTGTTTGAAAGCTTAACATTAGTTAGTAGAGTTAGCAGATATATTTTGTAATAGTAATAGTTTATTTGCCAGAGAATACATGTTATTTTACAAAGGTCTTATCGTAACAATTACAGAATCAACATATTCTGCCGACAACACTCGGCATGCAAAAATATTAAGATTAGCAACGATTTAAAACAAAGAAATTCATACTAATTAAAAAAAAATGTCATAATTATCATGCATAAGTAAATTATAATAAATAGTAAGATAGTCAATGTCTAATGGGCGTGAGTCGCAGTAAGCAGAGGTAGACGCAGGGACTTCATACTTTTTGGAATACTTAATACTTTTTGGAATCTGTAGTGATTGTTTTAATTTTTGTTCAAACTAAACAGCTACGTTGTTATCTTTCAATAATTCTTCATTATTATGTTTACAGTTTTTCGTTTAAAATTACAGACTTCCATTTAAACTTCTACCCCATATTTTTCACCTCTTAGAAAGAGATCTTTCAAAAATACTTTCTTATTGCTTGACTACGTCCTACTGTCCGTCCACATTTCAAGTTTCTAGACTTATTTAGGCGCTTCGTTGATCTACCAGTCAGTCATATAACTACTGACTACGTTTCTTACAATAGGGGATCGGACTGTTCCTAAATTTACCATATTTTATGAATTATTTTTAAAATATAGATTAGTAGCAGACGATTTGCGAAAAAAAAACAGAATCGGTTGAAAAACGAATTTACAGTGATTTTTTAATGTTTCAATATGTCTGTCGCTTTCAAAAACGATGTTTTGTATGGAGATTATAATATGGCGTTACTAACAAATGACGTCACAAGTGGGTATGTGCCTCTCTGTCTAATCTTGAATTTCAAACCATTATAACTCGGTCAATTTTAAAGATAGAGCAAAAATTATTTTATTGTTCGATAGCAGAAACTAAGAAGTTTGGATTTATAAAATAAAAAAAGTAGTCCGATCCCACGGCGACAGTTTTGTCTTCACTCCGGGAAAAATCGCTTTTTCTTCTTCTTTACCCACAGACGTCGTCTAATATAAAATACGCGACCATAAAAAAAAAATCCACTACTTTACCAAATTGGTAAAGTCCATCAATTAAGAAAATAAAGCTGGTCTTAGGCTGATTGGCAGCTCAAAAAGTTTTATACATACTCAATATTGATTGCGTTCCTTATGACAGACAATTACTAGTCTAGTTATTCAAGTCGCTATGAAACAACGCTTTTACACCAAAAGAAAAAAACAGTTTTAATTATTCTATGCGAATTACAAAAAGCGAACGAAAAACGGTAGTTTTATTTCAAGCCAAACCGCATCATTTGATGCACGGGGAATTTTTGGCTGCACTCCCGCTGATAATTAAGCTGGCATCGCAAATTTAACAACAGTACTAAGCACTTAACTGACCTAAATAGTAACAATGCTTTTTTTTACAAACAAGATAGCCAATGGGTTTAAATTACGATATACGTTTGGCCCAAATGCAACGTCTGCCTGCCAAACTTATTGAAAACTTCGAATGCCAAAAATTTTTGTGAAGCAGTGGCTCCATTTCTGGTGAGTCACGCTCTGTTTTGTAAAGTTGAAAGTTCTATGAGTAGTGAAAGGAAAAAGATATGAAGGATTTTTTTTTCAAAGAATGAAAAGAAAGTATTGAGTGTAGCTGTAAATTTTAGAAAATAAAATCTAATGTGAAGACGTTACATACACTCGAAAATTGTGCAATCGACGCGTCTTGAAAGGTTCAAATTCGATTTTTGACAGGTGAAGAAAACTTTATTGTCCCTTTTTACCCGACTGCTTTAGAAGGAGGGTTATGTTTTTCGAGTGTATGTATGTATGTATGTTTGTATGTATGTATGTATATTTCTTTGGCACGCTCTACAGCCTAAACGGCTTGATGGATTTTAGCTAAAAAGGTATCGTTAGATTTGTCTTACTGGTGAGAGTGACACTGGGTACATAAAATTTATAAAAAAACCAAGATGGCCTATTTTTGGCACCAAAACTTTTAAATTTTTCATGCAGTCGGGTTTTTTGTTTTTTTAATAATAGTGGTTATTTATTATAATGAAAAATAGCGCTGTATTGTAGTGCCTACTTGGTGGGTACTACAATGCAGCTAAATGCTGAGCTTGTACGTTTATTTGTATTTTTTTTAATATATAAGTTTTTTTTATTTACTGTGTTCTGGGAGTGTTCGCATCAGTTGGCTTGTTCACGCGCTGGCTGGTGTGAACACTCCTTGACAGCTCAGATCGCCACTGTTGTGGTGTCATCTGATTTATGTTCATTTTTATTTTTTATTTTTTGGTTTGTAACTATGTGTGTTTTGTTTTATGTGCCGTAAATAAATGTTTTCTTATTCTTATTCTTATTATAATAATATTAAAAAAACTAAAAAAGGGATAAACATAAATTAAGGATAAGCGTCTTCCCCAATTGGCCCCAGTGTGTCCACGGTGGGCACAGGATAAGGTAAATCTTTTAACAAAGCTAAATGTAGGAAATCCAACGTAAAAGGGAATTCACGAAGCGCGACGTTGCTTTTTTCCGTGATCCGGTAAAAGCTGGTTAAAACCTGTCCAAAATGCCAATACCACTTTTGTTACGGTCGACACTGACTTTCGTGAATTTTGAATTGTATTGTGCGGTAAACAATGCAAATCCAAATACCTAAAAACGTAATTTTAAATTCAATCTATTTTCTTCGGCTTTACGAGCGGTATACAGGGTTAATTATAATTTAGGTACATAGTATTAATATCTAGGTTGACAGGTTATTACCATTCTATAATAAAATCTCGCCCTTCGTTCAAAACTGCCTCGCCTTATTTTATTTTTTCAGACCCGCCTGCGAACAGATTGGAACTTAAAGGTATGCATGCACCTAGCTTGTTTTCCTGAAAAATAAAGATTAGTTTGTTACCACTTTTTTTTGTCATAAGTGCCATGTGCTAAAAGTCTGAATTTTTAACAACTACGCAGCTTAAATAAATACTGAATTACGTTAATTGTATTGTTGTTATTATTACCAAAAACACAAAATCATTTAGATATATTTTCTTCTACACTAAACACTAGCTGTCCGCCTGCGGCTACGCTCACGTTGTGTAAGATTTTCCCGTTGGAATAAGACTCTTCCCGTAAAAAGTATTCTATGTGTCAATCCAGGTTATAAACTATCTCCATTTCAAATTTCATCGAAATCCGTTGAGTACTTAAAGCGTGAAGGCGGTACAAACATTCAAACATCTAAACATCCAAATATATTTTCACATTTATAATGTTAGTGTTGTAAAATATTTTAAATATTACAGGCAGGGTGTTAAAATATACCTTCACCACAAAAATTAACATAAAATTTCAAGTAAGTAACATGAGTAATTAACATTCATTTTATACGAATTAAGCCCTAAATTAAATTACACTAGAACGAAAACAAATAGCCCTCCTCCTTTTCCGTGCTGTGACCACATATGTTACCGAGAAATTATGTCATATGTTAATGAGCTAATTATAAAAAGTGGTCGGCAGGCCGGCTTAATCTGATGCGTATTTTTTTCCGGTTCCGAGCTCAAAATGCGGAGTTATTAACATTGGGTCCTCGTTTTATCCCCCAAATGCGATTCGGTCGGAACACACAAGGAGGTAAATCGAAGCGGTTTTGTTAAACTTTCGTGAGTCGATGTTTTTTTTTGAACGATGTTACATCCCTATTCGTGAGATATTTATATCTACACTTAATAATCAATAGGGGATCGGTCTGCTTTTTTTTATTTTATAAATCCAAACTTCTTAGTTTCTGCTATCGAACACTAAAATAATTTTTGCTCTATCTTTAAAATTGACCGAGTTATAAAGGTTTGAAATTCAAGATTAGACAGAGAGGCATATACCCACTTGTGACGTCATTTGTTAGTAACGCCATATAATCTCCATACAAAAAATCGTTTTTGAAAAAGACAGACGTATTGAAACTTTAAAAAATCACTGTAAATTCGTTTTTCAACCGATTCTGTCTTGTTCTTCGTGAATCGTCTGCTACTAATCTATATTTTAAAAATATTTCCTAAAATATGGTAAATTCATAAAATATGGTGAACAGTCCGATCCCCTATTACGGTCAACGAATGCGTCTTTTGTCACTGTGATTACCTTCGAAAGATCCAAAGCAAGTCAGCCATCCGACAAAAGACGTATCAGTTGACCGATTTTAATAATTTAAATTATTAATGAAAGGAAAAAAAATGGTATAGAAAGATGTCTTAAGGTTAAACATCAGCTGCACTAGCGCCACCAATTGAAATAAATCATTTACGCAGTGACTTCGACCGAAATTATTGTGTGATTAACAACAATAGAATGGTTATAAATACTTATATTTTACATATCTCTTGCTCTGTAAGTAGTCACTTACTTCCTTGAATGCCGGGGTGTATGGATATCATTACAGCATAGGTTTTGGAATTTGAAAAAAGAACTGTCATACTCATACTGCAAGAAGAATATTTTTAAAAAGTTATTTTTTTTTTCTCGGGCTCGATTATTTACTCGAATCGGAATCGAGACAATTTATATTAGAATTTACGAAGATTTTATTTTAAATATCGAACTATTTGTTTCGCAGTCACATCGTATGTTAGTTGAAATCGATTTAAAAATCAAACTGTCCCGCACGATTTGACGCGCTTGCGTGCCATAAAATCGTGAAGAGTAAAAAAGGCAGTCGACTAGCTAGGCGAGAAAGTAAATTTTTTTCGTGTTTTGGAGTTCTTTCTCAAAAGTTTTGAAAAATGTCAAGTGACGAAGACATGGATCTAGCCCCCGATTTTACAAAAGAACAAGCAAAAACAGTTTTAGAAAATCTATTTCCACCGAACTCGAAAGAAAGCTATGTAAAGGCATACGACGAATTTACAAAGTGGCGGTCAGAAAAAAAAATTAAATCTCTTTCTGAAAGTGTTTTTATATCATATTTTAATGAATTATCTAAGAAGCTACAACCTTCCAGTTTATGGTGCTTTTATTCCATGCTAAAAGCTACAACGATGACAAAACATGACGTGAATTTGAAAGATTTTTCTAAACTTACTGCTTTCTTGAAAAGGCAGTCTGACGGCTTTAAAAGCAAGAAATCGAAGGTATTTACTGCAGAAGAAGTACAAAAATTCTTAAATGAAGCTCCGGATTAAATTTATTTAGCAATAGAGGTACGTATTTACTTGCCCTTTTTAATAAGTTACCAAAATATTTCATAAAAATACTATGCGGATTTGGTGCATATAATACAACTTATTTCTTTTTTTACAGGTTGTTCTAATTTTTGGGATATCGGGTGCCTGCAGAACCGTGGAATTGACAAACGTGACAATAGTAAACATAGCAAATTACTACTCATCAAACTGCCTAACACGAAAACTAAAATTGACCGGTCATTTGTTGTGCATGAAGAATTGGCAAATTATGTTAAATAATATCAAGCTCTTCGGCCTGAAAACATGGATACAAATAGTTTTTTTTTAATTACAGTAAAGGAAAATGCCACAGACAAGTAGTAGGAAAAAACAAATTTACAGGCATGCCAAAGCAAATAGCCACATATTTAAAACTGAGTAACGTAGAGTTATACACTGGGAATTGCTTTCGCAGAACATCAGCGACTCTATTGGCTGATTCTGGCGCCAACCTCACTCTGTTAAAAAGGCACGGCGGCTGGAAATCCAGCAAAGTGGCCGAAGGTTATATCGAAGATTCGGTGGAAAACAAAAGCAAAATTACTTCTTAAATAACAGAAAATATAAACTTGAAATCGCCACGTCAAAGCACATCATCTGAGCCATTTTTTACCGAAGAAAATAGTACCAGTCAACTGCCGCCATTTACGATGCAAGAACCTCAAGTCACTCAAACTCAAGTCTTATCATCACAAACTCATACTCAAACTGTAAATATTCCTAAAAAGAACTTGACCATATCTTTTACAAATTGTTCTAATTTTACTATTAATTTTAATTAAATACACATGTTTCTCTTTAATAAATGTTCATAGAAACCTGCTTTCTTGTTTTTTTACTTACCTCACAATTGATATGTAAAGCAGAGTGTTTATCTCGGGTGTAAGCATCAATTGCATACTCGGGCTAATTAGCGCCCTCGCTGCGCTCAGGCGCCAAAAACCTCGTATGCAATTAATGTCATACAGCCCTTGGTTAACAATCTACTATTAGTTACTGTTTTATAGTCCTAAATATAATCAATAAGTTATGTAAGTTGTAACTGTTAAAAGTGGCCACTTTACATTATTACCATGTTATATTGTAATGTTGTAGGACATTTTCTCTTTTAAACGTAAAATAATATTGTAATTTTTACATTTAGTCTTATAATAGTTTAGAATGTCTAATCGCAAAATATGGTAAATAATTTAATCATCAAAAAGCTGTTCCATTTATAAAAATGTCAAATAGGTCAAAAAAATCGCGAAAGCGAAACGCAGCAGTTTTCAGTCGCGTCCCTAAAGCCTGTTTCAAACAATGGCCTAAGACAATTCAATATGACATACATTGCTACTGCTCTTCCTATATCTTTTTCCAGACAGTTTTGCAAAGCAGTAATGTATTTTGAAGTTAGTTTGTGTTGTTTCATTGTTTAGAATGTGTGTCGACGCAAGTGGAGTGGAATGGGCGCAAACTGTTTAATTATGTTTATTCTAATTTAATTTCCAGCTCTCTACATTCTTGCAAACGCCTGCGGTCGAGACAGTCAAAGTGAGTGGAAACTAAGACAAGTAAAATAATTTCTGTTTGAATTATTTGAAAATCGAAATTGCTTTTGTGTTTAATTTATGAATTTATAGTAGCGTTCGTTATTGATATATTTAATTAATTTTATTTTGAAGTTTCTTTAATTATAACTAACTATAGATCCTTTGATTCGATACTTGTAGGTCTAAAATAATTATGTTATGACAACAAAGAAAATACCTACCTAGGTTACTAAAAATAGCGAAAATTTTACAATGGTGTTACTTTAATAAAGGTCCTTGTTAAAGGAGGATTTACAAACAATAAAGTACAAAGGTAAAATAGACAAAACTAAACAAAAAAATGTTGTTACTTCTGACATAAAAAAGCGCTTTATGATGAAATCCAAAATAATTTGCAATGGCTTTAAATAATTGTTCGCATGCATTTTTATTGGTTTACGTAGTAACAAAAACTCACAACGAAAAATTTAAGTTTAATTCGTCGTTTTCAATCGTAGTCGTTGGCTGGATTATTTTGTGTTGTTTGTAGTGAAAAAAGAGAAATGTTTCCTGTATTCTTAGTTTGTAATTAAAAATTCGAACCCTCGTAACTGACTGAGCTAATGACCCTCGAAATTCAATTGTACTGTAATTATAAGCAATTAGCTGTTTCAAGACAAAGGTTCCGTAAAGGTAATTTTGGTAATTATGTGAAAGTCTTTGTATGTAACATGACGTAGCTACTTACCGATTTTGTTAGTAAGTGGCACAAATGTAAAGAAAAAATACATAAATGTAGCTTTAAATTTAAGAATTAAGGTTATAGTAGATTGTTAACCAAGGGTTGAATACGAACAATAACACTCGAGGTATTTTTACGCACGTGTGAAGCGAGAGCGCTTATAAAAATAATAAATAAATAATAAATATATGGGGACATCTTCACACACGGCCATCTGATCCCAAACTAAGCAGAGCTTGTACTACGGGTACCAGACAGCTGATATACATTACTTAAATAGATAAATACATACTTATATAGATAAACAACAACCAGATACAAGGCAAACAAGTGCTCGTCACACAAATGTTTGCAGGTACACTACCCCTGGGCTACGGAGCCGTCAATCGTTATCGTGTCGTTATAGTGTGAGGGTGGAATTGATCAGTTTCGTACGAGGTAAACATTCTGCTTTTCATCTTGACCACATACCGCACGCGCCAAGAGTCAAAGAGGCACGAGAGGACTCGTTTCAGTTGTCTTCGGGCGTCGTTGGTCATCTTTGGTCTGTCTCTCAGCTACCTCAGCAGCGACGAGACCTATCGTGCGCACTCCATTCATCTACTGTCGGTCATATTTAGTCTATCGTAAGCCTTAATCTTGTAAATCAATAATTAATCAAGGTTACCAATATGATCAAAAATAACTAACTAATATTTAACTTTTTATTATTTTTCACAAAACTTTTTATATAGTAATTCTAGTATTCAATGTTTTCCTAAAAGTAATAAGTATTAAAAAACAATTTTAATGTATAAACAAGAAATTACTTTTAGCGCCATGTATTGAGGATCAAGACCGCATCATAGTTGCACGAGATAGTTAGTACACAATCCTGTCGAAGGCCCGTGTGGGGCGCTGCGTTATCGTAATAAGCTGATGGGCGGAGTTTAAAACTCCAAATGCTCAATTCCATCGGCGCTTGTTACTGACGACGTTAGCCGACAACAGATACAGGTAGCGCGACAGGTCAAATTTCAGCTGTCATCAATCGTCTTCATCTGTCATAAGCCGTTGGTCGTTAACCGTCTGCTACAACACCTGAAAAGTCTTTATTTATCAATCAATCAATCAATCAGCCTATTGCAGTCCACTGCTGCTACGTCCAGGGGTACGCCAAAGTGCACGATCACCCGCTTTCCTCATCCAGCCACCACCAGCGACCTTCCTCAGGTCATCAGTCCACCTGGCAGGGGGGCTGATCCCACACTGCGTTTCCCGAGACGCGGTCTCCATTCGAGAACCCGTCTGCTCTAACGCTCATCGGTTCTGCGACAGACGTGGCCAACCCACTGCCACTTCAGCTTGCTACATTTCTGGATAATATCCACCACCTTGGTCCTCAGCCGGATGATTTCATTTCGTTTATTAATAAAAATCTCACACAAAACCTGATCTTGGGATCTTCTCCAGTCACTGCATAGGTATTTATTTTATCTAGGCGCCGCGCCCTTTACTAGGTTTGCCATCTACTCTCCACTCTAGAACAAGCCTTGCTTTTTTGCATCTACAGCATCTTACTTATATTTTCCTGTAATATATTCTTCTTTATCAGTGACCTACCATTTTTCATCACGAGGGACTCAAAAGCATGCACCAGCTTAGCCTCTTATTGTAGTAAGGCTATTGAAAACGAGTTTATAGGTAATAGTTATTTGTTGGGTAAGAAAGGAATGTTGATTTTTCCTCAGAGAACTAATATTGAATCCAGAGCATGCGAAAAATACATGAATTGTTTTACAAGATTACGATGATTAAAATTTTACTATCCTTAGATTTACAAATAAATTCATCAACAGCTCATATACGTCCCCACCGAGGGGCTCGAGCCTACCCTGAATTAGGCGATTAGGCTTAAATAAATTATTTAGAAAAAAATTTATACTGAATAAACAAATGTAATCATAAATTCTAAAATATACGCCACCAACTGTAATAAAAGTTTACAAACAAAGAAAAACTTGTATAAAAACTCTTTTTATTTGTAAAATAGTCGTCTAATTCTGGCTGATCAAATTCTACAAAAAATAAAGATCAATTGTAATTTTTTTAATTGTGGAACTTATTTCCAAATACCTGAATATTAAGTCAAAAAGATACTCTAGTTTCAATTGTGCTTCTACTTTTAATTCTTAAACTTCTAATTCATGAACCAGTTTCAAGACTCTTATGCCAAGTGTTTTGACTAAGTATAAAATAAACAATATTATGTTACATGTTTCTAAAGTTAATTACAGCCTACCCGAGTTATCTGTTAGTATACTGTTAACAATGGGGTATGCTAAAATTTCTTGACTATATTGAAATACGAAAACCATTTCGAGATTTTACAGTTTTACACGATATTTTCGTATTTTTAATGGCAAAGTTTTGTTTATGTTTGAAGATTTAATATTAGAAAGGATGATATTTCGTATTTTTGTCAATCAAATCTAAGCGTATGGTTGTCCATTGTTAGTCGTATGACGTCACACGGTCAAAATTTAAAACCATAATTAAAAATAAATTATCTAAACGATAAAATAGTCAAATTAGTTTTTAAAAATAGTGTAAATTTATCATTTAAAAATATAAAATATCCGTTTTTTTAATCATACCCAATAGACCGCTAATGTTCGGTAAACATCCTTAAATCATACGCTAGACTTACTCCACTGCTTACTCAAAATTGGTAACCTTGTAAATCTACTCAACTGTTGTGTTGACATTTACTAATGACTAACATTGATTTTATGAAATTTTCTGTATTATATAGCTCGAAAATTAAAAGTTGAAGCGTATTGCAAAATATTGATTTATTTATCGATATAAGTTTGGTTTGGTGGTTTTGGTTGGTTTTGATCAGTTTGTTTGTTTATAATAAATGTTAGTTGCCAAACGCTTGTAAGGTACATAATGCTGCTGTTTTCATAATATTTAATTTGCCATTATATAGGTATATAATATGCACTCACTTGGAAATAAATCCATATGGTTTAAATTTAAACCTAAAAATAAACACTTATCAGTGAACTATAAAACAACTGAAAAGCGGGTTGCTAAGTACATTAAAAATAGCTAGATCTGGAAAAGAAGCAATCTACTACGGGCTACGAACGTCTCGCTACGACGTAGAACTTCGTAGCGGTTATTAAGGCGCTAAAAAACGTCATGGTTTAACTACGAACCATTTGTAAAGAACACAGTAAAACTATAATGATCATATCCTATTGAATACAGCGGTTGAAAACACTACTTTATTTATGGTATTTTAAAATTATATAGGTACAATAATTATAATAGTATTACACAGCATGGAACGATGAATTAATTGAGAACGAGTAAAGAATATATAAATTAAAAGAGTGCGAGAAGTACAAGAAGTTTTATGAATCTCACAGCTGCTATCACCTACATTTCTATACCTCTTTAATTTACCAAGAAACCTTGTAAAATAGGACATAGTACTGGGGCTGTAACGAGGCATTCGTTCTCTTTCCTGTTTTATGACTGGCAACCTTTCTTGCTGGCAGTTTTATCTTTCATTTTAAATTCATTTTCAAATTTAGATTACTTACGTTTCAATTTTGTCTTTTTTCTGCCAAATTATTCACTTCATGTCCTGATCTCCGATGGTACTGTGGAGATTGCATTGGTTACATGCAGTCTCCGCGCACTTTTCCCTTTGTTTGTTGTTGCTGGCACTCGATATTCGCCCTATATATCGTAAAAAAGCTAATTAGACGTAGGAGTGAGAGAATGATGGGCTGAAGAAAATAATGGTGTGAATTAGGGATTGAAATGAAGAAAAGATAATACAAAAATATCGTAATCTAATATTGGAGTCATTATTTAGCTACGGATTTATGCGCTAGAAGCGAGTGCCTCCCATCTTCAAAGGGCTACGTCCACCTGACATGGTGTAGACTTATGAAGAAATCGGTACCTCCAGTTACGTATTTTTTTTTCTTTGCTATATTATTTGCCTGATTATTTGCCTTGTGGAATCAACAGCAAATATCACAGCACGGATCGCAGCTATGAAGCAATTTGATTTTGTTACCTTTGTTTAGCTTCGACTGAACGCGGACGCAGAGGAAGACGTGTTTAATCTTAAATCCTTTTTATGCACCATATTAAGTTTTCCAGAAAAAAGTCTAAGAAAAGACTGTGAATAAAGAAATTAATGTTGAATGAGATGGCCAATGCAGCGATTGCAGCCATTAGAATGATGATGAGATACCATGGAAAGGTCTCTCTGCATTGATGCCTTGGTGATGTACAATTGATATTATTTTGTTAAAAAAAGTTGAATTATGTCTGATAAGTATAACGGTCTGAATTCGTCCGCGGAGGACTTCTTCTCGCAATTCGAGATAATCGCCGCTATAAATAGTTGGAGTGACGACGTAAAAACGTTAGTGTTGGCTACTTATCTATGTGGGCCGGCTCTCAGCTATTATAATTTGACAAAATCGTCCTCTACGAAATATGAGGATATTAAAAAAGCGATTTGTTTAGAATTCCCGTCTCCTATAGACCATGCTTCGTTGTTTTATAAGTCTCGTCAAGATTATAATGAGCCTCTGATGGACTATGTGTATCGTGTGGAATCTCTTGCCGGAAAGGCTAAGATTTCAGACCAGAAAATAATAATTAAGCAATGTTTGACTGGTATGTCATCTTTTTTTAAACGTAATTTCGGAACTCAATTATACAAAGATTTCGCTACCCTCAAACAAACCTGCATGGAGTATTCGATGCTCTTTATGGCCACACACACTGAATTATCGTTGCCAGTGAAGATAACCTCGACTCGATGTGGCGAGCCCAGCAGTTATACGAATTCAATGAGTGATGGTTATCCCAGTGAAAATATTGGGCGGCGTAGTGCGCAAGCCTCACCGCAGGAATTATACTCCACGCCGCAAAATAGATCTTCTAGTTGGCCGCCGAGGAGTCCATCTTCTCCACGTACTACTAACTTTGGATCAAACCGACCCCGCAATGATGCGAGATCGTCAAGACCCCAATACACTCAAAACCGGTATAATTTAAGAAGCGGTTCGCGTGATAACGTTGGAAATATACAGGGTAATGACCCAAACTTTCAGCGTCGCCAGTGAATGGGACTACATTGGTAGACGGTCATTTTAGTCGTCCCGTTTCTCCTATTATTTGTGTTGATTTGTACGGTGTAGTGCATAATGCGTTGATTGATTCAGGTGCCACAATTTCTGTGATTTCTTCTTCGTTTCTTGAAAAAGTGGATAAATTCATTCCGTCACACGCATATAATGATAACGCCTCTTGTTTGCGTACGGTGAATGGGATTAGGTTATTAGCTGAATGTTCTGTTATATTGGACATTACAATAAATAGCATTGTTTATAATCATGCATTTGTTGTTGTGTGCGATTTAGTACCTAATATAATTTTAGGGCAGGATTTTTTATATGCAGTAAAGGCCATTGTCAACTTTGATAAACAGTTCATTGAACTGGATAGGAATAAGGTATGGTTCAGAAATGATACAAAAATCGCGGCGTTTTCACTTGATTATGTTCAGTCCGGGACTGAGTCCGAACATTTATTGCCGTTACCGAAAGGTGATTATATCTATTTTCTTAATACGGTAGAATCAATAAATGAAAATTTGGACGATTTAAAAAAGGATACGATCCTAACGAATAACACGAAATGTAATAATTTTAATATTTCTGATGCTTTATTATCAGATCAGAAAGGTATGTTGTCAGAATTACTGGGCAAATATGAAAAGCAGTTTGCGTTTGATTCGAAGAATTTAGGGGCATGTTCATTAATGGAAGTTGAAATAAATACTTCAGACGAGACTCCTATTCATAAAGCTCCTTATAGAGTTTCACACCATCAACACAGTATAATTAGGGAACAAGTGAGTGAGATGTTGGAAAATGGAATCATTCGTGAGTCGCGAAGTGCATATGCATCCCCGGTTGTCTTGGTCAAGAAACCTGATGACACGTGGCGATTCTGCATTGATTATAGGTCATTGAATAAAAAAGTAATTACCGATTCATATCCTTTACCCAGAATAGATGACATAATTTTATATCTAGCTAAAGCCAAATATTTTGCGGATCTGGATTTAAATAGTGGATATTGGCAGTTGAGAATCAAGGAATCTGATAAGCATAAAACTGCTTTTGTTACCCCTTCGGGATTGTATGAATTTAACGTCATGCCGTTCGGCCTTAAAACAAGTGGTGCGATTTTCCAGCGGGTTATGGATAGTGTTTTAGGGGGCATGAAATATCGGAATGCTATTGTTTATATTGACAACATATTGGTTTATGGGGAAACATTTGAAGAATTTTCTTTATCTTTAAATGAAATCTTATATAGAATTAAAGAATGCAATTTGACACTTAAACCTAGTAAGTGCAAATTTGGTTTTGAAAAAGTTTCCGTTCTTGGTTATGAAATAACGGGTCAGGGAATTCGACCAGATCAATCACAGTTTGAAAAGATTATGAAGATCCAAGTGCCAAAATCGACTAAAGAACTTAAATCTATTTTAGGACTCTTTTCATATTATAGAAAATTCTTAGATAATTATGCGGATTTGGCTATGCCTCTAACAAGGTTGATGAAGAAGGGTGTCAAATTTATTTGGACAGAACTACAGCAACGTGCATTTTCTAAAATTCTTTCTCTTATTCAGAACCCCCCTTTATTAAGACATTTTTCGAATAGCGAAGGCATAGTTACAAGATTATTTGTCGATGCTAGTGATAAAGCATTAGGTGCTTGTTTATTGCAGGGTGATGATAAAATATTTCCGATTGCTTTCGCGTCGCGTAAGCTCTCTGATTGTGAGACCAGGTATACGATTACCGAAAAGGAATGTTTGGCTCTAGTGTGGGCTCTTAATTATTTTAAGCATTTACTATGGGGAATGAAATTTGACGTCGTGACGGATCACAAAGCTTTGGTATGGCTCCGTACTAAAAAGGATATGAATGGGCGTTTAGCTCGTTGGTCTTTAGCGATTCAACAATATGATTTTGATATAGTATATTGTTTGGGCAAAGATAACCAAATTGCTGATTTCCTAAGCAGGAATCCATTAATTGAGGATGTTGATGTTAAGGAGACCTCTCCTAAGGATGTAGTTGAGGATGGTTTAGAGTTATACAGGATTGAAGCTTCTCGTTTTGAATTTGATCAAAGCGTTGATAGTTTTTGCACTGAACAAGTTTCAAGGATTGCTTCTAGATCTCGGCTAAACAATAAAGGTTTTCTTACCAGAGACAATAAGCTCTTTCACAGGTGTAGGATAGGTAACAGATATGTTGATCGTTTGGTTGTTCCTCAAGCTTCATTTAATGACGTTATGAAGGAAATTCATGATGATCCTTGGAATGGAGCGCATTTTGGTCTTACGAAGACTTTATGTAAATTTAGGGACAGATATTTTATTCTTGATGCTGAAAAGAAAATTTCTAGATATATCGAAAGTTGTAAAGAATGTCAAGAGAGGAAGAGATCGTATTTGATTGCTCCGATGCAACCGATTGAAGTCAATCATCTTTTTGATAAAATAGCCCTTGACATATTAGGACCTCTTCCGACCTCGGATTTAGGAAACAAATACATCATAGTTTGTTTAGAGTATTTATCGAAATACGCGATAACTAGAGCAGTCCCAAGTGCAACTGCTCAGGCCGTTAGTGATTTTCTTACTCAAGAGATCTTCTGTAAATTTGGTATGGTAAATGAAGTCATTGTAGATCGTGGATCAATTTTCACATCACTCATGGTTAAAAATACGATAGTTTTTTTTGATTCCACGTTATCGGTTGCTGCAACTAGGCATCCTCAGACCATTGGACTCGTGGAACGTTTTAATAGCACTATATCTCAGAGTTTAGCGATGTATACAAACGAGAGTCAAGCAGATTGGTGCATGTATTTGCCCATGTCAACGTACGCGTATAATATATCGAGACAGGCGTCATCAAATACGATTCCTTACACTATTGTTTTTGCTAGAGACCCAATTTTGCGTTCTGATGTTGATATTGTATCTAATCGTAATGATTTGGATATTGCTGCTCGCAATAATGCTAATATTAGAATGATCTCTTGTGCGTTGAGAAATATTCGTAAATCGCAAATGACTCAAAAGGAATATTATGACAGGAAAGTCAGGTTCGTAACGTTCGATCCAGGTAGCTTAGTCTTGGTATATAATCCTAAAAGAATAACAAATGTTGGTCAGAAGTTATCGCGTCCATATAAAGGTCCGTTTCGTGTTATTCGAAGGCTATCTAATAATAATTATTTACTACGTAAGATAGATGGAAGCTCCAGACGTGATTTAATATTTCACCATAATTCTCTGAAACCGTTCAGATTGCGTGTTTAAAAATATTATTTTATAGTAACTTGGCGTTTGTTTCCCTTGATCTGTCCTATGCCTTACTTTATTCACAACTCGTCATGAACTTCTATCGTCATTTGTAGTTGATATGTTATGTCAGCGTCTTTGTCAACAAATAATTATTATTGTCTCTATATATAAATTTATTTTTATTTTTGTATGATGGGTAACTTAATGTTTGTCTATATATGGCATAGTTTGATAACTTATTCTTACATTTTATTTATTTTTGTTTGTCATGGACTTTTGACTTAAGCTATGGTATTTTCATTTAATCAACAATCGTTCGAGATATTCGTTTGGTTTGAGCATTACTTGTCGGATCTCATAATAGGACATATGCATCCTCATGAGATGTGCTTTTTCTTAGCACGATCGTATTGGTTTAGTATTTTATGAGTCGGTGGATTCGAGAACGCTTATTGGTTTCATGTTATGCTTATTAGATTTAGTCAAGTTCTATTAATTTTTGTTTTTCTCTCGAATGGATTAATCCAGCTCTTATTTGCAGATTCGTAATAGGTAGTTTATAAACATTTTATATATTAAAAAAAGAAACTTCATGAAGAAAAGAAGGTTTTAAAAATCTAGCTATTTAATGGGGTTGTTATTTTCTATAAGGGGAGGGTGAGCTTAGTGTATAGGCCACTCATTTTAGATATGCTATCGAATATTTATAGTTCTTCGGAAAAGATCTTGTTATTCGGTTAATATTTAACGTAAGTGACGCATAGTGTAGGTGATCATTATTTTTCTACATATACGAATAGGCCTGAGCTCCTGTTCCAGACCTGCCGCTACTTCGATTTTTAGACTTTGTATTCGCGTTTTTCATTTGTTTTTGTCTTAGCTTAGGTTGAAATATTTAAGTTTAGATTAGGTGTGATCACTTAAAGTTTGTTCATTATGTTGATGGGATTTTGTTGTCATAATTTGATTTATCTGATATTACATAATAATAATTTCGTTTGTTCTTATTGGTCAATTATGGCAGCATGGTCCAATGTTAATATTATGTTGAACGTTTTGTGTCGCTGTTAGTTGTTCTATTAATTCTTCAAAATTTATTTATTGTTCTTTTGGTTCATGTAGTGTACCATGAGTTGTACTTGAATGAATAATCTTTTGGCGTGGTTTTAATTATTCGTATTTGGTGAAACGTTGTTCCACCAGGTAGCTGTTAGCTATGGCTTCTTGTACAAATCATAGGGTTTGTTAAATGAAATATTATACGCACTTTTAGGTAATTAGTTAGGTTTATCTTTTGTGATCGGCTGATCATTTTCCTGTAGGAGGAGGGATGTGGAGATTGCATTGGTTACATGCAGTCTCCGCGCACTTTTCCCTTTGTTTGTTGTTGCTGGCACTCGATATTCGCCCTATATATCGTAAAAAAGCTAATTAGACGTAGGAGTGAGAGAATGATGGGCTGAAGAAAATAATGGTGTGAATTAGGGATTGAAATGAAGAAAAGATAATACAAAAATATCGTAATCTAATATTGGAGTCATTATTTAGCTACGGATTTATGCGCTAGAAGCGAGTGCCTCCCATCTTCAAAGGGCTACGTCCACCTGACAGTACATACCTAAAGCTTTTCTACTATTCTCTACTATTTGTCAGTTAATATAATATATAAATACCTTTTTTACCCTTGGACTGTGCCCTGGTTATTGCCACATAACCCTCTACAACACTCTTCGTGTGGTGTTCAGCAGCTCCGTGGCGGCTGCTGGTTCACAGTGCAATCCGACTGCGACTCTGTGTTTATTCAGTTAACCTGCATTGTACGTACATGTTGTATTGTATTTACTCGTATATCTATATTATGTTGGTAAAAAAAAAAAGGTAAAACAAATAATAAGCAGAGTTGAGGATTCTATTACCTCATAATATTTAATTTACAAACCTTAAACGTAATTTTCCTTATTCAAAAAACGTAACGAATATAAAAGAAACAAAGTAGGTAAATATAAAAAGCTAATATATTTTGTGAATGCAAAGCATATAAATTATATTTTATTGAATAGAATACAATTAGTAACATGTTAGGTTTAAGTACAATTTAATGGAAAATTCTTTGTAATTTTATTCTTTAACGTGTCGGTTGTAACGAACTCACAAACCCTGGTGTCAGTGTTATATAATGATGAAAAATCGGTCATCCTTATTTTGATCAAATACATATTTGAAAATTTCAAGAGTATTAAGAAAGTGTGTACAAAAGTCCCACTCTATTTTTATGTTGGATTGTCTCTAAAAATAGTTTTAAAAGGAGGGGACAGAGAGTGTTTATTTTGTGTCTAAAAAAAGCCGCCAAGTTCCAGACATCGTTCGTACAATAAACAGAGTTCCGTACACTCTGGTACTATACCTATTTATCTATACTGTGTTTCCATATTAAACAATTCGACTAATTGATTGATTTAGAGTTATAATGTTAATGTTCTTAATTTGTGGCTTTCGGAAAGTGACTGTTACAGACACTGACCACCTCCGCCGAAAGGATATTTCTGTGTTTATAAGAACCGGTTGAAGTGTTTCAGAAAAAATACAAAAAGAGGTTGAGAGATTTCAAAATTGTTCAATTATCAGATACGTTTACGAAATATTTTCCAAGATAAAAAATAGATTTATGTTTCACTTTAAAAAGAGATTATGATTTACTTGTATAGACTGTATGTATGTAGCTCACACGAGTGACGCCATGTTTGTTACCACTTTATTTGGGTGTACAGACAAACTTGATTAAGTGTTTGTTGCACCCTTTGTGTTTAGTTATAAGTTTAATTGTATTTTCATATAAATAAATAAATAAGTCGGTATTTGCGTCGTTTTTCTTTCGTTTTATTGCAATTTTCATGTTTATTGTGTACAATAAATGGTTAAAGAAATAAAAAAAGGCTCCAGTGTTAAATTCTTTAATAACGAGCCCTAAAAAGTAATTACCTCGCAAGTAAACCGTCTCTTGTTTCATTAAGTCTGTTGTGCTTCGTCTTGTCTCGAATCTTCTATTGTCTTAAAAAAATGCAAAACACACTTCCTCCATTCATAATGACACTTCTTTCATCATGAATGAAGAAATTTTTTTTTATAAACATTTAAGTAAACGTATTAAAAATTTGCTTAGAAGTAAAATAACACTTATTTCTGTTCTGTTACCATTACTATGCTTTTGATATAATGAAGAAACTACATATTACTATGTTACTTTATTCTTATGGGGTTACCGTTTTTTTTATTTCCTTTTTCATTTTTTATTTTCATTTTTGTGGATACAATCCCGTACGCTTCATCTATAATAGCAAAGACTGAAATTAAGGTACTTTTAGAAAATTTGTAATTTCAAAGTGCACGTGATATGAACCTGTACCTACTGAACATAATTCTCCTAGCTTCAGATAGTTAGCGGCACGTGAGAAGGTTTATGCTAACACTGTGTGATCATCATCATCATCATCATCTCAGCCGATTGACGTCCGCTGAACATAGGCCTCCCTCACAGGATTCCAACGTGAACTGTCCTGCACTACTTACAGCGACTGTGTGATCATGATCACAGTTCGAAAATCGAACTCGAATGTTATATTTCTTAAAAATGCGGCGTAACTATGGCCAGTCGTACACATGATATACGATCGGGGCAGGACGATCATTAAAAGTACACATGCTTTCATAATATAAAATCCACTGTAACCCTGCCCACCTAACTTTTATTTTTCTATTATCGATGGTGTTATGCTGTAACGTTACTGCTTGAAGAACGCTTGAAATCCTGGTCTCTTGAGACGTTGCTTTTTCAGCGTTAGACCACTTTGCCACATAAAACCTTGGATTAGAGCACTGGGCTATTGTTGCCTCGTAACCTGCCTTTATTCGTAAACTGAGGGGCGCATTGTAATAGTGAGTAATTGGACCGATTCTGAATATTTTTTAATAAAAATTCACATTAATTACATATTATTCTTATACTATGTGGAATATAAGCTCATTTATTACTTATCCTCCTAAGACCCAGACTTAAAATAACAAGGTAGTTGTAAAATCCCATTGTACAAAATTATGCACAAATAAATTTTATTATAACAGACCCAGAGATATAAAACTTCATAAATTTGAAGCTCGGTGTTTTAGGATTTCGAGATTATTTTTTGCATAAGTATAATATAGGTATAAGAATATGTACAAAACTTTGTACAGTGGGCAGTTACTATTATAAACTTTATTACAAAGCTGGGTCTGATGGAGGTATTTCATTTTGTACAAAATTTTGTACGCGGGGTCTTAGGAGGTTATTACTAACTTCACTCATCTTGTTGTTAGAGAATGGAGCCACCAAAATCATTTCACATGGCTCATGTAATCTATATATCTATCTATCTAGCCCACATCCACCCACTGCTGAGTATAGGCCTCTTCTTTATTGCGCCATTTTTCACGGTCCTGTGCAGTTCTCATTTAGTACTTCCCTTCCTCTGTCACTATATCATCTGACCATCGGGCTGGTGGTCTGCCTACCGAGCGTTGTCCAAGTCTGGGCCGCCACTCTGTCACTGCTTTGGTCCACCTTCCGTCATCCCGCCGCGCTATGTGCCCCGCCCACGCCCACTTAAGTTTAGTGATTCGTTTACCTACGTCCTCTACCTTGGTACGGTTTCGGATTTCAGTGTTCCGTACACGATCTTGAAGTTTTATGCCGAGCATGGCACGCTCCATGGCTCTCTGTGCGACTTTTATTTTGTGCATAGTCTCCTTAGTGAGTGTCCATGTCTCGGCACCGTACGTTAGCCGTACCGTACCGTTCATGTAACGACTAATTTCAATAGATAAGCTGAGACCAAAAGAAAAGATTCACGAGATCAAGGTGGATCAACTTATCAATTCCAAAAGTGCTGTTGTACTATCTGATGACTAAAATCTTTATTTACTTTCAACATTTCGTTTGTAAATGTATTTCCCACCAGACATATTTTTATAAATAATAATAGATGGACGCGAACTAAGTAAATGTTGAAAATAATGAGTGACTAAGATGCATTGTTCTTCTTCATCGTGTGGGTTGTAAGGTCAACAAGATGCATTAAATCGTTTCAACACTGTAGTGCGTTTTTATGTCACTTGCCAAAGGACAGCCGTTATGTATGGAAGTGTGAATTAAACCTAGATAAATGACTTCAACCTGTTTAAATTTATTCTCACTGCCAGAATCACAGCAATTGCCGCGTCATAACCTGCCTTTATTCATGAACTTAGAAGCGTAGGCCTTATAACAGTGGATAATACTATGCATGCGCGTTGAAGCCTCGCGGTGAAATTAAACAATGTTACGGAGACAAAGGGAGAGGAGAGCCCTCAGCGTTGAGCCTCCTTTTGTCCCGCGATGTTGTTGATGTTTCTTTTACGCTTGGTTTAAAATATGAGATATTTTAAGAAAGGGTAAAATATTAGGCAACTTTTTCTAGAAAGAGCGAATTACGTGGCATTGTGCGTTTTGATCATACGGTGAAGGAAATCGTGACCTGCACACTCATGTGGATCATTCACAGTGAATGCGAAGTCGACTGACCTACAGGCGGCCGTAGGCCAGGGTTGTTGCCTTACATTGCGCATGCAAGATAGCTTTGAGCAAGACGCACAGGGTCGCGGCTTCGAATCCCGCCCAGGGCAAACATTCATGTGGCGAGAACTTGTGTTTGCCTTGTGTCTGGTTGTTGTTTATCTATATAAGTATGTATTTATCTATTTATATAATGTATATCAGCTGTCTGGTACCCATAGTACAAGCTCTGCTTAGTTTGGGATCAGATGGCCGTGTGTGAAGATGTCCCCACATAAGTATTTATTATTTATTATAGCTTTCAGCCCCTTGGAGTGGTCGTAAATAAGCTATAGTTGATGTGAGAGCAGCTTCCGTATACGTAAGCATTATTGGTCACGTATAAAGGCCACGTGAAAATTATTTGTGATCTTCAGACGTCATTTGTCTTTTTTAAAAGTTTCAATAATTCTATCTAGGTTTCAAACTTAGATTGCGATGAGCGGAGCGACAAACAGCGCGGCGCTATGCGAATGGGTTATTTATGTGCCAAGGTAAAATACGAAAATTTCACCATACATATTATATTGCTTATTAAAATTTTACCACGCTTCCTGTTTTTTTTTTCAATACCTATTGAATTTTCATCAATAAAAAAAACTAGTAATAAAGATAAAAAAAATACAGTTCGCTACAGCTTGTCTCGTAAGCCCAACCTCTTCCGCCCCCGCTCGGTAGGAAGTAGTGTATCTTTAAAACCGGGCATACAAGATCGCTTTTGTGTATAACAATGATATGGCCCGCAGACATCCTTGTGCAGTGTCCCTCAAATTTTGTCCTCCGCCTCTTTATCAAAGCCAAAGCGTGGAAAGGTGGGGTAAGTCTTATAATAATTATAAACTCAACGGCGCGGCGCGTGCGTCAGTTAGCTTTGAGATGGATGGCATTGGTATTTTTGAGAGTTATTTTTTTATAATATCAAAAATTTTGCCAGGTTTTGCTTACAAAAATTCTTGTAAAGCGGAAAGGGTTCTCCAAGGATTATAGATTGACAAGCGACAAAAAGTGGGCCATTTCATACAAAACCGCGCGGTCAGCTGATCGATTTACTATGGGAGAGAGATGTGTTTTTTTTTCACCTGACAACTTATGTTCCTTGAGGAAAGTTGTTCGTTTTTATAGACTAAAATCCCCCATTTTACAAAACGGGTATTTTTGTAACACACTTTCTTTATACATAACAAGTTTAGATTATCTTGGTACCTGTAAATTTACCTGCATGTCGAATAGTTTAACTTTGTAAACTATAGTAAAAAGGAGGACTTATTAGATGGCGCAACAACAGCAACAGCACAGCTTTGCGAAAGCTTTACACGCTAACAACTGTCAGAGGATTGACAGTGCCCTGGATAAAATAAGAAATGTTTTTTTTTCTTTCCGCAAAACTAGAAGCTACCTCTTTCTAAATCAATTTGATTACACTTTGATATGATTTAATTAATTAGTTATTGCCCTTAATTTTGAATACCTATTCTTAAAACAAGTACTATTAAATTGTACTTTATCGATAGTCTAGACAACTTGAGGAGGAGTGAACTCCTGAGGCAAAGAAGATGTAAGGGGGTTGTCCTGAGGTATAGTTTAGTTACTCTGGACGGACGACGTTACTAACAAAAACATGGACCTTTGTCGATCATATTTTTTATTTAGCAATTAATTTCTACCATCAGGGCCCCGTTTCACGAAGCAACAAGTTACTAGTAACAAGTAACAATTTGATATACATTGCGTAGCCAATTCACCTAAACTGTAAACCCTTATCGTTTTCTCTAATCGTCTACGCAATGTACGTCGAATTGTACTTGTAATTTGTTACTTGTAGCTTCGTGAAACGGCCCCCAGATCAAAATTTATGGTGTGAAGAAAAGAAGAATAGCAACAACTTTATTTGCTTCACGTTTATTTGGTAAAGTGTGTGACTACAATAATATAAATTGTTGTGTGTCGATCAATACTTAAGTAAAAAAAATCGGCATTGTGGTTTTTCCATTACTTTCACTTCTTTTACCGGTGTATATCAATAAAGAAATAACCCTAAATATGAACACCGGGACCGACCAATATCATAACAATGTATCATCCTTCTTTGACCAAACAAACATTTGCCAAAACAAACCCAGAGCAAATTCAATTTATTTACATCTCAATTGAAAATCACAAATTGTTGTGACAGCATCGAAACTCGCACCTCTGGTAAAATTCACTGTCTAAATTTTGGCAAAATCCAAACGTATGAACTTTATTAATAATGTTTTGTAATTGAAAAACTTTGCCCAGAACGCGGTTTTAACGGAACATGCGTAAAAACTCTATGTACGCATGTGTTGCCAAATTAGCGCTAACAAAAGCAGTGTGAAAGTTTTGGAACAGCTAATACGATATGAACAAAAAACTCGCTGGCAACAATTTTCATAAATCACGACCGTGGATGGTTCTGTAGTAACTTTCTAAAAATTTAGCTTAGGTATGTATAAAAACACTGGGCTATTTTTATTTTACATATCTTATGCATCAAAACTTTGACAATAACCCGTCCAGTATTGATCGATTCTTGAAATACGCTCGTCGAGTCAAAGTCGCCATGTTTTGAAAATATAGTTTCAAAACAATAAAAAAAACATATTGAGTAGTATCTTTTTAAAAGTTGTCAGCGAATATGGAATATTTTTATGAATATTTTAACTCGTATTGCATTGAACTCTCGGCAATAGATGGCGCCAGCCGTCACATGATGAAATAAAGAAGAATTGTGTTTTTTTTTTTCGAACAGACTAATCGCTATTTCTACTTTCACAGTAAGGAGATATTCTTCATTAGTAAGCATTGGCCTTTTGTAATTAGTTAGTAATTTTTATTTGTTATTTATAATTTTAATATTGTTTAATACAACTATATAACTAATATGAGCTTGAACATAAATATTTGTATGTCATACTATGTGACGGGGAATGGCTGTACCATGTTTAATTTAAGATCTATTGTAATTTTACCTATTTCCAACAAATAAATTGTCTTTATCTTTATCTTTATCTTTACCAGAGTGGTAATATAGCGGGTGCGGACATGAAAAGAAGAATTGAATTGAGGAAAGGTTGACCAACCCGCACTGGGCCAGCGTGGTCGACTAAGGCCTAACCGCCCTAATTCAGGGAGGCTCGAGCCCCTCGGTGGGGATGTAAAGTCAAAGTCAAAGTCAAAATTTTTTATTCGAATTAAGATTTTTACAAATCATTTTTCGACGTCAAAGCTACGTATATGAGCTGTTGATGAGGCATATGTTGGAATAGCTAATATAGCTATACCCGTTGTGTCATTTTGATTTTCCTTTTAGTCATATAGGCCAGTCAATATCGACATCAAACATCGCAAACGCGCATGTATCTACGATTTTTTTATGTGTTGTTAGGTTCCTTAAGAGTAGTTTACACCCAAGTTTGCAACCCTGAAAACCCTGTGCTACCCCCATGGTGCTCGAAAAACTGCGAAATTTTGGCAATTGTTTAATTTTTCGAAAAAACTACCTTAAGGAAGCGTTCCTTTTAGTCAATAGGTTACCCAGCAACCGAAAATCCTACATCACTATAATCACTTGGTACCTTACGTAAATACCTATCTTGAAACAGCCTTCATATTCTGAAGCCTAACTTTATTACCCAAGAAGAACCCCAAAAGAATAACTAATTGGAAAGTTTTTATTAAAGTTCCTTTTCTGATCAGCAGCTAAAAAATAGCTTTACCTACCTTCTTTTCCAGAAGGCTTGTAAGTTCATGATTTCATTTGCGTAAACTTTCAGGTAGGTCACTAGTGTGCGGTCTCCGTTTTTAAAACTTTTCAGAAAAAATATGTTAATAGCTGAATCAAAGCAATTTCTATGTAAATTTCAACTTACTTTCCATAACTTTTAAAAGTAAATTGCATTTGGAAACGGACACGGAAATTTAAATTTAATTTGCAGTTGTAATACTGTTTAAATTAGCTGTATTTTCGCAGTCATTGGTTAATGGCTGTGACTTGTGTTGCTTCCAGCCATCAACAATATAATTAAAACATTTTCTAGAATAACAAGAAAAAATATATTTAAATCAAAAGACAAACTAGTATATCTTAATGTCATTATTTTTTTATTACATGAATTATTTTATTTTATTAAACCTCTTTTTACGTAGGATTTATATAAATGCTGTAACGAGGCATTCGTCCTCTTTCCTGTTTTATGACTGGCAACCTTTCTTGCTGGCAGTTTTATCTTTCATTATAAATTAATTTTTAAATTTAGATTTCTTACGTTTCGATTTTGTCTTTTTTCTGCAAAATTCTTCACTTCATGTGCTGATCTCCGACAGTAAACTCCTAAAGCTTATCTACTATTTTCCATGTTAGTAATATAATATAAATATATAAATACCTTTTTCTTCGGACTGTGCCCTGGATATTGCCACATACTAATCCTCTACAACATTCTTCGTGTGGTGCAGCAGCTTCGTGGTGGCTGCTGTGCCACACACAATGCTAATGACGGATGGGCCATTATATATGAAATTCATAAAATATGAATCCCACCACCTATTAATGTTGTACCGATATTATTCAACGCTCTTATTAGGCTAGAATCATCATCATCATTTCAGTCGGAATACGTCCACTGCTGAACATAGGCCTCCCCATAGGTTTCCAACGTGAACGGTCCTGCGCTACTTGCATCCACCGGCGCCCAGCAACCTTCACCAAGTCATCTGTCCACCCGGTGGGAGGCCGTCCAACACTACGCCTTCCGGCCCGTGGCCGCCATTCGAGAACCTTTCTTCCCCATCGGTTATCGGTTCGTCGACCTTTATAGCCTGCCTATTGCCACTTCAAGTTGCTTATTCTGAAAGCTATGTTGATAACATTGGTCTTTCAACGTATAGGCTAGAATGACAAGAAAGAAAATAAGCCCGTGTGGTTTATTGTTCTAATTCAGGGGAAACTTTTTTAAAATGAACTGATAGTAACAAGTTATCAACAGCTCATATTAGTCCCCACCGAGGGGCTCAAGCCTACCCTGAATTAGGGTGATTAGGCCTTAGTCGACCACGCTGACCCAGTGCGGGTTGGTCGACTTCACACACAACTTTTGAATTACTTCGCAGGAGTGTGCAGGTTTCATCACGATGTTTTTCACTGTAAGAGCGTCGAATAAACAAATATATGAATTCGAAATTCGAAAACACATTGGTACGTGGTGGGTATCGAACCCGCCTCTCCCGGACGGAAGGCAACAGCCCTAGCCACTAGACCACTGACGCTCTTTCTTTGATAGTAACAAGTAACCTAGTCTTAATATTTGACATCTTGAAAGAACGTAAATTCTTACAGTTGGTTTACCGCGGCGCCTCCAAAAGTCAAACGTGAGCCAAAATGTTACGTTAGGCGTGTAGTCGTAACCCCACAACCCTAATGCAAAGTAAAACTATGTAGAACAACGTGTGTCTGTTGTATGGCATAGAAAAATCGAAATAAGGCTAAATAAAAATCGTGGCGCGGAGCCGAAAATTGTATGTTTCCTAAAAAGCGAATTATTTACATGTGGCTGAGAGCAGACAATGCCAATGAACGAACAATAGCCTATTCCTGTGCATGGGAACTCCGAATATAAGGTTTAAAACCGTATTCGGAGATTTTTCACTTCGGTTATACGTTCTTGTATTGAACTTTTTCGAATAACTCAAAAACTAAAAGAGATAGCTCAAAACTAAAAGCATACTTGGGATGCTGAGACCGACTTACATCTATATTGTGAGTTTCATAAAAATTTAAAAACATTTTTGGAAAATCCGTGTTGAAGTAGCGCGTACCGTCGATGCGTATCGTCCGTATCGGAAGGCAGCCGACGGCCAGTGGTGGTTGGAGGCGACAAGTATTATTGATAAAATTAATAATATGTTAAAGTTTGGATATTGACTGAAAAGACGTTCGATATAGGTTTGGAAAATATGAAAATATTTGCTATAACCAAAGTCACAGGCGCTGCTAAAAACCCCCCTGTTCGTCTCTTACGCCGCCTAGCATGAGACGGGCTGCATCCTGAGAGGCAAAGGGGGCACCCTTAAACCTTTATTGACTAATCCAAACTAACCAGTGTGGTCTGCACAACCTGGTAAAATAAATTATGGTGGGCGAGTGGATGATGCTAACTAGCGGATACAGACACCGGCTGGAGCCGGTACCTCTAGAGTTACTTAACAGAGGACAAGCATACGTAGACCATCGGCCGCAACGCATTATGGATCTGGAACCTCTACGAATCCGCGTTGCCTCCAAAGCCGCTGTCCTAATAAGAACCACCTGACGTGTCGCCCAAGCACGCAGAATGGGGAGAGGAAATAGCAAAGGCCTAACCGCAATCTATTCTAACTATTAACGAGGATCATGACTGGGGGAAAGGATTCGCGACCCTTTACCCCGGACACGGGCACTCAAAACCGTGTCTGACGCTTGAAGATGTGGTATACCCGTCATTAGCCGACGTTGACACTGCATGTCTACCTCTGAACCGCTGATTGGCCGAGACGCACATAGCAACTTGAATACATCGTCGCCAGTGGGGACTTGTCCACATCCGTGCGCGTTGGACCTCAGACTGCTTAGTATCGATGAAGGTCTTTCAGGGGTAACCCCCTGGTAGTGGCGTGACTCCTCCGAGACGAAAGTCTGCGGAGCGACTTTCTGTGAAGTTTCCTGCTCTGGACGTGAAGCTGCTCGAGTTATGCACTAAGTAAAGTAAAATCACAAAGCAGAATAAAACCCGAATATCCTAAAGAGATATCAGTGCGATTGTAAATGCATCTGCTAAATGGGCTTTGGTGAATGAATCTATAACCACATGCTGCTGTGGCTTAGATCACGCGAGACAAGGTATAGTTATGTACAGCCCAAAATATCAGTGTCCCAAAAGGACCGGGTAAATAGCACCGTTCCCTTCAGAGAAATATTGTTGCACTCTGCGAAGGCGAACATGGAGCATACTCGAACCAGTGGATCAGTTCGGCAGGAGATGATCGGAGAGTTGTAAGTTATTTAATATGTTTAAATAAGTATTTAAATGTATATATAAGGGGTTATATTCCCTTCACTCCCTTCGAACGCACTACGTCTGACACTTCTGTGAAAGACAGGGATTAGCCTTCCAAAAGGTTACCACAGCGGCTCAGCCGTATCGGGAAAGCTACGGCTAGTATCGATTGGACGTCGTCCACTAGCTTCGGCTTATAACGAGAAGCTTAGGCTTTTAACGAAGGGACTTTAGTCTCCTTCCATCGCTTGAGGCGCACCGGTCGGACCAGGGTCCGCTGTAGACAATCCTTCGGGATTGTCTATTTTTTTAACCTTTTCCTACACCTCTGTGGTGAGGGGAGGTCAGGAGCATTCTGGAGGACAGGATGGGCAGTGTCTCACAGAGAGCGCGTTGGAGGGGCGTTTATTCTCACTCGTCTCGTAAATACTTTAACGGCTGGTTTGCTGTAAAGGTGTGAGCGTATCGGGTCTTCGCTTCTAGACTGCTGCCTTGCTTGGGATCTGAGGTCTCAGTAATCATCTAGCTAGGGGAGCTAAAACTAGTTCCCTCGTCAGTGCTGGATCTTGCTGGATCCCTTGTGGGATGGTAGTATGGAAGACACAGAGAGATTATGTAAATGTATTTATCAATACGGTTGGCATAGCATTAAGGAAAAGGTTGCCCAGGGCGAGGGCAAAAGTGGCCGTCTCCGAGCAGTATCGTTAGAGAGACTTGGAGAACGGCTATTCTGTTGAGGAAGAGAGACTCAACGAAAGTTCTTATGAGAACTAGAAGCTCTTTCTGAGCTAGAGCTTGAAAAGGAGCTCAGGTCGATGAAAGACCAAAACCTGGAGCGATACACTACATAGGGAATACATTGTTTACTCGATGATATTTCCTACATTTTTTAACTTCCCTGATGAACGAGCAGGGAGGAATTGATAGCTAGGAATTACATAGATGTTGTACAGAGACACTTTGTTTAATTTCGTAGTCAAAATTCCTGAAGAAAGACGAACACACTGTAATCTTCTAAAAGAGCTTGGGTTACTCATACAAAGTACTAGATGATCATTGGCCAATTTTAATTATTATAGAGATCAGGTGTGCAGTTACAAGTCAACTGTTCATGTTTCTTAATGATGAAAAGTAATCCAAACTGGATTAAAACCACATGTAACGTTCTTCATTTGTTTTGTTAAGCTTTACCAAGATTTCTCTTTTGCTATGTACAAGCAGAACTGTATATTTTAAACCTTATTTCGTTGTAATACGGAAAAAGTAGGTGTATTAGTTGTGTGTTTCGAGTCAAGTGGCATGCCGGCGACATCCTTTGTGGGATCCGAGCTTTGTTTATAGCACCTTTGTCTGTTCTAGGGTTGTCAGTGTACCAGTAATAAAAAATAAATTTAAAATTTAAAAACCCCCGAAGCAAAAAAAGAAAAAATTTAAAAAGTCAAAAATAATACCTATTGTGGAGCCATCAAATTCGGTTGAGTAATACCTATATATTTAAATTTTATTATAGAAATTGATGGATGGCACGACTTGGTTTGCTCGTTGAAATGACGCTATAATGTCGCGTCACCCCTAACAACCCTCTTTTTTGCGTCGTGTGTTAAAAATAATTCGTTTTCGGCCTTACTAGTACAATGCACACACAGAAAGTATACAAAATATTAAAAACAACAAACATATTCCACAGATAGGTGGCCTTATTGCTAGGTAGCAATTTCTTCCTAGCGACCAATAATGTTCTTAGTCACGAAAAATATCGTTTATTATAAAAAATAGACGTACTCATATAATGAAGATAAAAAAAGAATCCAATAAAGAAAAAACATTCTTAATAATGATGACGCACAGTAAGAAGAAAAGATGAAAGTTGCAGAAGTTAAATATGTTACTCACACACAAGACTTAGTTTATAAAACTAGGGGATTTAAGCAAAAGTTTTCCGCGAGAATTGATTGGCTTGTCATTTATTAAAAAAAAATACGCCTATGAGAACTCGTGCGTCTGGCAACCCTGCTCCGTTTGTCAGTGAATGAGCCCACAGTAAGTGACATGTGAGAGGAAGCTAATTAAAAAGCAAGCTAGGTGCTTTGTTCTGAAATCTCGCATTGTCTCTCAGAAAACCTGTTAAATAGATTGCGCGGATAATTCACTTGTTTTGTCTCAAATCGACATTTTTTACTCAAGCACAGAATGAATAATAGTATTAACAACGTATAGAACGGCTACTCACCCCCTCCCGTCAGTCCACGCTTCCTCACCCCGCTCCGCAGTTAGGGGCGAGTTGGGTATCGAGTAAAGATGGCCGCGCCGCGCCGCCGCCGCACGCCGCCATGCGCCATGCGCGCTGTCAATAGTACAGCGTACCTGGCTTGCTAGGCACGCAACGATAATCGCACCTCAATCCACAGTAAGGGTCGGGCCACACTGATCGCCATCGATCAGTATGACCCGATTCAGGATGCTAATTAGTTTTTTTCTTCTTTGGTCTGCGTTTTTTTCATACTTGTGAGTGTGAGTGTTTACTGTTTAAGTCTAATTAAGTTTTTGCTGCACTAAATCCATAATTTTTTATAAAATTACTAGCTGACCCCGCAGACGTTGTCCTGCCATTTTTCCCTACACCTACCCTACACCTACCCTACACCTACCCTACACCTACCCTACACCTACCCTACACCTACCCTACACCTACCCTACACCTACCCTACACCTACCCTACACCTACCCTACACCTACCCTACACCTACCCTACACCTACCCTACACCTACCCTACACCTACCCTACACCTACCCTACACCTACCCTACACCTAACCTACACCTAACCTACACCTACCCTACACCTACCCTACACCTACCCTACACCTACCCTACACCTACCCTACACCTACCCTACACCTACCCTACACCTACCCTACACCTACCCTACACCTACCCTACACCTACCCTACACCTACCCTACACCTACCCTACACCTACCCTACACCTACCCTACACCTACCCTACACCTACCCTACACCTACCCTACACCCCCGTAAAAAACATCCTTGAACTTCAACGAACATTTTAAAAAAAGATTTGGCCAAATTGGTTAGGCGTTGTTGAGTTATGCGCTTACCAACACATTTTGCGATTCATTTTTATATTATAGATTACAAAAATATGTTTATTTTTAAAACTAAAAGAACTGTACAAAATATTAATTGATTATTGTAGTCAAGAACTTAAGCAATTAGGTAATTGATGCCCACGGTCATTAAATCTACCGAAATCATAAAGTCGTCCGGTCGTTAAGAAACAAAAGACAATAAAAATCAATTTAATCAAACATTTTCGTACGAAAAAGAAAATTCCTCGTTTTTACACTTTACAAGCTGTGATTGAAATCTTTCATTAAAAATCTCTTGGCTCTATACAAAGACCGCGACATCAAAAGGCGAAAATTAACATTCGGTACAAAGGCGCGTTTGAAGCAAGCCAAATAGGGAGTTTCGTTGTGTGCGCTCGACCTTATCCTAAATAATGATGATGAGCATTAATCACAATACAAACTCTTGGTCCAACAAAGAATCAAAAGAAAGACGGCATTTTATTTTAAAATCATTGTCCTGTCCTTAAAATGAAATTTTAATGTACCTATCTATCTTGTCCATTTGAAAGCATAATAATCATAACACATTATTATAGCCTCCGTGGGCGAGTGGTCGAGCGTTTTAGAAAGTTCCCAGTTCGAATCCCGGTGACAACCAAATCTTCTTGGAAGACTACCCCCAGTTGAGCAGGACAGACAGGTAATCGGAATTACCTGACCGTCGGACGAAAGACACTTTAAGTCGTTACACGAGCCATACAATCAGGAAAAGAATTCGAATTATCATACCTAATTCATAATTATTATTTGCCATCAAAATAAGTAGGTATGCTTTGAACTTTAGTTATTTTCGCGTACTGTATTTAATGGTGATTATTAGGTATTAATGAATTTTTACTGTACCAATTTTTTGGACCGGTGGTTGTGGTAAATTTAAAACTAAATAGAGATGGGCATAAAATAACGAAAATATATCCGCGTCTAGCTATATTACCACATTTATATGTACAAAATAACAGCAATATAACCTTGCTGACCAGGTGTAAAAAAATATGATGTGCAACTTTATAATTATACTTTTAAATTAGCTTCTGTTTACCTAATTTATTGTAACGTTTCAAAGAAATGGCTCCTTTCACTGTATCTTACTCTAATAATAGAACGAATACCTACGTTTATGCTACAAATATCATAGTATCTAATAATTAAAATGCAGAAAATGAAAAAAAAAAAATCGATCTTGGACAGGACTCGAATCTGCATTTCCTTGGCTATCCGGGCCAAAAACAGGTGCATTACCAATTATGCCACCAAGCTCTGTGAAAGGTCGACGTTTGACACTGCTTCTTACTTTTTAATGCTCGGAGTGCATTACAGCTCCATCTGGTTTATAATAGTTAGATATTTCGTTAATAGATGTAATCAGTAACAATAATAATCTATCATAGACGACTCCGTAGCCCGGTGGTAGTGTATCTGCCTCCGACGCACAGGGTCGCGGGTTCGAATCCCGCCCAGGGCAAACATTTGTGTGATGAGCACTTGTGTTTGCCTTGTGCCTGGTTGTTGTTTATCTATATAAGTATGTATTTATCTATTTAAGTAATGTATATCAGCTGTCTGGTACGCATAGTACAAGCTCTGCTTAGTTTGGGATCAGCTGGCCATGTGTGAAGATGTCCCCACATATTTATTTATTTATAGTACCTATCTTACTAATTTGACCTTACTAAATAATTTACTAAGAAAACGCGTGAGTTATCCTTGTTGGAGACCACAGACAGGCCAATGCCTGAGGATTAAGTCATGGTTAAGCCAATATTATTGCTATCTTTGGTAACGCCGTAGCTATTCAACCATACAAGCAGTAAGCCTCTCTGATATGTCTGGTACTGAAATGAAACACATGTAATGGCGACAAATTCTTATTTAGTTGCAACTGGAATATACAATGCTGTCTGAGATTGCGACAGATCAACAAAGAAAATAATGAATTCGCAATATTTTTATGTTAAAACAAAAAGTATATAAATGAAACTGTAGGAATACAATAATTACGATTTAAATAAAATCCTGGTTAAATTATACGATCAGCTATTTAATTATATACTTAGTATATAGCCATTTAGTACAAAGCGAAGAGGCCAATGATTTTTCTCCATTCATATAGGTAACTATTATAACAACATTTATTTTTTTGTCTGTTATTATGTACTCGTTCGTTAAGTACCTTGCTAAATAAATAACAATTTAGCGAATGGGTTACTTACACTGTACGCCTCATTTGAATGCCAGGAAACACAATAGGGGATCGGACTGTTCCTAAATTTACCATATTTTATGAACTATTTTTAAAATATAGATTAGTAGCAGACGATTCGCGAAGAAAAAAACAGGTTCGGTTGATAAACGAATTTACAGTGATTTTTTAAAGTTTCAATATGTCTGTCTCTTTCAAAAACGATTTTTTTGTATGGAGATTATATGGCGTTACTAACAAATGACGTCACAAGTGGGTATGTGCCTCTCTGTCTAATCTTGAATTTCAAACCTTTGTAACTCGGCCAATTTTAAAGATAGAGCAAAACAGTTGTTCATTCCCACAAGATGTTGATTGTGTGAACTTGTGTGTCGGTTGGCGTGTGGCTCGTACTCGTAAACCAGTAACTTTTATTATAAACCTGTAGGCAAGTCAAAAATTATCTGGAATACTTTTTAAGCTTCTGTCGATTTTCGAGTACAAAAGTCAAATAATAATGCACATTTATAAAACCCACAACCTTTCACTAGGCGATATACTCGTACAAGCAATGTACTGTAATTTGTAGGATCAAATCAATCTCACGCACGGATTCCCTTGTAGTCTCCGCAATGTTATTTGGAATAGCGGTTATACGGCTATTAGGCGGAATTCCTCACAGATTGGAGGGCTGACCCTCATCAATGTGGACATTGTCATTACGCATTCAACTATTTCCAATACATTCAGGTTTCGTACTGTTGCGTTGAAAAAGGTTCAACCGGTGATTTTTCGGTACAAGAAAGACCTATTTTCAATAAGGTCTCATATTTGGCTGACAGACTGTCTACGGTAAATAATTCGCGAGACTTTTCTGCTGTGAGCATCGTCTTTAGACTCATTTTTACTTGCACAAGTACAGTGGCAAACTAACTTAATCCATCAACTAAACTCGTGAATATGTAGGTAAAAGGATAGGTAGGTATCGCTCACACAAGTAAAAGTAAGTAAGTAGTTTATATTGGTTCCTACTTGCTTCTCCACTGTTAAGTTGCAAGTAGGAAAAAAACAAAAAATAGAAGCCTCGTATGTAGAGTGGTGCCGTGTGGTGACGGCAGAGTAGAATACATTTGTCACCAACCCCTACTCTTCCCGTGGGTGTCGTAAGAGGCGACTTAGGGACTACACATTGAACAGGGAACGGGCAGCAGCGCTCTCTGATACAGTAACCTTTTAATCTGCGATCTCCAACCCGCCTGCCAAGCGTGGAGATTATGGCAAAACCCTCCACTTAAGTGGAGGAGGCTCATAATTCAGCAGTGGACTGTAACGGGCCGTTGATTTTTTTATTTGATGTAGAGTGGACCATGTAGAGTAGACCAATGCACTGAGATCTATCCTGATCTATGATTTAAGCGTTTATATAGAAGCAAATATTATCTTTTTGATGCGTTGAATTAAATAATGCCATTTTTTTTTCTCTACGCTATTAACTACAAGTATATGACCAAATAACTCTACCGCGATAGTCCGGTGACCGCGTATGATGAGTCAAAAGGAATACATACTGAACAGAGCAACATTGTGTCTACTCTACACTCTACAGCCTACTATCATAAGCTCACTCACTCTAGCACTTTGCACAAAGTATGTCCCTAAAGGAATGCGCAATTTCAAGCTAAGCCAGTGGAACAAGCTCAGACTTCATTGTAGCTGGTCCACTAGAGCTCTGAATAATTGCCACAACCTTTGTTGTTACTCAGCTATTATTTTTCATTAGGTTTCCTCGCTGCTTTGAAATGCATCCAATTTGTAGCATCTATTGTATGTTTTTATGAAAAATGGTTTGGAGTTTTTTTAAGAAGTTGAACTGTGTTCATTATATAAAAAAATATATGCTAATTAACTTGTTTTTGTCTTTAATTCAGGTGGTAGTTTTTTGTAGTGCTCCAAGCTGTCATACTCTATGTTGTTGTTATTAGGTTGGTTGCAGAAAAAGAAGAGCATATTCGTCCCCGTGAGGGACTAAGGGCTGATTTACACTTTGACAAGTAGTAAGTTACCACTTGCTCCAGTTAAGTAGACAGTAGGAACCACAGAGTACTATAATACTGGCGGTAGGAACAAAACAAAAAATAGAAGTCCGTCCTATTTTGACAGCTCGCCGATAGCCCCAAAGACTTCTGACGCGCGTCGTTTCCGTCTTTTGTTCCTCTGAGGATAACCCGACAGCTACTTGCCACTTGCCGAGTTTAGATGACGGTTTAAGTTGACTAGCCACTGTACTTAGGCAAGTATAAATGGGCCTTAAGCAAGGCAGTCTAAGTTAACCACGCTGGCCCAGTGCAAGTTGGTCTACCTACTCTGCATAGGCTATACTGTCTCGATAACGGTAACATTAATTTACGTAAACGTATTCTCGTTGTATATTATTAAGCAAAAGTAATATAAATACGGCGTCTTCTAATATTGGAAGCCAAGATCCTCTTAGGATCAGTGAGCAATCGTAGTAAGTAACATAATTGCGCTTGTGTCTGGTCCGGATTGCCGAGTAGATGCGGGTTCTAATCCTGTCCAAGATTGACAGAATTTTTTATTTGACGCTTTATAATTATCAACATTAACATCAACGGGCCGTTACAGTCCACTGCTGGACTATGAGCCTCCTCCACTTAAGTGGAGAGTTTTGCCATAATCTCCACGCTTGGCAGGTTGGAGATCGCAGATTAAAAGGTTACTGTATCAGAGAGCGCTGCTGCCCGTTCCCTGTTCAATGTGCAGTCCCTAAGTCGCCTCTTACGACACCCACGGGAAGAGTAGGGGTTGGTGACAAATGTATTCTACTCTGCCGTCACCACACGGCCAAAATAAATAAATAATATATCAATAAAATTCACTTTTCCCGCAGATAGTACATACCAAGTTAAATTACATCTTTATGCAGAAACCAGTGAATCCAGCGAAGCTTACTGGAATTTAGAGGTTGCTCAATTCCCCATCGTCTGTTCGTCTAGTCTAGACAATACAACCTTCGAACTTCTAGATTAATAAAAGTCAATTCAATTACTTAGGTGCAATTTTTTTCAAAACAGATTCTACTTAAGAAATTGAGTAGCGTTCGTTAATGATTTTGAAATTCGCAAAATTTATTAATTTTTTTTTAATTATAGACACTACAGAAATTGACTATAACTTTCTTAAGAATTTATTTAATAATATTGGGTCTATAAATTTATATTAAAAAATATTATTTGAAGGGAAAATTATGTATGTTTTAAACCAAGTTTAATTATCTCGCCTTCAAAGCCTTGGTGGTGAAGTAGAGCACCTGTAAAGAAACCCAAAGATTGTGTGTGAATTAGACCAACTCGCACTTGGCCAGTGTAGTAGTCGGCCTATCATACTACTTAGACCTGTCACTTGGATAATTACACATCTTGTATAATTTTTCCCAATTTAAAGTTTGCACAAAATACAAAATAATATCGTATTATTTATTTAAAATACCTGAACTCAACCCTGGCATTGTTTATTCTCCTATCGCTACGTAAACTTATTTAAAATGAAACTCAAGTTGAGCCAGTTAAAAGTTTTAGAAGAGCAGAAAGGTTAACACAATATTTGTCGTTTAGTTTGCGATTGCAGAACTTCGTATTATAAATTTCTGAACATAGCTTAAGTAGGATTGAAAGTTTTATCTTTAAGATTGGCTCGAATTATACAAGCAATTAGAAGGGATTATGGAAAATTTCCTCTCTTAAGAGAGGCAAAAGAGTTAGGAACATTTTTCATTGCATACATATTCACAGAAACACACAAAATAGTAATGATAAAATTTGTTGCCTTAGCCCGCTATTAGTAATATCTACCAGTCAACATAATAAATACTTGATAGAATGCATGGAATTGATTACTAAGCATTGCTATGAAAAGAAGTACTTAGCATCACCTAAAAATTTGGTAGAATACAATTCATTGGTATACTAACCTAACTTTATAAAGTTTGTATAAAAGTCCATTATTTAAAAGGGAACCCGGTAAATAAATAAGTAATAAACAACAAATTGGAAAGCCAATATTATTGCAGGCAGGCTGTCATTTCTCTGGATAGAACCGCAGTGTCAATAGCACGTTGCAGCAGACCTATACGTTGCACAATGCATAACCAAAGCACAAAACCACACTGCCTTTGAAGCCAAGAGGTAAAACAAATAAAGATAAAAAATAATACTTTCTAGGCTGCCATTACATAAAACGTATATTTCAAACAGTAGTGTTTATATGTTAAATGTGACAGTTTTATTTTTTATTTTACACGAACCAATAGTCGTTGCTCTTAAGTCTATAGTTTGTTATTTGACATATTATTTTATCCCAGAGATTTGTCTACATATTATTGTCAACTTAAAAATCTCTGGAGATATTTATTGTACCACAAGATGAAAAAACTCCTAGGAGCGCAGCAAAGGAGTTTTTATTTATTTATAGGTATAAATAAATAAAAACTCCTTTGTTGCGCTACACGCCACAAGATGAAAAAACTCCTAGGAGCGCAACAAAGGAGTTTTTATTTATTTATAGGTATAAATAAATAAAAACTCTTTTGCTGCGCTCCTAGGAGTTTTTTCATCTTGTGGTACATACAATAAATATCTCCAGAGATTTTTAAGTTGACAATAATATGTAGACAAATCTCTGGGATAAAATAATATGTCAAATAACAAACTATAGACTTAAGAGCAACGACTATTGGTTACAGTACCTCTAAAGAACAATAATTATATTTTCAACAATGAAAAGGAAAACATTGTATAGTTCTTACAAGTTTTGAGTATAAAAGCAGTTCCCAGGAACTGGTTAACGGAAGTAGAGACCAGACAAAACTTTCCTCAATTTCTTTCGGCTACGGAACTCTAAAATATAATAGGGAGAGAAGATTCACGTTGTTACCAGTTTAATTGTGTATTCATTTTTAATCAAACATATTTGAATTTACAAAAATGTGGACCGAAAAGAGAAAGCGCAGTTTAGAAGAAGAAAACGTGACTTAGTTTAAATGCTACCTATTTATCCTACCTATTGAGGTAGCATCTAAACTAAGCCACGTTTTCTTCTTCTAAACTGCGCTCTTATGCGCTATTATTCAAATAGGGACAATAACAAGGGGATATGCAATTTTTTTTTAAATTCATTAATTGAAATATTTCAAGTTCCAGATAAACACATAAAAAATAAATTTCCAAATATCTTGCTCAGAAACAAAGTTATAAGGCTTCAAAGTTGATGGTTAGACAGAGAGGTCCGACGACACATGTGACGTCATATGTGTCGCAGGCCATACATCCGCCATAGAAAATTTTGTTTTCGTACAGAGGGACAGATAATATATTTGTTTAATAATGTTGTATCTAGTTTGTTTTTCGATTAATTTCGATTCTGTTTTTACTGTCAGTATTTTATTTTTGTATACTTTCAGATGAACTATGAAAAAATCTTATATTTTTCTATGCATGTTCCATGTTTGAATAATTATTATATCCACACTTAAACATAAATAAAATTACGCTACTATATCCTCAAAAGTAGGTACTGAAAAAAACACATATATCTTATTATTGAACAATACGTGATTTGTATACATTATTATTATTAATTTATTAATCAAATAATTTTAATTTAACTTAAATATTTTTAACGACTTTACAAATTGATGACTTTCTAACACAAATGCTGTTTAACTTCCAGCATTGAAGTGCCTACTTTCTAATTCTATAGGTGAACCCAATTGTTATTTATGAACTGGTGTTCAAAACAAAGAGACGTGTCTGTCAGACAAACAATAAAATGACAAAAGCTACGACAAAAGGGATCTAATTGTCCAATTTAGGTGCGGAATACCGAATTTGGGGGCTGGCTTTTTGTTTCAAGCCTTTGTAGAAAAAGGCAATTGTTGTTTACTACAACTCCGGTATTGGGGAGTCGGGTTAAATGGAAAACAAAAATTGCCTCACTAGAGACAAGAAAATAATACCATCTTAAACATAGTTTTACATATATACTGTTTTGAGACTTTTGAGAGCATCGGTGATGTGATGGCTAGGGCCGCTCTTATGGTGAAGGAAAATAACACGAGGAACTATGCACTCACCTGCAAAGAAATTAAATAAATTGCCTTTACACTAGAAAGCATCGATTTACACTTTCCTAAACATTGGATGTTAGCTATAAGCTGGTCGTTGCTGGTTGCAGTAATAATTTATTTACCGTCCTAAGTGCGCATCAAACAGCAATGTAGGCAAAATTAGTCACTAGATCTAGAAAAATGTAATCGCTGCTTGCCTGATCTGCCTAATTCGGAGTAGGCTGAAGTCCCTTGGGACGTGTGTGAGTTGATCGCAAAACTGCGTTGCACTAACGTTTGCATATGGTGTACACTGATTCTATATTCATTTTGAATCAAGATTGCGATGAATTTGAATCAATAGATATTTATTACGCGGCATGCAAAGGTGAAAATGCGTCACATTCTTTATCATACGCACTACACCGTGAAATTTACATCGTTTTGTTCCCGCAGTGTAGTGGTAGTACTCGTCAAACTGAACAACTTTTCACGAAAAAAAAATTCCTGCGACAAAAAAAAATTTAGTCTCTCCATACAAAATGAGTCGGTCACAAAAAAATTTTTGTGGTAAGAATTTTTTTTTTCGTGAAATTTGTTCAGTTTGGGGTACTATCACTACGAGAACAAAGCGATGTAAATTTAACGCTGTATATCTACAGAAAGTTACCATGTATAAGAAAGAGGCTTTAGAAATAAAAAACAACGAGACATGAATAATATTGAACAATTTCCCTCTCTTGTATAGAAACAACAACTTTCATATTTTTCCTACGAAAATTCTCCGGTACAATTCTCTCGTCGATACTCATCGAAGTTTACTAGATTATTCGTTTTGGGCCTTCAAAAGGTGAAAAATTGTTGTTTATCGGTGTTCGTCCCTGTTCGCGGGACAAAGGGGGTAGGGGGAAATAGGGACATCCGCCATGGGAATTTCACAAGAATCGACACGTGAACGGTATTGCGTACTTTAGAATATTTCCATATTGTGATTTTTTAGGTCAACATTCTATATTCGTTTTCTGCGAAGTTAGAATAGTATGTTTATTAACTCGATGAAGTTGATATAGCAATAGCTTTTAGATAGGATATTTTAACGATGTAACAAGTGAAAATAAGATTGTTTTGTTCTTATCTCAAATCAAGGGGCTCGAGCCTACTTTGAGTTAAGTGGACAAGTCTTTAATTGTCTTTTTCGATAATTCAGTCGACTTTTACTGCTTCAACATTGTGTAACAATCGAAGACTAGGAAAAAAACAATTACATCAAAATTAATCTATATAATAAAAATGAATTGCGGTTCGTTAGTCTCGCTAAAACTCGCGAACGGCTGAACCGATTTGGCTAATTTTAGTCTTGAAATATTCGTGGAAGTCCAGGGAAGGTTTAAACATCTATATCTGTGGTTTAAACGGTAAAAAAATATGGGTAGGGTAGGTGTAGGGTAAGTGTAGGGTAGGTGTAGGGTAGGTGTAGGGTAGGTGTAGGGTAGGTTTAGGGTAGATGTAGGGTAGGTGTAGGGTAGGTGTAGGGTAGGTGTAAGGTAGGTGTAGGGTAGGTGTAGGGAAAAATGGCAGGACAACGTCTGCCGGGTCAGCTAGTAATTAATAATTAGGTAATAATGACAGCCGGTTACGACTAGAGATGGGAAAAGCGTTATTTTGGTATCACTGTCATTCCAGTTCTAAAAATCACGGCGAAAAAGAAATAAGTCCGAAAATGGTGCGATCCAAAATAATATTCAATTCACACTTTCTCAGGCTTACGATTATGGCATTATTTTTTCAATGTTCGAATAATATGAAAAACGAAAAAAAGGATCTTGGAAGTTAATTACGGATAATTAAAAGTATAATTTAGTTTCTGACAGCCGGCAACACTGAATTCCTATTTCATGTTGTCGTGAAGTGAGTGACTGAAAACGAGATATATATATATATATAAAAATGAAAAATTATTTTGTTAAATCTTACTTCGAATAAAGACACTTTTATCTTTATCTTTTATCTTTTTATATCTATTGGAACTGTGGAACTAAGAAACAACGGCGTACGTTACTGGAACGTTATTCCTTCGCGACAAGTCACGGTGATAACTTTAAATTTCAGGTCACGGTGATTTTTTCATCGTGACGTCATTTATCACCCACCTCTAGTTACAACCGAAATTTTTGTAAGCCGTTTACTTTAGGACTCATATTATCTCCAGAAATCTCTGTGGTATGGAGATACGCGAATACGAATGTTTGTTACATTAAAAATTATCATTAACGGGAATCAAACCCAGTTCTTTTAAAGTCAAAGTCAAAGTAATTTATTTCCATAGGATGTTATTACATCAATTAGATCCGTCATTACATTTTTTTGGTAGAAACTGTGGAGAAGAACTCACCGAAGAAACTCCACAGTCGTCGCATCTTTTGCGTTTCCTTGTTTAAACAAAACATTTTCAATTACAAAATTAATCGAAAAAGCCTTTTTATTTTACGCTGTAGACAGTTTCACAGCCAGCTACTCCACCGATCTCATTGACTACTTCAAACCAATTTCCCCAATAACTCGTGGCAGCTTTCGCGCTTATTCTCGAACATTCAAAACTGATCCCGAACATTCCAGAAACTGACGTGGACTCTTTTCAGTTGTCATTCGCACCGTTAACGCAATTTGTTCAGTCTTGACGAGACGCTTTGTGGTCCGCTCCGTGAATGGACAAGGTTATTTGATTTGATTATGGTTTTACCCTTAATGGATTGTGTTTCCGCCTGGATTTATTTTATTTGTGGCTCTTAAAGCGTTAAAGAAGGTTGTCAGGTTTCTTTAAGTGGAAAAGAGATTTTCATCTTAAGATGTGAATTTGATTATGGTCACAATCGCCGTTGGATTATTTTTATAATGGACAGCCTTTTTTATTGTTGAACGTCAAGCAAAGGAAACTTTTTTTGGACAAGTTGAACCTATTAACTCGACAAAAATAAGTACAAAAATAATTTAATCTGTGGTGGTTTAAGTAAGTAATTTTTTCGACAGAAGGCTTGCAACGAATTCCAAGCTCCCGTACAAAAAGTATATTTAATACAAGGACATAGAGTCTACTACCTTTCACTACTACCTTTTGGCTAGCTTATCTGTTGTCGACTGTACTATGAACGAGCCACGTCTAATAATAGCATCGCGGCGTCACAAAATTTTTCTTCATCGGGTGTATTATAGAGCCGCCAATTGCCAAAGGCACTGGCATACCTCGTGTAGGTCTATTTCCGTAAATAACAATGGGACCCACGGCTTAACTTACATTCCGTGCTTCGGAATGTATTTTGGTGCAATATAGTGACTCAGCCTGCAACGTTCTAAACATATTGAGGAAAATCACACAAAGATATTTTTGATTGAAAGAGTCCCCACTAGTTTGAGGGTCCTGTTCTAAGGGTACAAATTTTTGGCTAACTTACCTGTCGTTGACTGTACTACAAATAGGCTGCGCCACGTCTACAAATAATAAAAAAATAACAACGAAGCGTCAACACAATGACGTGTATTAAATAAATGATCCACCCACGACCTTTCCATACAAAAGCAAAACATTAGCCGTTCTTTCTTCACATTTTCTTACATTACGATCACAATGTAGCATAACATGTCTAAAAATAGATAGATAATGGTGTCGATTCAGCATAGGCCCAACAAAACTAAACTTAAAATTAGTCCTGTCACTTTCTATCATTTCTTTTAACTGAACATACAGTTTTACGACTAAGAACGAGTACCAAAAATACCTACATTTTACGAGTATGTAAGAGTATCAAATGAAGAGATTATTTACGTGGATAATGAACTACAGGGATTTATTACAATGCCAACAAGGAGAACGTAATTTCCGCAGTCGTGCGATGAAATAAAAATTAAAAATTTAGGCAAATGCGACCCGCACTAGAGCAGTAACTAGCGGTGTGACGCTCTAGTGTGGTAGGTGGTAAAAAGTCAAAACTAATATTTTCTGATAAAGTTCAAGTTTTTCGCGATTTGAATGTAGCTGTGATGTATGTCAGTACTATGGCTACGAATGCATATAGATCGTGCGCGGACATCACTTAGATTCGTCATTACATTTTTTTAATGAGTTTACTAATACAATGGCGTGATCTATGGAGTAGAGCTCACCAAAGGTGTTTATTTTATTTACATGAAGAAAACACAGGAAGACAGTACATTAAGCTTAGCTAAGCAATTAAAAATAGATAGCACTTAGACATTAGCACTGCTTCTATGAACATTTCTCGCAGAGACATGGCAAAGAAAATTAATAATCAGGGAGCTTACCTAATGCCAAAAAACACAAGGTTAGTAATGAACACAAAGAAACTATAAATAACAATTTAGGGTCAATAGAAAAATATCGTACTGCTTCGCTGCAGTGTCATCTGTGTTCAGTATGATATGAGGTACCTACCTATATAGCTAATGCCTACTTATGTATGTAAGTAAATTATCATCAAGATATTTTTCCTCTTTTTCTTTTGCACACTCTCTTTATGTTACAACAATGACTTTCGCGCTCAAGGAAATGTTCTTCATAAAGAAAGCCAACAATGGGGAGTGACGTATTTACGAAATAAATGTCATCCCATCACTCAACGTTGGAAGGTACAGTCGACAATAATCATCATACGGAAACGAAATTTCTGCACCTATTTTTTTAGTTTTTTTTTCATTTTGCTTATAAAGATCGCCGCAACACACATCTTGTCGTAGCAATCGTAGCGGTTTGCTACGAATTTGTAAGCTTCGTAGCAGTAGTGGTTCATTTAAGACGGCGTTTTATAAATAAATGTAATTCTTAATAAAAACTACGCGTGTTCTAAGGTTGTATGAAATTTGCAAATTATAGAACAACTAAAATTATTTTGCACGTTTACTGTTCGATCTGTCATTTACCGAGTACAAAAATTATTCGTTAACTACGAAAGTCAAGAATGGTAAACCATTTTTTTTTTGCTGACAGTACTATCTTAAAGTTTTATTTTTAAACAAAATGTTAACTGCTTTGTAAAAGGTGACGCTTTGAAGGTCGCTGAATAAATGCTAAGTCACTTAAAAAAACAGAAAACAAATGTCGATGTTGAAAAATTTTACCTACTATAAAATTATTTATCTCGTAGACTTAACAATAAACGCACACGCATGCAACGCATTATCCCGCAGTATTTGATGCGATTTTCCTGGAAGAAATTGCTACCTTAGCAGTAAGGTCTACCATCTGTATACTATCATTTGAACTGTATTTTTCTGTATGTTCCCTGCGGGCAATAAAATATAATCTATTATATAAAAAAAGTTATTGCAAGAGGTGCTATCACCTTATCTCGGAGATTTCAGCCATATCTATAATGTATTTTTGTTACACTTCCTGTGTCCCAGCTGGGATTCGAACCCAGAACATCCGTTAGGAGAGCCGAAGGCACTACAACTCGGCTACGGAAGCTGTGAATAATAAAAAAAGATAATAGGTCAATAAAACGATAAAAATGCAATAACCAATTAGACAATAAATTAGTCCGACGAGTAAGCTCAGAATAGAAGCTCATTGCAAACTTTTGCGATCACTTATTCACTAATTTGGTTTATTCATTCGAAAACTTCCTTTTAAACGGCAGTCTGTTTGAAAGTTTCATTTTTAAATAGTCCCGTGATTCGTTATGCGACCCTTTCAGAAACCTGCCCGATACATGACAAAGTGTAACGAGGCATTCGTCCTCTTTCCTGTTTTATGACTGGCAACCTTTCTTGCTGGCAGTTTTATCTTTCATTTTAAATTCATTTTTAAATTTAGATTTCTTGCGTTTCGATTTTGTCTTTTTCTGCAAAATTCTTCACTTCATGTCCTGATCTCCGACAGTAAACTCCTAAAACTTATCTACTATTATTTTCCATGTTAGTTATATAATATAAATACCTTTTTCTTCGGACTGTGCCCTGGATATTGCCACATACTAATCCTCTACAACATTCTTCGTGTGGTGCAGCAGCTTCGTGGCGGCTGCTGGGCCACAAAAGTAATCATTTTGATTCTGAAACTCTAAGCTATGTTATTTCTATATCTATACAGCGTGTAAGAATTACCTGAAAAACGTTAACAATACTAGAATAGAACCAATAGGATAATTTCAATCACACTAATATTATAAAAGTATATTTGGATGTTTAGATGTTTGTTCCTCCTTCACGCAGTACTCAACAGATTTGGATGAAATTTAGAATGTAGATAGTTTGCTACACATAGGATACTTTTTACGGGAAAAATCCTAATCCCACGGGAAAATCTTACATAACGCAGGCGCAGCCGCGGGCGGTGCGCTAGTTTAAAATAAAAACTACAAGACCCCTAAGCTTACATCTCGTTGAATAAAAAACGTATTTCACATTAGTAGAGTTTGAACTCTTCCAATCAGAATACAGCAACTTTCCATTACACCACCAATGGTATTGCTAATGTATCCAAGCACACAGCAGTGTACCGCCAAGTTCGCAAAAGAAAAATATGACGTTGATGCACCGCACCTTCTACCCCTAAAACTCGAAATCCGTATAAGGTACACACTTGTAATTTTGCGTGTATATAAAAACTTTTCTACTTACTTATTCTTGCTATTCTTTAGATCTTGACATCCGAAATGCAATGAGATGATCCAACATATTTTACTAACTGGGCACCCATTCTCATGTATGTACTTGATAGGATTTATTTATTGAAAATAATTTAGTGTCCATTGGAAAATCCGAAACTTATATCATCGCTTTAAAAGTAAGAGCCTCGGGCATTATCGGGTATCTACTTTCTGTTAATGTGAAAATTTTCAACTAGACCGAGAGCTGTTGAGGTTTGTAAGTACTTTAATAAATTATATTATACACTGAATTTTGTGAGCAGAATGCAAATACATTCAGTTGTGAAGTTTGTTAGAGTGTTTTATTTCGTTTCAGTGTCCTGTCCATTGAAATACTGACAACTTGTATTTAGTTCATGGTCTTCTTTATTAATATTGTAACAAAATTGGTTTAGAAACAAAATAGTAAAACTGTTCGTATGTGTAATCAAAATAATATATATTATAATAAAACAATTACGGTGAACTAAAGAAGTTTCCCCAATAAAACAATTATAATTATGTGAGTATGGTGGTATATCCCTCAGTGCCTGGTGCCTGAAGACTAAGGTGTACAACCAGTGTGTGTTACGAGTGATGACTTACGGCTCTGAGATGTGGTGCTTCACAAAAGGACTTTTTCAGAGGCTCAGTGTCGCGCAGAGAGCTATGGAGAGGGCTATGCTTGGTATTTCTCTACGAGATCGAGTCAGAAATGAGGAGATCCGTAGAAGAACCAAAGTTGCCGACATAGCCCGTAGGATAAACAAGCTGAAGTGGCAATGGGCAGGCCACATAGCGCAAAGATCGGATGGCCGATAGGGTAAGAAGGTCCTTGAATGGACACCACGTACTGGCAAGCGCAGTGTGGGACGGCCACCTACGAGATGGACCGACGACCTGGTGAGGATCGTTGGGTCTCGTTGGATGCAGGTGGCTACGGACCGGTCGCGCTGGAGTGCGATTGGAGAGGCCTATGTTCAGCAGTGGACTTTAACAAGCTGAAATGATGATGATGATGAGTATGGTGGGAAGTCTAGCTTTTGTTACGCATTTGTTAGAGCGACATAGTGGGAAGCGACATGGCGGGAACAATTCGGTATAAGGTATAATGAGAGTCCGCGTTGAATACATTCCTTACCGAAGTATCAGATAGTGACTTATTTTCTGGCAAAATATTTAAGTTGCGTAACTCATTCTTAAGTTATTGTGAGGGCCAATTTTGAATTTGTTATATTTTTATTAATGTTATTTTACTTTTAAGTTTATTAGCGCTTTGGCATTAGCTGTTGTGCTTGTAAACTTTACTTCAATAAATAAATAAATAAATATTACCACTTTAGTTTACTTCATAACTCATAATCATTACGTAGCAATTAAGTGGGTCAGCGCTAAAATAAAAGACGAGAAGAATTCCTTCTATTTCGCCTTAATACAAAAATATGTGCTTAGCTATTTAATCTCTATTATTTGAAATAATGAACAATTAAACCAAACAGAATCTGTTATTCTTGATTACAAAAATCAGTATTTGGGATATTTATTGAAACTTGAAAAATTATAAAGCTTTTTTTATCAACAAAATAAAAAGCAAACAGTAACATTAGTTCCGAAAAAATAAGTAATGGTAGTCACATAGAATGTCTTTCAATGGTCAAAGGACAACACTTACAACGCTAAGTGACTTTTTGAAAGTAATCCAGCTCTTAGACTATTCTGAACTGCCCCCGATACGCCACTTTATAAAGCTCCAAGCATTAGTGTTGCCTACCTTATGTCGATATAAACTGTGATATTGTGTCGATTGTACCTAGACATTATAGCAAAAATAAATTTAATTGTATCCAATAAAGCTGACACTATCGATCGACCGAAATGATAACTAAGGACATTATTGATACAGGCTTGGCGACTCAATCACTTTGATACCCAGAATTCCTTATGTAAAAAAACGATACTTTATTTATATACTTAAGGATACTTAATTAATATTCTAAAATTGTTTAAATACAAATATTAAATAATAATTATTATTTATTTAATATTATTATTTAATATAATTGTTTAAATAAAAATATTGAAATGAAATAACATGACAGTCGACTGTATTCATATTATATAAAATATTCGCTTTTTTGTCTATCAACATCAACGGCCCATTACAGTCCACTGCTGGACTATGAGCCTCCCCCACTTAAGTGGAGGGTTTTGCCATAATCTCCACGCTTGGCAGGCGGTCTATACTTAAGATAAATAATACTAGTATTGCCATTCCGAGAGTACGACGCACATAAAATGAATTGAATTATTTCCGTGCGTGCTGCACTGCCAACCCACAGTTAAAATATTTTTTCATAGATACACAAAAAAAAAGAAAAAAAAGCATTTCTGTCGTTGGTGTCATCAGTCATTTACGGTCTGTCGTAAGCCGACGGTCTTCAGCCGTCAGTTCTGCCTACGGAAGTCTACTCATCATCATTATCGTGTGGGTTGTAAGGTCGACAACCGACCTCACAAACTCTTGTATCAGTGTTATAGAGCCGTCAAAAGCCACTGACTTGGCTCATGTAACGACTAGATAGTAGCCGGGATCAACGGCTTAACGTGCCTTCCGAAGCACGGAATCATCCTTCTTTTCGGACAATCAGGTGATTCAGCCTGCAATGTCCTAACCAAACTGCGGAAAGTCTCACAAGGAGATTTTCGCTTGACAGTGTCCCCACCGGGAATCAAACCCGGAACCTGTTCCTACTTTCTACTGGAAGTATACTTTTACCTGAACAATAAGTAGTATCGATAATGGTCTATCGCTTGGCAACACTGTCTATCTACTCAATTTTGGGCTTCACTGTTTGAGTTGCTAGCGGTTTTTTAGTTTTACGTACAGAATTTGTACTCACTACAGTGAAATGAAAGGGATTTTTGGAAACTTAGTTATGCCCGACAGCTGTTTGAATTTTGTTCACTGTTTCACCTCAGGCTTTGGGATTGGGAAAAGGATTTTTACTAGTGCCTGAAATCACAGTATTTATTATTCAAGTGGGGAAAAATAATGTTTCCAGTATCAAAATAATATGTTGTAATATTGAGTTTTTATTAAATAGGAAATATGCAATTTAATCCTTGGTTTAATCTTTCAAATCTGCACTTCTTATTCAAATGTTTTAGGACCCTATTTACGGTTCTTTAAACTCTGAACTAGGTTTAATGAAATGGAAAATTATTTTTCTTCACCTTTCGTTCAGCAAAGCTTTCTATATATTCTAACTAGCTATGAGGATTTTTACGAACAGAAATATTATTTTCATTTTAACATTAAAGGTGTAATTATTATGATTGTTTTAATTTATGATGTTTTTTTTTATTTGGTGTTTTGTTGTTATTTTTTGTTGTTGCTAAATAATTAAACAACTTTTTACTTGATTAACATTTACTACTTCCTTTTACACTTTAGATCGTACATGTTGAAATGGATATTCATTGAATTTGAATGTTATGGACGCGTCGCACATAATTGCACAATTTTAGAGCGGGCGTAAGACATCCAGAAAATATTAATTTTTCCATGCCCTTATTAAATTTTTGGGTTATCGTTCGTTCAAAATAAAATCATTCATTGTAATGTTTATTTCACGGGTATAAGCAAGATTCTTGATTATGTGGACGTAAACAAATACCTTATGTGTACGTAAACAAATAACATATCATTCGTCCTTACGATTTTTTCTCCTCTCTTTGGTTGGTCATAAAAACGAAAAGAAAAACTGGATTATAAAAAATTTTGATAAGAACATGACTGTCTGAATCGGGGCCATTATATGTAATGGAGGTCTTGTACTGATTTTGAAAAAAAATCTAGCTTTATTCTTAATGAATTATTCATTATATTGTGGAACTTGCTAAAGAAAGTCTATAGGGACGACTCAAAGTAGTTCTTGCTTATTGTGTACTAGCTGGTGCCCGCGAACTTCGTTTCGCCAACTTAGAAGAAGAAAATAAGTCTATTCAAGTAATTGTGGCACCTTACACACTAAAATACAATAGGTACTTACCACAAAGCTGTCAAGTGCGGCGCAGCTGGCGCGCGTGGTTTTTCTTTGGTCTGTGGTACTTACGTAATAATAATTATATCAAAAGTAGATAGGGAGAAAAAAACAGAGTATGTAAGTAATTACATTTCAGTGTGCAATGCAACACAACAATGAATAGGTCACGCCTCAGCATATATCTATCACTTTACAGAGATAGACGCTGTTTTTCAGTCCCCAAGAGGAGGAGTACTTACTTACCTAATATCTAACGTTTAATTTTACTTTGGTAGGTTTCTTATGTAAGTAGATACTTTAGATTAGACAAACCATGTACGTATAGTTACTTGAGTTTTAGGTCTGATTTTACTTAAAAAATTTAAGCAAGATCAGAGGAGAAGAGAATTAGGTGAAAAAAGTGAGATCGATTTACAATAAAATTATATTACATTTTTTTACAGTTATGTTACACATTGTCAATTTTTATATACACCAATTTACAGTCTGCCTGGCCCGCGCTTGGCTGAGTCTCTCATCGCGACCTTCTTCGGACTCTTGAGACCGCACTAATTGTTTATTTAAAGCATTGCGAGACTTTCTCGATAAGTTTGATTTTTTCTGTGAAGGCATTTTCTTAGAATTTGTTAAACCTTCTACGCGACAAAAAATTATTTGAAAAAAGTGCTAGGAATTTCCCGCCAAACGTATATTTTTATATAAATTTGTCTTTATTAAGGCAAATGAATTAATTTATATACAGCCATAGTCTTTTTTTATCGTATTGCCAGTTTGAATGACGTTTGACTTTGACGTTTTATTCCTTTCATTTTTCGTAATATTATTATGGTTTTTTGGATGTTTGTGTGTATTATCATTATTTATCTTAGAAAATTATAGAATTTTTATTATTATTAGATTAGATAAGATATTAGACAGATTAATATTATAATTATGTTGGTACTTTTTCAAATCTCGGTTTCATAGTGTAGTTTGCACATCATACTACCACGCGCCCCTATGAAATTCACGTGCAAACGTATTTCAAGTTTTTGCCAACCCCCCCCCCCCTTTTAGGGGTTGTTTTTTTACCCTATAACCTGGTCCATAATTTTCTCTACATAATAGTAAAAGTTTCATCAAAATCCGTCCAGCCGTTTTCGCGTGATGCTCAGCCAAATAAACAAACAAACAGATAAACAGATAAACAGACAAAAATTCTAAAATCTATTGGAACGTGTTCTGTTATCAATTTTAAGTATCCCCAATAATTTTTTTTTCGAATATCTTTTATGTACAGACTTTCCATCCTCTTCAGCTTTATTATATGTATAGATTTTCCTACTTCAAACCAAAGACAAATCAGAATTTTACTAATTATAAAATGTACGCTGCGTTTAGAATTAAAATTATTAAAAATAATACGTACTGGTAAAATCTACAACCAGCTCTTTTAACATAAAAAATAGGAGAGTTCCTTAACCTCAAAGTACCAACACAACAATACGAAAATATTTTCGCACAAAGGTCTCTTGACCTCAGCCAAAGGCGGCCCAACGTGACTACGAATAAATCGTTCCTACTTCAATTAAGAATGTTTCAAGTACAAATGTTGTACTCGCACAAATATAATTACCCCGACCTCCCCGACCTTTTGTTAATGTCTGCAAATAAAAAATCTTTCCCGCCTTATTAAATTCTCAGAGTGAAGAGTAGGCGAGACTGTAATGGCGAATGGAGCAAATAAATAAATGTTTTAGTACCTGTATTGCAGACTCATTTTGATTTTGAAAACCTGATAGGAAAAGTAATGTTTTATTTATCAAATTGAAATGTCACTATATTGTTTACTTATATCAGAAAAAAGTTATAATTTACATAGCTTTACACCTACCCATCCTCACGAAGATTTATTTATATTAATAAATCTTCGTTGTACCTACCTCAATATCTCCTACATATATTTATTTACTACACATAATATCTTTAGGTGTAATTTAAAAAAACTGTCTGTCAGGGCAGTCAATGTGATAAAAAAAAATTGTATGTTTATTTTTATAGTATCACGTCAATCAATTAGATTTAACAACAAAAAAAACCGCATGTGTTTGCCAATTCCCTCATTAGATAATGAATTGATACCTTAGGAAACATATTGTATAAGTTTCCTACGATGTTTTACTTCATAAAAACGTCGAATAAACTTAAAAAACACATTGGTACTTGGTAAAGTTTAAGAGCGTCGGTGGTTTATTAGTTAGGACCCGCTGCCTCCCTTTCGGGAGACGCCGGTTTGATCCCCACATTCTTGCGAAGACATGCAAAAATTGTATGTTAAGCGACTAACCCGCACTGGGCCAGCGTGGTTGACGGCCTGATCGCCCTCACTCAGGGTAAGCTCGAGCCTCTCGGTGGGGACGTAACTGAGTTGTTGTTGTAGATGATGCGGTTTAAACTCTACCTCTCGAGAGCGGTCTTACAACATGAACTTCCAACTTCTTCATCATCGCTGTTACGTTTGTGTTGTAAAACTTAAACTATTTTATTTAATTCTAGTATTATATGATAGGGTAGCATAAAACATAAAGCTTCTTTAATTATCCTAGGCATGTACCGGCAGAGGGACGTAAAAAGACTATTACTCTTTTATAGCCAACAGCGAAACCGAGACAGTGATCTTCAACAGTGATAGTTTTATTTGGCGGTCTAGTACTTTATTTACAATGTTGATGTGAATGTTTAGCAAGCAAGCTGGAACTTTACAACTATTTTTTTCCGGTAGTTTTAAGTTTTAAGCTGCAATGTTAAATGAAATACGTGTTAGAGATGACAAAACTAAACACATTGTTCAAGTTTACAAACAAACAAAATTTCAACAAAACATGGTTATTCCGACAACCTTTGAGCCGACAACCCATACAAACATTGCGTAATACACTTTATGCAGTAGTAACTAAGTTTGCAACTAAACGTTTTGTTTTATAAATAAATGTCATTGTTAATGATACCAAAACAAACCTTTCGTACAACGGTACTAAAATATCTAATTTAAACAAACTTCAGAAAACATTTCCTAAATGTTCAACAACAAACGTCTCTTTATTCGGAACTCTTCTGAGAAACGGACTAAGTTTATTTGCCCCTAAAATATAGCCACTTCGCCCTCGCGTTTATTGCAAATATTTTTTGCGGGAGAAATAGTTCCCAACAGAGTGTGAGGTGAGACAGCGCATTTCTACCACTCCTGATTCCATTTCTTATGATATCTATAATGTTATATCACGATTGGTTGCTGGTGTTCGGGACGATGCGGGTGGGAATGTGTCTAGATTGGTTCACGTATGTAGGTACTTCCTCGTAAGTGCAAATTCTAAGCACGTGAGTAGCAATTTCAAGAAAAGTTTTCAGTTGTGACGTCACATGGAACTGTCAAACTATCTTTAATTGAGCCTTTCACTCGACGACTCGACGGAATATTAAGTAGGTATGTGACGTCACAACACAAAATACTTTTTTTACGACATTAATACTAAAAGTTTTTATTAAACAGAGGAACGTTGCCATAATCATCATCATTTCGTATAGCATAGTTTTCTTGGGTCTAAATACTATACGTCAATGTTATGTGGAGCGTGTAACTTTGATCAACCTTTAAACAATTAATACTTAAATATAAAAAATATAAATAAACAAAAACATTAATTTTTTTTGTTTCCCAGGGCAAACATTCGTGTGATGAGCACTTGTGTTTGTCTTGTATCTGGATGTTGTTAATCTATATAAGTATATATTTATCTAGGACCGTTGATGAAATCAGCTGTGTGATACTCATAGTACAAGCTTTGCTTAGTTTGGAATCAGATGGTCGTATGTGAGATGACCCCAAATTTTTTAAAATATAAATATTGAACCAACAGGAGATTCTTAAACTTTTTTATCGTAAGAGTATTATGTAATACTTTGTATAATTGGGTACCTATTAGCAACTTTACTATATTTATCTACACGTGGTCACATACATGAGCATTTTAAGTACAAATAGAATGTCAACATGGTTAAGCATTTTTATGAAATTCTGAGCACAATCCGCATGTCAAATGTGCGGCATTTCCCGTCTCCGGCAGACAATGCGGCAAACTTGCAAGACAGATGTGGCCGCGGTGCCATTTCTGACCTAATACAAACGTTGTATTCTACGATGTAAAGTGACTTATTGATTCCAAAGTTACGTTTCATAAACTATATTTGATCCAACCATTTATTGAAATTTATTTTAAAAAACATACACACGATAATATATAGGTACAGGATATAATTCAAATTCAAATTCATTTATTGCATTTCCACAATTAATTAGGCACTTAGGTACTAGTAGGAAAAGGTGTTAAAATCATTAGTTGTGAAGCCCCGTTAGGGCACAGCAATATAAAATAAGTAACAGATCTCCACAAAAATATAAGGTACATGGGTAAGAATCTAATTTTTTGCGCTATTTACAACGGAATGTTTCACAATGAAAAAAATGTTGCACAACGGAATTTGTAAAGCTACATGATCCTAAATCGTATCCCGCCAAAATTTCCTTCCAGAAAATTGTTTTACTGATCTTTATCGTCGTCGATCGTTTTCTCTGCAAACTAATATACATTGCATTGATATTATACCTTGCTTATGAAATCTACAATAAAAAAGTTCAGAAATGTTCAAGAAACTAAAGAAATAACGTTTCTATTATTATCGCGAGCCACTAAAACAAATATGAAAAAAAAAACTGATAGAATATGATAAAATTATATTGCATGTACGTAAACTAAAATTTTGTTGAGAACTGTCACTGTATTATGAGATATTTTCACTATCAAGTTCTTTGTCAACAATGCTTTTTGTACGGGAATTCATTAAAAAAACCATCTCTTCTCAAGATTAATTACCGAAGAATGAACAGAAAGGACAGAATTCATAAGGAACTCGGACTGTTCCAAAAATTCTCCTCGGTTTTACTTTAAAGTTATTTGAATCATAAAACTAACCAGGATACGTTTGCTTGTGTTAGTGGAATTGAGTGCCAGGTCAAACTCAAATACAGGTGCAGAGAAAACTGGAATCATATGTTTATTTTCTTTTCTTTCAAGTATTGTGATAACAAGCACAGATGGGTATAACATTTAAGTAAACCTTAATTTCTTAGGTCATCTAATTAATAGGTATTTTGCTATCTTTGCACTTTGCAACCAAATACCGGTGAATTTTGACGGACAAGTAGTAAGTAAGTAAAAACACTTTATTGCACACAAAAGGAACATAAAACAATAGAACAAGAACATATAGCTTGAGTGCGCAAAGGCGGCCTTATCGCTTGTAGCGATCTCTTAAGTAGTTTCTTTCTTAACGTGCTAATATGTGGCACTTGCATGAATACCCCTGCTCATTCTTCTTCTTCTTCTTCGTGTGGATTGTAAGGTCGACAACCGACCTCACAAACCCTAGTGTCAGTGTTATAGAGCCGACAATGGCCACAGACATAGCTCGTGTAACGACTAGATAGGCCAGGACCAACGACTTAACGTGCCTTCCGAAGCACGGAATCATCTTTCTTGGATAATCAGGTGATCCAGCCTGCTAAGTCCTAACCAAACCGGGAAAAGTCTCACACATATATTTTTGCTTGACAGTATCCCCACTGGGAATCGAACCTGGAACCCCGTAATGAGCCTGCTCGTTGATAAATATACTCAGACTCTTTTCAAGTCAAAATCATTTATTTCATCACTAAGATCCGTCATTACATTTTTTTGGGTGAGTTCACTAACACAATGGCGGAATCTGTGGAGAAAAGCTTTATGCCATCAAAAACATAACTTGTAAAAAAACCAAGTCTCGCACGCAACTTAGTCTACCGTAAAAAGTTGTGAGATCCATGTAATACCAAGTCGGTTAATTTATTCAGTCCCTACTTAAGAGTCCTTCTGTCTTAAGTTAATACATAATTAGCTCACCTAACAACATCTTATAGTGACCAGATCAATATTAAAAATCTCTTATGTTTTAAATAAATACATAGATTGACCTGGCAATCGCATGAAAACACAATGTATCTTATTATATTAAATTTGATTGTTTAGTGCGATTGCCAAGTCAATCTATGTATTTATCGCATGAAAACACAATATATCTCACAATTAATACATTATTATATTAAATTTGATTGTTTAGTGCGATTGCCAAGTCAATCTATGTATTTATTTAAAACATAAGAGATTTTTAATATTGATCTGGTCACTATAAGATGTTGTTAGGTGACCTAATTACTTAATAACTTAAGACAGAAGGACTCTTAAGTAGGGACTGAATAAATTAACCGACTTGGTATTACATGGATCTCACAACTTTTTACGGTAGACTAAGTTGCGTGCGAGACTTGGTTTTTTTACAAGTTATGTTTTTGATGGCATCTCATTTCTTTTTGTAGATCGCATGAAAACACAATGTAAAAATGCACACCTACGCTCCACCTACCCTACACCTACCCTACACCTACCCTACACCTACCCTACACCTACCCTACACCTACCCTACACCTACCCTACACCTACCCTACACCTACCCTACACCTACCCTACACCTACCCTACACCTACTCTACACTTACCCTACACCTACCCTATACCTACCCTACACCTACCCTACACCTACATACACCTACCCTACACCTAACCTACACCTACCCTACACCTACCCTACACCTACCCTACACCTACCCTACACCTACCCTACACCTACCCTACACCTACCCTACACCTACCCTACACCTACCCTACACCTACCCTACACCTACCCTACACCTACCCTACACCTACCCTACACCTACCCTACACCTATCCAACACCTATCCAACACCTATCCAACACCTATCCAACACCTATCCAACACCTATCCAACACCTATCCAACACCTACCCTACACCTACCCTACACCTACCCTACACCTACCCTACACCTACCCTACACCTTCCATACACCTACCCTACACCTACCCTACACCTACCCTACACCTACCCTACACCTACCCTACACCTACCCTACACCTACCCTACACCTACCCAGCACCTCTTATTCAATTATATTCCATTATACAGGTACACTGATTCATTTACTGCAAATGTAACTTTGTAATCCTATATAATGCCCCAAGATTTATATGGGATTACAAAGTTATCTAGCAGATGATGTATCTAGAAAACTGGGCCGAAATTGCAAAATGTTTTAGTTTTTGTTATTCCATTCTAAATTTGAAGCTTCTATGTCTGCTAGAAGTGCCTTAGAGTTTTGATGATCGGTCAGTCAGTCAGTCAGTGAGTGACAAAATAAAGAAACTTTGACTAGTTATAATTCATAAACTACTGGTTCAAATTGATTGAAATTTGAAATATACCGTATTTATACAATGCCTGCTTGGTTACTGAAAACTCAGGCTTCTAGTTTTATCCACAACGAAGTTATAGGGGGGTCGAAAATGGCCTGAACTGCTTCGAGAAAAGTATGGTACGGCCGTGCCGCTTTTTTGCTCGACTTGGCGGGGGCACTGCCGTGCCCCCAGATTTTTTTTATTTATGATGATTATTTTAGAACATTTAGAATTTATGCGCGAGTACCTACGAATATCAGATGTGGGTAGTTCTAAAAAGGTTTTATTAGTTCTAACGTAGGTACTACGGTCAGCCCATAAAATAAACTTGAATATTCTTTCACATATTAAAGAGCTTAGGCCCAAAAGGCCCATTTGAAAAGTAATAAATTCATTCGATCCAATAAAAGTATTTTAGGGTCCATTTAGTTTGCTCTGACAATTTTCAGAAATCCTTTTTGTCTTCATTAATTTTATTTATTTCAACGCAACATCAGAGGCCTTAATTCTGATGAATCGCAAAAAAAATTGTTTCGGTTTTTAATTTCAAAGACAAGTTCAAAGTGTTGATTACCTTTAGTGTAAACTCATACTAATGAATCTAAGAATTAATAAAAATGATTATTCACACATACATTATAGACTTAACGATATAGAAATTAATTGAAAAAACTAAAAAATAATTTCATTATACAAAATTTCGTCAAATAAACTTAATCTAATGTGCTGTTGTGTGACACGTTATTGGGTGCCAATCTAGTTTTTTGTATAACATAATCTGTTTTTACTTTAGTAATGATTGTAGCCTGTGTGTTCACCTAATAAATAAATAAAATCTAATAGCACTCTCCGCAATATTCCTGGCGACCTATCAGCATGCACGTGCACGACTTTTTTTTAGCCACACACAAGCTGGTCACAATCAAATTATAAAGACGCGAGGTTCAGAATATTAGGTATATAGGTACACCGATAAAAAGGTCACGGCATATGTCAGTATTTGTCTGATTTGGGAAATTTCTTATTTAATAGAGATGATGGATGATGACAATTTTTTTTATTTGTTTATCAGGTAGAACACGTAAAAGTATTGAACACGTAATATTTTTTTTACGTAATCAAAAACTTACGGAGATATATTGAGTATCGCCGTGTAGTGACGGCAGAGTAGAATACATTTGTCACCAACCCCTACTCTTCCCGTGGGTGTCGTAAGAGGCGAATTAGGGACTACACATTGAACAGGGAACGGGCAGCAGCGCTCTCTGATACGGTAACCTTTTAATCTGCGATCTCCAACCCACCTGCCAAGCGTGGAGATTATGGCAAAACCCTCCTTAAGTGGAGGAGGCTCATAGTCCAGCAGTGGACTGTAGCGGGCCATTGATGTTGACGATGTTGATTAAGTTGAAATAACATATGACGTCACAGTGTACAACTTTAATGCGGTTAAGTAAGTCATTTTTTGATAATTTGAAAAAGAAAATACGTGTCTGATATTTTTGTATTACCTGAATGACGGACCAAGTATAATTTCGTTTTATTCACCCAGGTATCATCCCCACTGACAACTATTACGACAGTAATTTAATTGATCGTCACCCTTGATCGTCACAGCTGTTGTCTTTGCCACGACCGACGATGCTGTCGCACAAAACATCGCTAAACCAAAAAAAAATCTTCTAAGTTTTTGTAATGACCATATTTTGTAAGGCAACCCTATTTCTATTAGTTTACGTCCAATTTTCGTTTCGTCCGGTAAACATATGGGTGAAAAACCAATTAAGTTAGAATATTCTTGTCAAAAAATAAGACTGTTTAGGTTTTAGGAAGACATCTTAGTTAAAACTTAATGGAAAATTTACGATACGTGAGTGATATCAGAAACCTTTGGCGGCACCATTACTCTGACAACGGGGGTTTATGAGGTCGGTTTTCAACCTTACAAAAGAAAAATAGAAAAGATGGTAATATAGAAAAGATGATAATTAAGAGGTTTCCTTCGAGTAGTGATAGTGAGGCCATTAGTTTTCACAGATCTTTTTAAAAGTAATTTTAGCCGCAAATTAGAATCCTGCTACACACGCCTTATAGCTGAAATTAATTAAAAAGTAAGTTAAAAATAAAGCGGTAAGCTCAGTTCTAACTGCTGTAATGCAGGTGAGCATCGTGTAAAATTTACTGGCGAGCCATTCTGGACGCGTTTGGTGCAACGAAATGAAACTTAGTCTGCGAACTACATTCGGGGTTATTACACAGAGTTTATTGTTCTAAAATTCAGCTTAATATCCGGCTTAATGTGAACATGTACCTTTCTGTGACGTCACGGTTTTGTCTCTTCATTAAAACTAATGTCACAAGCATGCCTGACAGTGCGTTCACAATGTGCATAACGGTCTCTAATCTTTGTTATTTACCCTTTAAAGCTTAAGAAAATATTCCTACTCGTTAGATAAAGTACCCGCCTCTTTAGTTTCGTTAAGGTCATGGTTTCACCGGGTCAGGTGGCAGCTCGTTCCATACAACAAGGTCCTATAGCTTTATTTAAATGAAAACATTATATTTCGTTTTTAGAATAGCAATCACATCACATCAATTAAAAAAATATTTTTTTAATGTGTAACTATTGCAAGTATTGTTATTCAGAAACATCATTTTTTTATAAACTTAATGCTTTTAGTCATATAATTTGAACACAAGTAATTTACATATACTGTAACTATACAGTATATACCATAATTACAGTATGTACCTACCGTCATTTTTAACTTCTTTGTTATTATAAAATCACATCACATCACACTAATAATTATAAATCTGAAAATGTTTGGATGTGCAGATGTTTGTTCTGTTTTCACGCTTAAACTACTGTTAAAAATAACAATGAGAAATATAAATAAATAAACAACAAAACATGTACAAACGTTATTTTATTCTCTTCTTGAAAACCCACAAACCCAATACTGACAATTAATATCTTAAATTACAAGAACTAACAAGATATTAGCTGTATAATTCCCTCCTAATCATTATAAATCCATTTTCATCTTCCAACACTTAAATACTTATCTTTGCGGCACGATCTTTTCGGATTATAATATTTGTCCCGCCAACGACACTTTTCACCATCCGCCATGCCAGAATGAATGTCAAATCGGTGCGGTTATTTTGGCGCGTCTCGCTGGCGTGTTTTTTTAGCAAAGATTGATGACTCGACTCAATTGACTCGATACATTTGCAAAATGTAATTAATTAAAATATACTAATTTTAATAATAAGAATTACTCCATAAATAAAGAACCCTGAATGGGTGATAAGAACCAACATAAATAACTTTTCTTCGCATGATTGATTCTTCTTAATATTCGTCCATCCTGACCCTCATTTGCGTCCCTGCAAATGGAAAGAAAATAAACAATTATAGTCAAAAAGTTATAAATAACAATAATTTATCTAGTTTCTGTAGGTAGGTATATTATTGTTATCAGCAGTAGTTCAATAATGTCATAAATTGTGTTCTAACTTTAAACCACACACAAACTCATTCGTTTACCAACAAGGGAAACGGTCCATAAAAATACAGTCTTCATTGATGAATCAGCTTGAACATTAATAATAGAGTATTTTACATCATAAGTATGTTTTTATTTTTATTACAATCGTAATCAACCGAATCCAGTTGACATCATGATCACAATCACAAAATTGCAGTCGCAATGCCAACCGCAATCGCCGGATTACGGCCCAAAACAATCGTAATCAGCAGATTACGGCCCAAAGATCAATCGTTATCAAGCTTGACAGATAACGGCCCAGAATCAATCGTAATTATAATATATAAATTACGGCCCTTAAAGAACAATCGATACCATAACACTCTGTATCAGATATCGGCCCAAAAGACAGTTGCTTTCCAACACCACAGTTACTTCGTGAGATACAAATTTATACCAGTCACCCACTATAGCCAAAGCCAACTAGTAAATAAACCAATATGATTACCATTTATCCTTCTAATAGATCTATCAATTCCTCAGTACTGTCGACATTAGAATCGTCAGATTCACTTTCACTATCAGTGCAATCCACGAATTTTCGTAAAGATTCTGATGCTACTACTGCAGTGAACTTTTTATATCCTTTTAAGCCTTTTAAAGCAGTAATAACATATCTATCATTTCCAAGACATTTTTGTATCATGTAAGGTCCACTAAACTTTTCTTTCAGCTTTCGCCTCACGTCTTTACTTCCAGCTTCCGATTTTTGCCATAAAACAAGATCTTTGACCCCGTACTTAATAGGTGCCTTTCTCTTTTTGTCAAACCTCTTTTTCATTTCTTCTGCATTCTTTATGATGCTTTGTTTCGCCTTTTCCGTATTCTCTTCCGCTGTTTCTTCTGAATCAATATTATTTTCACCAACTCCTTGTAAGTGGCTACGATTGGCCTTGAACATTAGCCTATTAGGTGAAAATCCAGTCGTTGCGTTGATGGTGTTATTAACCCCCCACATCACTTTACTTAGGCAAGAATCCCACTCCCTTTCATCCTGAGTACTTTTGTTAATCGCTTCAATTAAGGTCCTATTATACCTCTCCACTTGTCCGTTAGATCGTGGAGAGGCAACAGCATTCTTCACATGCTTGATTTGGTTACTTAAACAAAAGTCACGGAACGTCTTGCTCGTAAAGGCTGATCCGCAATCGGAGATTATTCTCCTCGGATAACCAAATTCGCTAAATATCTCCTGCAGCTTTTCTATAACCTCGATGGACTTGGTTGTTTTGCACGGTTTGGCCCAAACAAATTTGGTAAATGAGTCCACTATGACAAATAGATAAGATTGACCTTTGCGACTTTTGCAAAACGGTCCAGCATGATCTATATGCAGCGTATCTAGGGGCTTGTCTCCCTTTTCAATTGGATGAAGTTCACCCTCTTTTTTCCCATACTGACCTCTCTTAAACGCGCAATCCAGACAACCGTTTACGTATTTCCTTATAAATCTGGTCATACCAGGAAACCAGCAGTTTTCTTTCACAAGGGTATTGCATTTTTTTACACCGGGATGACCAATGTCGTCATAATATTTTCTCATTATATTCCACTTGCAGTACTTTGGGATAACAAGTCGTAGACTGTCACCAACACATTTCCTGTATACTTTGTTTTCCTTTAAAACATAATTAGTCTGAATATCTGGATCACTTTCGCCGCGTTCGAGTTTATCTCTGATAGTGCAAATACGTTGATCTTGATTTTGCATGCATACAACCCAATCAAGTAGATCTAAAACAAGCACGTTCAAAGGTATAGAGTCATCAACTGGAGCTCTACTAAGGGCATCTACGTGCTTGTGCATTATTCCGGGACGATGAGCAACAGTGAATTTATACTCCTGTATGCTCAGCCACCATCTAGCTATTCTTGGCAGTAAGTCACGTTTTTCAAATGTCTGTCGTACCGCTGAGCAATCAGTTACGACTTTAAAATCAATTCCTGCTAAGTATATCCGAAATCTTTTCAGCGATTCAACAACGGCAAGACACTCCAATTCGTAGGAGTGGTAAACTGCTTCCTCTTTCGAGGTTTTTCTACTGAAATACGCTACCGGCTTCATTTCACCATTATTTTTCTGGAGCAAAATACCCGCGATCCCTTTGCTAGACGCATCAGTATGCACTTCAGTTTCTGCCTTGGAATTATACAGTGATAAAACCGGTCGCGAAATGAGGATGTTTTTGAGAGTGTCAAAAGCTTCCTGTTGACTTTTATCCCAAACCCAAGGTACATCCTTCTTTAGAAGCTTGTATAAGTCATGAGCGATCAAAGCGTATCCTTTTACAAATTTTCTAAAGTAACTGGTCAACCCAAGAAACATTCGAAGCTCGTGGATGTTGGTTGGTACCTGATATTTAATGACCGCTTCAATCTTTTTGGACCCAGGACGAATGCCAACCTCACCGATCTCGTAACCAAGATATTGGATTTCTCGTTGCATAAATTTACACTTCGAGAGATTCAGTGTAAGTTTCGCGTCCCTAACAACGTTTAGAACAATGCGCAAAGTCTCCAAGGCTTCAATTTCAGTAGCAGTAGCTATTAGAAGGTCATCCATATAAGGAAGGACCTTCTCATGACGTAATGATCCTAGAATTTTGTCCATGAGTCTCTGATATACACTGGGGGAATTGGCAAGGCCGAAGGGCATTCTGAGGAATTCATAATGCCCCTCAGGAGTTATAAAACCCGTCTTAGGGATAGAATCTTCGTCAAGGGGAATTTGGTAAAATCCTTGGGACATATCTAAGGATGTGAAGTAACGTTTACCTCCTAGCTTTTCCACCTGTTCCTCTATTATCGGTAATGGATAACGGTCTTTTACTGTAATACTGTTTAACTTGCGAAAATCTACGCAAAGGCGATAATCGCCGTCTTTCTTGCGTACAAGTACAATGGGGCTGGAAAAGGGTGAATTGGATTCGCGTATTATATTATTTTTCATTAAATCAGCAATCTTTTCCCTGACTACTAATTTTTCTGCTTCGGAAAGTCTGTAAGGTCTGTAACAAACTGGTTTGTCTGAACTTAAGTCAATTTTCATCTTTACTTTATCCGTACATCCTAGCTCTTCTGTATTCGATGAAAAACAATCGGAATATTCTTGTAAAAGCTTTGCTAGTTCAGCTCTTACCTCTGGGTCCGTAGATTCGCACTGAATTTTATCGATGTCTAGCGATAAAACTTGACAATTGGGTTTATTTGTTGTGTCTTCAAATTCGTAAATTGCATCTAAGCACTGTGTCCCTCTAGCCATTAATGTGTCTCCCTTCAAGAGCAAGGGTGTTGAAGCAGCATTGGTGACACTAATAAATCCCGTATTTGACGATAGGACAGTTGGCGGAATATGATAATGCTTATCGTCGTAGAATCGATCGCGTGAATCCATAAAAATAGTGCCATCAATATCTACACCCTTACATTCGACACCTACAATCATTGTGGTTTCAGCAGGGATGGTAACATCTACCGAACATCGAATTTCGACACGTTCTGTCATAGGATAAATGTTGCCTATAAGAAGCATTTCTGCAACGTCATCATCATTATTGCTTTTTAGTTTTTCTATTGACATATTATTCCCGGTTATAGAAAATTTTACGCGGGGATCGTTTATTATAGGTTGACCAAGGATTAGTCCTGGATGACGTCTGTCATAGTCCACAATGACGATAGTGGTGTTGAATTCTATGTTATTAATCTTTAATATAACATTGTGTTGACCCTTGGCCTGGACGGAACCACCCCCAAATCCCCCAACAATATAATCACATGGCTCTAACGGAGTACCTAACTGTCTCGAAACAGTCATGTTAGCCACGTTAATTTTTGCACCCGAATCAAAATAAGCCCTAAATCCAATGTCATTAAGGGTTACATGCGTAAAATAGGTTTCGTTTACCTCAGCTGATATAACACTGACTGAAGTAAAAGGCTGTGCACTAGGTTGTGGCATAGTTTTACCCCAGCAGTTTTCTGCTACATGGCCTACCTTACCGCAGTGTTTACATAAAGGTCTCGAAGTATTCTTAGAGCATCGTCTCACTGTGTGGCCCTGTTCACCGCAAAGGAAGCAACTTAACGTCCTCCTGACGTCTTTGTTGCTATTGAAACCAGTAACAGGTTTAAGTGGTTCACTACGCGACTGATTGGTTTGATTTTGTTTGGATTTGTCCTCCATCATAGCAAGAAACTTGGAGTATAAATCTTTAGGAGTAGAAAAGTTTCCTGCCCGCGCTGGTGCCTTCATAAACATGGGTAGTCCATCGATTAAACAAGCTACCGCTTTATCACCTACTATATCAAGTTTTGTCAACATGGCGTTTTTTTGATAAAAGTACTGAGCCATGGTTTCGTTTAAACCTTTTTTACGTGATAGCATCTCACGCAAGGATTCAGCATAGTCCAAATTGTGTGGGAAAGCGTTTTGTAATTCACGTTTCCATTCGTCCCACGATAGATCGTAATTGTTTAATGAAGCATGCCAAACACGTGCCATCCCAGCTAAACGGGACTGCATGTAAAAGCTTTTAGTTTTTTCGGTCCAATTATGAATAGTAGCTAATTGGTCAATCTTATTTATCCATTGATTGGCAAACATGTCGGAATTTTCAGGATCGAAAATCGGTATAATATCAGCCTTCACAACGGTGCCGTCAAAAAAAATGTGGAACAGTCTTACCAGCATCCGTAGCAGTATTGCTTAAAACCGGAGCCGTTACCGTAGCAGTATTTTGTTGTACGTCCTCTATTCCAGATGGTGTATCTTTTGAACGCCATGGTCTCCAGCGCTTGGGGTCCGAGGCACTGTCAATCAAATCTTCCACGACAAAGTTATTCCCATTTCCTTTCCGAGGTCTTTTCGGCATGATGGTATCCCACTTCTGAAATGTTAAAAATAACAATGAGAAATATAAATAAATAAACAACAAAACATGTACAAACGTTATTTTATTCTCTTCTTGAAAACCCACAAACCCAATACTGACAATTAATATCTTAAATTACAAGAACTAACAAGATATTAGCTGTATAATTCCCTCCTAATCATTATAAATCCATTTTCATCTTCCAACACTTAAATACTTATCTTTGCGGCACGATCTTTTCGGATTATAATATTTGTCCCGCCAACGACACTTTTCACCATCCGCCATGCCAGAATGAATGTCAAATCGGTGCGGTTATTTTGGCGATACATTTGCAAAATGTAATTAATTAAAATATACTAATTTTAATAATAAGAATTACTCCATAAATAAAGAACCCTGAATGGGTGATAAGAACCAACATAAATAACTTTTCTTCGCATGATTGAGTCACTCATAATCATCCTCTTCTTAATACTACTGAACGGATTTAGATGAAATTTGGAAAGGAGATAGTTTGTACCCTGAAACATATAGGATATTTTTGACGAGAAAAAGTCTTATTCCCACGGGAAAATATTACATAACGCGAGCGTAGCCACGGGCGGACAGCTAATCTCTTATAATTAAAAGTCAACTTATAGGAATGAATAACTTAATTCTACATCTATCACTCAAAAAATTACACTCAAAATTACATAGAATCGATTGCTTAGTGAACGAGGCCATGCTATTGCAAATTAAGTAATTTAATGTAAATCATTTTTAATTTTCTTCATTATTGTGTCGGTAAAATTATTTTTTTGCTTCAGGCAAATTCAATCCATTAAGGACAGTTTCTAGTAATGGTTTTGTAGACGTAAAAATAAGTAATAATAATAATAATTCTGTAGACAATAAAGTTCTAATTATATTTAATTATTATTACGTAAGTACCACAGACCAAAGAAAAACCACGCGCGCCAGCTGCGCCGCACTTGACAGCTTTGTGGTAAGTACCTATTGTATTTTAGTGTGTAAGGTGCCACAATTACTTGAATAGACTTATTTTCTTCTTCTAAGTTGGCGAAACGAAGTTCGCGGGCACCAGCTAGTAGAGCATAATATTAGAAAGTTATAAGAGATGTTATTTAAGTTAATAAATTTCAGTTAATTGTGAAATCAAAACTAATAATCTTATCTTCTTTTTAACTTGTCTTATTTTCTTTTTTTTCTTAACTTTTTTTCTTTTTGTTATTTTTTTATATCTTTAAGTATAGGTTGTTAAACTCTTCAGTTTGGTACTGTTTACACGACTGCCCAAATAAAGGATATTAATGTGTTTAATTTGATTGCTAGGAAAATCTATTCTTAGAAAAGGGCCGAAATGAAAAAGTCTTTGAGACAATTTTGAACTACTAAGTATTAAATTTAAAAATGTATATTAAACCGTAGCCTTCAGATGTACACAATGAAAAATTATTATGAATTTGTTTCTTACATATTTTTTCCTTCAAATACCATTCGGTGTCCACAACCAATACAACCATGTGCCCTCTTAAATTACCTCCAGAATTTGAAGACTCCTTCAAAATGTATATAAAAATGTACCAATTTTTAGGAGTTGATATTTACGGGGACCAATCTAAAAGTTTAAGAAACAATATAGAAAAAGCTGTTTTTTATATTGTTATTATTTTGTCCATTATATCTGCATTTATTTGTTTTATAAATGGTTACGAAACAGGAGTAAATATTTTTGATACAATTAAAAATATAATGGGAGTGTACGGATTCTTACAAGGTGAGTTTGTTTTGTGGAGATCTTTGGAGTAAGCCTTTGTCAAGCAGTGGACGTCTTTTAGCTGTTATCTGTGATGATGACGAGGCATTATTTAATTTGTGTGGACGAGATATATATTACTTGACCGTGTTTAAAATTAAATTAATACGAAAAATTATCTTGCTCGTAGTTATTTAGTTCGTTAAACTGCACAAAACTAAAAACTTTAAAACTGTTTTAGCGGGTCTTATCACGATATTTTATAACGCGCAAAATTTAAATATTATTGTACTAGAACTTTCCCCAAATTTCTAAAAATAATTGAATTTTTCTACATTTTAAAAACGACAAAGTTATAAGGGTTGAAAACATAAAAAAAATTAAATCTGCCATTTCGAAAAACTATATATACTCGCGAAGTCTACAGTTCACAGAGTCACTAGTTTAGTTAGCATCAAAAGAGTTCATTTAAGGTAGGTAAAGAGCAAGCGCATCAGAGTAGTTATTATCAAGTACCAGCGGCATAAGCGTCTAGTCCGTATCTATTAAATGTTTTTCTGAGAAGAATTAAAGAATAAATATTTATACATATTATGCAGTACTTTTAAAGCGGCCTACGTTGCGCACTTGGTAATCCGTGCGATATGAGGTTAGCTCATTGTAGACGCACTACGAGTAAGTTTTTCAACTTCTGTATTTTGTTTTCGTAGTTCCATTTAACCTGATACTGGTGGCCGTGAAGAAAAGCCAAATAAAGCAAGTGATCCACGACATCGCCCAGGTTTGGCCGGCGCACCAGCAGACCAAGGAAAACTCTGACATGGTTAAGAAATGGACTCGGCTGCCTAAAAAAGTCTTCAAACGTAAGTGTTTAAAAAACATACAAATGTAGATATATTTTATGTCTTGGCAACATTTTCCCGTCCCGCCCCTCTCTCTTCCTCTCTAAGTCACTTACCTACAGCGCTGTGTGCTGCAATAAAAATATTCTATAAAATATTTCTGTTTAATTTACAAACAGAACTTGGTGCCGAAACCCGGGAATGAACCGGGGACCTTTAGATTCTGTTTGTAAATTAAACAGAAATATTTTATAGAATATTTTTATTGCAGCACACAGCGCTGTAGGTAAGTGACTTAGAGAGGAAGAGAGAGGGGCGGGACGGGAAAATGTTGCCAAGACATAAAATATATCTACATTTGTATGTTTTTTAAACAGTAAGTAAGACGCATTTATGAGTATTTTTCTTCTTCCTGCTTCTTCTTTTCGTGTCGATTGTCCAGCCCAAAATGTAACCCGAGCAGTAGCTCGGGCCTTTTTTACACAACTGCCAATAAAATTAGAGTAATGTGTTCAGAGTTCACCTATATGTATTTAATTTTTGTATGTTTCTATGCGAATTCCTTTATTCCACCATATACAAATTTGGATGCATGGAGTATCGTTAGAATTGTTTCATTAGCCCGAGTGACACTGGCTATAAATATTTTGGCAGAGCAGTGTTTTTTGAATTTACTTCCTTTCATAGTCTTATCAACGCTTTTCTTTTATTTCGGAACAATTCTGAGACCTACTTTGTTTATTGGTTCCCCAAGATACAGGCAACGCCTAGTTTGGGACCCCTGTCCTGCTAATTTAAAAATCTTAGACGTATAATTTAGATTTATAAACAATCTCCTTGTACCTAGTCTAAGTTTTCGGACACAATAAATTATTTTATTATTATTATAATTTATTATTATTATTAATTCAGATTTTGCACGATGCAGGAAACAGAACAGGGATGGGCCAATGAGATGTTAGCGTAGTTAGTACTCGTATGCAACATTTTATCAAAATAACGAAAACTATCGGAAGATAGCGTTCATTCATCCCATGAAACTAAAGAATATTATTTCACAACGTTCGGAAATTCGTAATAAATTTCAAATACAAACCCGACCGAGAGAATTTTTACGGAGCTCACATACTATTTCCAAATATTGTGAAGCAAAGATTATTTAGTTTCATGGGCTGCGCTTTTTGTATTTTACACGATGTTAATTGTATTTTACCTTCTGTGCATATATTTATCATCATTATTGCATCAACAGCTCATTATATATCCCCACCAAGAGGCTCAAGCCTACCCTGAATAGGGCGATTAGGCCTTAGTCGACCACGCTGGCCCAGTGCGGGTTGGTCAACTTCACAAACAATATAACTTTTAAATTTCTTCGCATTAGTGTGCAGGTTTCATCACGATGTTTTCCTTCACCGTAAGAGCGTTGAATAAATGTACATATAAATTCGAAATTCAAAAAAACATTGGTACGTGGTGGGGATCGAACCCACGTCTCCCGGACGGGAGGCAGCAGCCCGAATAAATAATTTTAATCCTGTGAAAATATTCAACACAATTCCTTTGTTATTATTTTCAGATATGTTGGTCCCTATGATGGTAATTTCAGTTCTCTATCACTTTGCGCCTGTAATTGTGACATTTTACAATCGATTCACCAAATCTGACTCGAGATTTCTCTTATGCCTCAAATACTATCCCATCGAGATAACCACTGTACCCTGCTATTTGTGTGTTGTTTTTTTACAGTGGTTCTTGAGTGAGTTCCTTTGTTTTTTTTTTATTCTAATTTTGATTGAAGAAATTGCTATTTAGTGGAAACGTTCGGAGCTATTCGAAGTTAATTATTGAATCCGTAAACTGAACAAATTTTGCTCTAGAAAATTTTCAAAAGATTAAAGTCTCGTCATACAAACCAGATCACCAAGTCAATTTGTATGAAAGTTCATTTTTTTGAGAATTTTTAAAGGTTGTGGCACAATTTTTTTTATAGTTTTTCGATTTCATGGACTGAAATTTTTTTCGTTTTTACATCATAAATGCAACGAACGTAAAGATTTTGGACACTTTTATGCACAGAAATAGTGATTTTGTATGAAATAACTTAACTTTACCTATCCTTGTCAGCCAGAATCGCTACCTATCACAAAAGTTACTAAGAGTTATTTTTTTGTAATATTTTATTTCAGGTACAAATATGTACTATATGGCGCATGTTGGATGTGTTTTACTATTCGGGTCTCTTATATTCAACTTAAGTTTATTACTAAAACTACTTCAAAATGATCTGAAAAATATTTTTCCACCTCGCGAACATCGGTCATCTTTATCACTACATTCTGATGATGAAGAGTATAATGCGCTAAAGACCATCATTAAAACTCATCAAAAGATTTTAAAGTAAGTAGTACATTTTTGCGCCATTATCGTGTTGTAACGCCAATCGATCGCGGCCGCAGTTTGTAAAGTTATCTTCGTTTTTTATTTTATCAAATGGAATAATTATATTGACGGCTTATGACGACCTTCTGTTTTAATGGATCTTGCTGCTTTTTAGATCATTGGCCGACATATCTTTAACAGATGATTGTTGCAGCGGTCCGCGTGGGAATACGACCCGGTGAAAAGTATCCTATGTGTTAATCCAGGGTACAAACTATCTATATTCCAAATGTCATACAAATCCGTCCAGTTGTTAAGGCGTGAAAGCGGAACAAACATCCAAACATCTAAACATCCAAATATATTTTTACATTTATTATATAAGTGTGATTAGTCATTGAGATAGACAATTTCTAATTTGCCTTTTCCTATATAATTATGTTACTTATTTACTTTTTTTATTTAATTAAACTATTTTATACTATTCTAGGCTAAACGAGAAAATAAACGATATATTTGGTTTGATCATTTTCATTCCAACAGTATCATACGGCATCTGTTTATCTCTTTGTGCATTCTTAACAATGGTAAGATTTTCTTTAGGAAGTCAAAATCACTTTTGATATATTTGGCTGCTTTTAAATTAACCTGTGAGATGGTCGGTCAAATTAATTTACAATTTTTTATGAATTATTTATTTTTATATATCAAAATAATTGGCGAATAAAGTTTTTTGTCAGCATTGCAATTTCCATTTTATTATTATTTTAAGCGATCTTATTTTTTCAGGTTGAAAACTGGACTAATGGCAACTTTGTGGTTATAATTTTTTTGGAAATTTATGTGTTGACGTGGCCTGGTCAACTGCTCGGCGATTCGGTTTGATGTTTCTTCTTAATAAGTATATGTTTTGTGATTTTAGTCATTTTTTACAGTAACTAAAGCTAAAATAAAAGAATAAGCCGTGTAATGACAGCAGAGTAGAATACATTTGTCACTGACCCCTACTCTTCCCGTGGGTGTCGTAAGAGGCGACTTCGGGACTACACATTGAACAGGGAACGGGCAGCAGCGCTCTCTGATACAGTAACCTTTTAATCTGCGATCTCCAACCCGCCTGCCAAGCGTGGAGATTATGGCAAAACCCTCCACTTAAGTGGAGGAGGCTCATAGTCGTAGTATGTACGTTTATTCGACGCTCTTACGGTGAAGGAAAACATCGAAGTCGACCAACCCGCACTGGGCCAGCGTGGTCGACTAAGCCCTAATCGCCCTAATTCAGGGTAGGCTCGAGCCCCTCGGTGGCGACGTATGATGAGCTGTAATTTGTGAAACCTGAACAATAATAAGTAAAAGAAAATTTTATTAATTTGGTTCCTTTTCAGAGTTCCGGTATAGCAGATGCTGCGTATCAAAGCTTATGGTACGAGCAAAGCTTGAAGATCAGGAAAACTATTTTATTCATCATGATCAGGTGAACAAAGTATTTATTTTAGTACCTTCTTAATCGCAATGCTGATCTTATGTTCTTTTGTTGTGGTCATAATGTAAGACTTTTTTTTAAACGGGCCTAATCGCTATTTCCGCCCGTATACCGTCTTGGCTCTGTATTTCTATACGATTTGATTTGATTAACGACAAAAAAAAATAGAAAGATAGATAGATAGATTTGTTTGTTTTTGTTGATTTGTTTGTTAGATGATACAAGATGACGTCACAAAGGTTAAATGGGTCATTTGGGTTTTAGGATTTTTTAACGTAATCTTTTAACTTTTTTCCGTTAAAAGTACGAGAATATAGTGTAAAACCATAAAATCTCAAAATATCGTATTTCTAGTTTATAAATTTTAGCATACACCATTGATGATTAACTTTACAGATCACAAGTTCCTGCCACGGTGAATCCACTTGGCTTTATGAATTTGAACCTTGTTACCTGTGCAAAGGTATGTTTTATTCGCTTCGGCCGCCTACGTAACTGCAGTTTCGTAACCGGGTTTGATGAAGGAAATTTACTTATGTTTACAGCAAACGCATTACACTACACATCATCATCTAGGTTTTTTTATTTTTTACCGAGTCACTTACATAAGTCAGCTAAAATTGTCACAACAACAATGTTTCTACACATGTCAGCTGTGGGTAAACTTCACTAAACGTGCATGGAGCAGGATTAGAGTGCAATATAATGATGCATATCGCATACTAATGAAATATCCAAGATACAGTAGCGCGTCAGGCATGTTCGCCGCGGCTGGTGTTTCTGACTTCTTCGCTATTATCAGAACCCGTACAGCCGGATTTTGAGCGCGATTCAGATCATCTGAGAATCAGATTCTCAGAACGCTTGCCGAGTGCCTGGACTGCCCTATCTACCGACACTGGCAGTCTATGCACCGTGACGGGAACCGCAAGTAGTAGGTAGGTACCTTTACATACCTATTTACTTGTAGTTCTAAATTTAATTTGCTATTAGTTATTGTATTGTATTTTATTTTATTTTATTACATATTGTGTTTATTTTCTTGTATTGTATTTTACTGGGTGTATGCCTGAAATAAAGATTATTATTATTATTATAACAACACCAACAAGGTAACAATATTAAATATATCCGTGGTAACAAACCCGATGATTGTGACAATTTTAGTGTAGTGAACAACCACGAAAATCTTAAAACATATAAGTCGGCTGTTAAGTCGGTGCTGTAATGATATATCAGAGCGTCGGTGGTCTAGTGGTCCGGACCGCTGTCTTCCATCAGCGAGACGCGGGTTCGATCCCCACCACCTACCAATGTGTTTTCGAGTATCAAATTCATAATGTACGTTTATTCGACGCTCTTACGATGAAGGAAAACACTTGCATTTTTAAGCTAGTAACTTTATTTTCTTTCACTGGTGTCAATTCCCGCAGCGAAACTTAAATTTAATCTTAGTCTTGTCACTTTCTGACCAACGACCATGAAAAAGGACGGGAGATTGCCGGCTCTTTTGAACGTCAAATTTTATGTAACAAACGTCAATTTTAAGCAGGATCCTAAAACAAGCCGTTTAAAACTACATGGCACACGTCAAAACTTGACATTTGCGCTATAAAATTTGGCGCTCACAATGGTTTACAATCTCCTGTCCTTTTTCATCGTCGTGAGTCAGAAAGTGACAAGACTAAGTTTAAATTTAAATTTAGTTTCGCTGCGGGAATCGACACCACTGTATGATCGCTAGCAATTCACACAGTCACGCTCTAATCCTCAATTCATGTTCGCCAGTCCTTTTCACTTTTTAATGATTAAAAAGGGACAGGAGATGGCCATCTTAGCTGTCATACATCGAATTTGAACCTTATGGACGCGTCGATTGCACAATTTTAGAGAGCACATAAAACATCCGACTTAAAAATCTCTTAATCTGACAGCTATAATAATAATTAGGTTACAATAATAATAATTTATTTATTTTTCTTTCACAAAGGTAAGAACAGGTATGAACTTAAAACATCAAATATGACAAAACACTAACTCCTTTGTGAGAGACTGGTATCTGCACAAGGGAATCCCTGTCTGACAGATTACCCCCACCCAAAGACATCGTAGCAAGTACAGTAGTTTTAATATGGTAGGATAACAGGTGAAAAGTACACAAAAATAAAGAAGTCAAGAAATGTGAAAGCAAAAAATGTTAGTAGGTAAGGTTGAGTGTAAATAATGTAGCGAAATTTGTTTGGAAGTGAGTGAGGGTGTATAGGGGAGTGTGTATAGTGTATGTGGGGGGTGGGGGGGTACTTGTGTAATGAATGAGATGATGAGAGAAATAAAACGAAAAGGACAGCTGGATTTTAAAATTAGAATTAGAGCATGACTTCCCGGATCGAGGCCGTTGTCATCTGTTGCCATTGCCACTTTATTCATACTATGATACTTTTATTTTCAGTTTTTAAGTACGGCTTGGAGTTACGTATCTGTGATGGACAAGATGTATTCACTGGATGTTCAATAAAATAGCTTGCATCTCAAGTAGAAAAAATCACCACAACTAGAGAGTAATTAGAAAAGTATTATGTTATTAGAATATTTTGAAAATTCAATTGTGCACTAGATTTAGAAGGTTGCCTGGAAGAAACTGCTACCTTAGCAATAAGGCCGCCTATCTGTACACCCCTTCATCTATCTTTTGCGCTTTCAAGTTATATCCTTGTGTGTAATAAAGTATATTCTATTCTATTCTAGAAACTTATAAAGACATAAACATTGAACGTGTTTTATTGTTTTGTATCAAAATTTAAATAACTCAACATTCATTTAGGTTCTTATTCATATTATTGTCCGTTTCAAAAATAACAAAAGAAAATCTAAAAATAAAACAAGTAGATACAGTTTACAAAATCACGTTCAAAACAACCTTCCTATTACTTCCGGACAAAAAAACGATACGAAGTAAATCGCCCATACATTTACTCCCAATCTATTAAAAGCCTTAAACGGGTTAGAAACTCGAAAACGAGTAGTTAGTGTCCAGAAGGCCCATTCAATAGATTCGGTAAAGTGGACCGTTACTCCCGCCAATATCCGGTTCAGACCAGTTCGGACCGGTAAAAACTGGATTAGAGAGGTTACGTTAATGGCGGGGCTGAGAAAAGTGATGCAATTACCGATAAAATTGAATCCCCTTCTTTTGTTCTTTGATGGATAATATTGATTGCCGAATCTGTGGAAATACCTCCATTACGCAGTAATAAATTCTGTTAGTTCATCTTTTTTGTCGATCTACCATTCTAATGTACTGTATATCTTGATATTTAATTCCGTGGAATTCTGACAGTTCTCAGATCGCTTGTCGCAAACCTTTTTTCACATGTACATTTCTGTTATCACTATTATAACAAGACAGGCAAATCATAATTTACATACAATGCAATTAAAATAACAATTCCAGTGGTTTGTGCAAACTCTATTTGAATCTTGTATGGTTTACGCTGTGCTTTTTTATCTGTGGCCATACAATACGAAATTAAAGTGAAGGTTGCATGGAAGAATTGTTATTTTAATAGCATTGCTAATATGTTAGATTAAGAACACCTTTATTTTTTTGGTTCCATGCATTTTTAAAAGCCTTTTTGCATTCAAAATAGAAATATTTACCAACTGTTTGCAACCTGTGGTTATTTGAAAATGATACCCGGCCTTAGTAAATATTCTCCCACATTAAATTTAGTAATTTGAACAGATTAAAACTTAAAAATATTATAGTCATCCAACAATTGAAAAAATGAAATTTAATGAAGGCTACATAAAGTATGACTTTAAAATAATTCACTGTGTTATTTTTGTTCATCAAAATGTGATACTTGTAATTTTGGTAATCTGTTTTCTGCCTGGCAACACTCCATCTGTCAGAATTCCACGGAATTAAAAATCAAGGTATAGCTATACAAATCTGTCATTTTTACTCAAAAAGATCGACCAAGTTACACTTTATAACTTTCAACTCAAATAATTTATTCGTCAAAGTCAAAGTCAAAACTATTTATTTCCATAGGATGTTACATCACTTACATCCGTCATTACATTTTTTTGGGTGAGTTCACTACCACGATGGCGGAATCTGTGGAGAAGAGCTGTCAACATCTTGGAGGTCAACTTATGTAATAAGGTTGGTACAATATTGTTACGTCGAACCTTTCGGTGTACGAATTTATAAAATTACAAATAAAATTATAACAACAAATCTTAAGGTACCTACATAAGTTAATTGTCACAAATTTATACAATAAAATAAAAATAATTTATTTTATAATTACATTAAAAGTCATTTAAAAATTCAATAATAGAGTAAAATGTTTTTTTGATTAAAGAATTAGTCCCACATGTTTAAATTTAAAATATTACTGAATCTAAACAGAGTACAAAGTTGTCGCATCTTACAAGTAAGTAAAGATTATGTTACTCATTAAATCGTTTAATAGGAGCTTAAAAAAGCAATTCTATAGTAAAATAATGGTTATTTTACTCGTAAAACAAGAATTATGATTGTTGGTAAATAAAATTGTAATAATGACTCCAAGAGAGCGGTTTGTTGTCCAAGGCCGGGTGGAAGGTACTAGACCTCGCGGGAGATCACCAATGCAATGGACCGACCAAATTAAATCTAGGGTTGGAGAGCTCGTACACGAATGCTCCAGGGTGACTGACAACCGGGAGAGATGGCGTGAAATCGTGAGACGAGTAACATCTGCAACCCTGGAACGTACTACATGTTGACCACGACCACTCTGCCAAGAGGGATACAACTGAGATGAGTTGATGAGATAGAACATTAATACAGAGTGTTAGCGGCAGGTCTCCAGAATATGATTCTGCCTGAGATTCTGAATCATATTTAGGGTTTATTTACGAAAAAATGCTTAAATGTTTCCGAATATAATTTATTTATTTGACTAAAAATTTGGGTTCTTGTTTTGTGAATCTGAGGCAGAATCATTTTAGGGTTTATTTACGAAAAATGCTTAAAGGTTGCCGAAATTAATTTATTTATTTGACTTAACATTTGGGTTCTTTTTTTTTGTGTATCGATTTATCTCATACTAGCTGTCCGCCCTCGGCTATGCTCGCGTTACGTACGATTTTCTTGTGGGGGTGAGACTTTTTCCCGTAAAAATCTTATGTGTTAATCCAGGGTACAAACTATCTCCTTTCCAAATTTCATCTAAATCCGTTTTATAGTTAATGCGTGAAAGCGGAACAAACATTCAAACATTTAAATATATTTTCATAATTATAATTTAATGTGAAGTGTGATACTTTATGAAATGTATTAGTTTGTGAGACCTATCACTTAAAGATACGTAACTGTTAAATTATTTCAAAAATCCATAAGATTTAGAGTATAAATGGGCTGAATGCATTTTATTATAATTTTGGAGACCTATCATTTTTACCCTGTATTATGATTCTTGAAGTTATTAGATTAAAAAATCTCCAGCTTCAAAACGACTTACGTTTATTGCCTTAATAAAGTAGCCGTTTAGAAAAACAGAACACGTAGTTAGATTAATTTATGAAACCATTAACCTTAACCACATTTTTCAACCCATTCCGCTCGGAAATATTAATACGGGGCTGTCAAATTAGTTGGCAAAAATATAATCTGGCGTGAAAGAAGGTGATTTCGTCCTATCCCCATTCGCCACACGTACGTGCAAGGGTGAAATGGGCGCGTGAATTTCAGCTATCTTATCTGCTCCACCAAAGTGGTCATATTTCAAATCTTTATTATATATACGATCCCCTTTCCTGCCACGCTTTCTTTCACGGTATCGACGCGATCAGTCGATTACAAAAATTCCCTAAGCCGTTTTGTATTTTTTTTTCTTTTTCTGTGCCATTTTTTCTTCCAGCCAGAATATCTTTTTGCACTTTAGACGCTGTTTATTAGGGCTCCCCAGAGCTTTTCTAGTGGTTTTTTTTATGGCTGAAACCCTTTTTTCACTCAACGGATTAGGTACGTTTGTTAAAATGTTTTGAGCTGAATTATTTTGGACCATCTCCGAAATCAAGTTTTAGCCATTGTTGAATCCAAGTTGAAAAACAGGCTCCTTATTTGGCATAATAAGGGTAACCTTCGGGCAACCCAGCCACAACTTGAATAGTAAAGAGTTTTGTCATTCGAGGTCCCTGAAGTTCAGACCTTTGTGACATATGGACTGAATAAATTAAATATTTTAATTTATATAGCTCCTATTTGTGCATTGGACAAAGGCCTCACCTTTCTCATTCTATTAGTCATTCTAACTTTAATCTTTCTCATTATTTTTGAAATACGATTATGCCATCTCTTTGCTACACTCTCTGACCCGTCCAGTGACAAAGTACCAGATGCTGCAATCATATGACAGATGTTCATATGGCTCAAGTTTTTGGGTGCATACAAAGAATATATTTTCACCCTGTAAGTATTTGTGACCTGCCCCACATATAAAAAAAAAGTTGCCTGGAAGAAATTGCTACCTTAGCAATAAGGCCGCCTAATTGACTCAACCATGTGTACAAATGTTTTCTTGTAAATTGTGATTGGTGTCAATAAAGAATATTTGTATTGTATTGTATAAAAAGAGCCTATTTTTAGAAGTTCTTTAGTGGCGAGTAAGCACCGAAAGACCATTATCTAAAGAGCATTATCATATATCTTTTTCTTATATTTATCTATATATTTACATTATATTATATAGATATAAGTAATAATTGTGATGGTCTTGTACTTTTGTATTTCGAAAAGTTGTGCACGTTTTATCTGCGTCTTACTATCTCTTCTCTCTTCCGTGGGAAGATATTTCTTTAGAAATAAGCAGGCCTGCTGTGTCGTTTTTTTTTAAATATGATTGTGTTTTAGTTATCTATTATGTACAATAAATTATTAAATGCAAACGAAAATGATAGATGCAGCATGGGCAGGTGCCCCATAAGCCCAATGATCAGGTGAATGAAGTACGTAATGGAAATCCTTGTCCAGCAGTAGACGTATTTTGGCTAAAATTATTATAATGAATGATGAAAATTTTACAAGCAAAAACAAACGAACTTTACGAGAAAAACAAAACCAATTTTGTTGTATAAAAAATTCTAAAGAAAACAAATGACACATCAAGTGTTTGAAGGAAAACGTAACGTCTGTATTATAAGCTGCCAGTTTTTGTTGATGGAGTAGGGAAAAAATCGGGAACACTGCGACACGTGTTCTTGAGAGACTTATAAAAAATTATGTTTTAGACTATTACCCATTTCGGCTACAAGCTGTTTTTTGCGACACAGTGAGAACGTTTTCATAAAGGAAATCTTTGACTAATAACCATGGCAACCAACGTTGACTAATTTTCTTTAGTAAAAGCTCTATTCTGTGTTATATTTATCTATATTATTATTGATTATATTATATCTTTTCAATTTTTTATGTAAAATAATAAAAATGACACATTACTGTGTGTACGCTGGTAATATTTGTAATATAAACGTAACTGCTAACTTGTAGTAAATGGTGTACAACGGTACATTACTAACACAGCCTGATAGAGAAATCACTGTTCCAGTAAGTGCTACGTACGGCTACGGCGGCGTAGCGTGCGGCAATGCCTTCCGGTTACGAGCTACGCTGAGTGCTACGACGTGACAGCTGACCTATGGTAACATTGGCTCTACGAACCTTTAGACCCGATATATTTATAAACTGCATGTAATTTGTATATTCTCTGAAGTTCAATTTAGAGTTTTTGACATTTCTGGTTATAATGGCATACGTCCATTCTGAAAGTGAGTGTGGCCCTTAATTTTCGAAAATCAGTTTTTCTTGGTTTATTTTGTTATGTAATTAACCCTAATATATATATATATATATAAAAAAGGTTTTTCTTAGTATAAGTTGTTTCACTCTATAGGGAATGGGAGCTACCACTTCATGTTAATTTAATCAATGTAATCTAATCAAATATATCTTTAACAGCGAGACAATACGCTTATCAATTTTATATTTCAACTACTTTCTTTTTGTCATATTTTAATAAAATTCTTCACGTATCACAACAATATTATGATGACGTAATTAATAGATGATAATTATAACCAATGTTGATCAACTTTGAAATAAAGACATTTTTAGATTCATCCTTATTCAAATCTGCAAACACTCCTAAATTACACATTTCGTTAAAATACGCTTACACCATAAATTATAATATTTTAAAACGCATTTATAAGCATGCATAGGATATATGCATACAGGGTGTCTGTAACGGATCTCTACGAAATGATAGGATATAATCATATTCCGCTGGCATTGTCGTTTTTGCACGATTTTTTAAGTTTGACTGCATTAGTTTAAAATAAAAACACAATTTTTATACACAGCTCGTCTTTTTTGCAAATAAAATAGCGAAAATAAAAAAGCAGCACAATTTTTTCACAATATTATAAATAACGATACACTGCACTGGGCGCGTGAGCTTTCAGGCGGCTGGCCACTCGCCGCGCGCGTGCGTGAGCTGATAAAATAGAAACTTGATTTCCTTGAAGTGTCAAGTAATTTTTAATGTGTTCAAAGTTCATGCATATGTGTATATGTATGCGAGTTTCTTTGTTCCATCATAACTTTTAAATGCTCGAACCGATTTGGATGTATGGAGTATCGTTAGAATCCCGAGTGACACTGGCTATATTTTTTTTGGCAGGGCTGTCGTGTTTTTTTATTATATTATATAGCCCTGTCGCCTACACCCTGTATAGGTACTACGTACACGTTCCGATAACGCTACGCAATGCAAAGATATCGGGCCGTGAGTTCGTGCTTTGAATTAATTAAACCTAACACATGACCCGTATATACGAGTATATGGGGGTGAAATCGAGAATATTCCACCTATATTTTACTTAACAACAATATATCAAATGATACAATTTTTAAACAAGTATTATTTATATTCTTATCAAATTATAACTTATTTCGCAGAGTATGTCTATCTTACACTAAAATTGTCACAATTTTCGGGTTTGTTACCACGGTTATACACATACACAAACAAAACACACAACACAACACAATAACAACAACACACATGTCTATCTTATTTTTATTATAGTAAGTCTCGGGAAACGTAGTGTGAGACGCCCCCCTGCCAGGTGGATTGATGGCCTGAGAATGGTCGCTGGCTGGATGAGGAAAGCGGGTGATCGTGCGCTTTGACGTGCCCTTGGGAAGGCCTACGTCCAGCAGTGGACTGCAATAGGTTGATCGATTGATTCATTGAAAAAGAAAAATATTATGTACTAATAAAATTTAAATAATTATCTTTCACATACTTTTTTACCCGACTTCAAACAGAAAGATTAACAAAATGATTGGCAGCTAATAACTCATCTGTAAGTAAAGGAAGTAACGAGGTAGTTCATTAACATCCGCTCATTTTGAACTGAAGCTCCACTACCCCGAGTTAAGTTTTCAACTTAAACAACACAAAACTTTACTAACCACCGCTGTACTTATTAACTTTACTGACTCACGTTTCAAGGTGTTATAAATACCCTGCAAGAAATGCATTTAAAAATCTTTATTGTGCCGTATTTAGAATTATAAGATAATTTACCATTCTGATTTATTTGTCGTAATAAAGAAGAATTACGAAGTACATAATAATTGAAAAGATTCTTTCTTCGTATAGGTTGTGTAATATGGAACCACCAAAAGTCTCTGACATGTTTCGGGTGCTGTGAGGTTTATCTCTGACATGACTCGGGTACTATAGAGATATCTCTGACATGATTCGGGTACTATAGAGATATTTGTTTAACTAACTACATCTCTTTTGTTTCAGAATTTTACTTTTTTATATACTGTCTTAGAATAATACAATTCTACGTATATAAACTCTTACAATTTGCAATATCCCAGAAAAACTTTTCAAGTCTGTTTTGTTTATTCAATGACAGTATTTTAACAGACGACGGCCGGCAATTTTCGATTAAAAAAAAAACATTTCTCAATCTTAGCGAGTTATTTGTACCACCATGAACTTGTACTCTTTGTTTCTCCTCAACTTGTATCCTTTGGGATCTAGAAAGTGCATGTTTAAGAAAATAAATGGGACGTGTACCGTTTTCCACCTGTCGCATATATCATTCAAGTGTTTAGGCTCCGGAGATACTGAGTACTTCTTCGAACGTGGCTTGTCTTGTGTCAAACTGATATTCGTGAGTTATGTTTGTTTGTTATATAATATTTTGGTAAGAGTTAATTCTGAGGTATGAGTTAAAGAGGCCCGTTTGGATGTTATTAATAACTTGTATACAACGAGTTGTGATGTGTGGTGACAGCAGAGTAGAATAAATTTGTCACCAACCCCTACTCTTCCCGTTGGTGTCGTAAGAGGCGACTTAGGGACTACACATTGAACAGGGAACGGGCAGCAGCGCTCTCTGATACAGTAACCTTTTAATCTGCAATCTCCAACCCGCCTGCCAAGCGTGGAGATTATGGCAAAACCCTCCACTTAAGTGGAGGAGGCTCATAGTCCAGCAGTGGATTGTAACGGGCCGTTAATGTTACTGTAATGTATACAACGAGTTAGCAAAATAACTCGAAACCTACTGGGTTTTATGTCAGCCCATAAAACTGAACAAGATATGTCCCAGAAGTTCCACATAATTTAAAAAAAACTGAATTATAAATTGATCAGCTGATCGAATAAATTTTTATGAAAGTTCAAATAATTTTTTGAAAATTTTAAAAAGCTGTGGAACAAAAGTTGTTCAGTTTCATAGGCTAAATTTGAAAACGCTGCGGCACTTTAAGGGGACAATGAACGATTATTAATAATTTGGTGCTAGACACTATAAATTATAACGCAAAGAAAGAAAAGAAAAACACTATTATAAAAGACCTACGATGCCGTAAAAAAAGAGTGGAGTATGTTCTTTAAAAGAGAAGAGAATTTGAACCAGGATAATAATAATATTTATTCAATAATCTTTTAACAATATAGTATATGAACTTGTACATAGTCTAGTAGGTTGACAGGGCATCTATCAGGACCTAAACTAGGATACCTTACTGACCGAGCGAAAGCTAAGCGTCTCCGTTTCAGCTTGGCCAAAATTGCTTTTGTATGTCCATCTGTCTGTTTGTTTCTTTCTACAGATCGCATTTCTCAACCGATTCTCGTGAAATTTTGTAAGCGGGTTTGATAAATATATATATTTTTTTGTGGAGTCTGTTTTTGGAATTATTTTATTTAAAACTCTGTGACTATGTGAGAACTTTTACATAAAGTACGATCTAAAGACACAACAAAGCTCATTTATGTATTTCAATTTGGTCAATGCAGGGTGTCGCACGCTGTCTACTATAAAATATATATACTCAAAAAATAAATAGTTGTAGGTGAATATTTTCACTATTGTGAAGAGTAAAAATAATGTTAATTCCCACATTTAATAATTTTAATATTATTTTACATTTTCCATTTTCAAAATCAATCCTATATTCAGCGAACTGAACATAACAAACCGAGTGAAAACAAAACAGTCTGTTACATTCAACAAGTCCGATAAATCATTCAAACACATTAATATTTCATCAGTAATACACAAACCTCGGAGCACTGAAAAGAAGGGAGAGATGACAGGGGGATGTGGCGAGTCCAAAAAGAAAATATGTGCGAAATGTGTATTATTGCTTTTTATATCCAAAATCGTATTGCGCACTAGGTAAACCAGCATCGTTATTTGATCGACTTCACAAAATAATATAAATTCCTTAGCAAATTTTAATTACCACAACAAGCTTTTAACTTGTATGTACCACCTGTTTTACATAATAAAAAAAATTGACGTCCGTTTATTTGTACCACTTTGGACTAACATTAATTAATTAAATCATAAGTTAGGTGGTTTAGCAGTTAGGGCCACTGCTTTCTATTCGAGACCACCACATATCAATGACGTTTTTGAATTTTAAATTCTTATGTACCTTTGACGTTTTCACAATAAATCCTTCACAATCCCGTTAAGAAACTGAAAAGTTGTGTTTGAAGTCGACCAACTATTACCAACGTGCCGACTGACTGAACTGAACACTCTTATCCAGTGTGGGCCCTACAAACTTATAGCTGATATTTAACTACACAATCATGACATTTGACAATTGACGGTGACTGTCAGTCTTATATTTTTAAAATGTAATTTTCACGGAGGTGAACACACATCTAAGCATCCCTCAATGGCGGTCGGGCTTTCATTTTAATTTTCGTTTTTTAGTTTATTTGAGTGTTGTTTAGTGTATAATTTTGATAGTGTATATTATCCACTGAATGACTTGGAACAATAAACTTTAACAGAACAATTGAAACGCTTTCATTTTGCCGTCATTTATTGATGACTTGCAGCGGCCACGTGGTGGCTTCAGTAATGCTGCAATCATATTACTGGAGTCCTTCACCGTACACAGCACCCTAGTCGTAGGATTAGGGCTGTCTGTGTATCTCATGCTACTTACTTAGCAAAACCACTTGATACTGGTGAAATACTACAAAGGCAACGCCATAAATAAATTTTAGAATTAGAATTAATTTTTACGCGTAAAGTCTCTCCTTGGTTCCGTGATCGGCGATACAAAACCCTCTTTGAAAGGTATGCCATAAATTATTAAAATGTTTGCTGAACGTCTTAAAGCGAAACTAATGTGGAATCCTGAAGGTCTTATTAGAGTAGACAGATAATTTGTTTGTGTAACTTCGTTGGTTAGAATTGGTTTCGCTTTTGTTACTAAGTCAAGAAATTGATAGGTAGTCAACATTTCTAAGGCGGGCTTTGGATAAAATTCGAACAAAAAAACGTAAGACTTTTTGGTGTTTTTTATAAATTTCAAGTATTCAAAGTTTGATACTAACTATTTACATGCCAAAAGGTTTTAGATATTTTCAAAATCATTCAAATTTGTTTCTAACGTGGACGAACTTCTGTTTTTAGAATACTCGTCTTAGCTGGCAGTGACGTCGATAAATGGTTTTGCCAAATCTCTGAACATAGGATTTCTTTTTCTTTCTTTCTTTCTAAAACTAATTTAAGAAATGGCAATCCTTATAGACTATACTTAGTTGAACAGGTAGGTACCTAATCCGATGAGAAATGGTAGAAATAATAATATGACGGAGAGGTGTTTAAAAAAAAGTCGTGGGTGCTCGTGTTGGAGTAACGTGATTATATCAAATAAAGTACGAACCTGAGTGAGACTAAGTGTTATAACTCCAAGAACAAAGAAGTAATAAATTCGTATTAAGTTTCGAGTGTCTTCATTTGTAAATTATTATAACGTGTTTTGTATTCACACTCATATAAATTTCAACTTAAAACAACAAAGTTCGCGATACAATGAGTTAAGAGACTGAAGAAGTATTATATGATTTAATTTCAAACATTTCAATGACATTATAATTCTTAGTTATTATTTCAGTTGTTCGATCCGAACTTTGTATTTCTTTAAGTTTTTTTTCTTTAAGTTATTTCTACTGATACTTGTTTTATTAATGTCATTGTATCGTGTGGACGCGTGTGTGTGTGTTCATAGTGTGATAATGTTCTACTTTAGATCTATGTTCCGGAGCAAGGTGGGAGCAGTTTTATCTAAAATTTATTTCGGATGTACTTATATTTGTGGGCTAATATTTATAGATTTTATTTGATTACATAAACTGCTAATATGTTGTTAAATTGATTGTTATTGTGTTTCTTTTGTTTGCAATTAAGTGATTTTACTTACTTATTACCATGGATCAAAAATTACCGCACAAAGAGTCAGCTTACGCACATTAAAGATACTTAGACAATCAAAACCAAGAAAACAAATCATCTCTTAACTAAAACCAAAGATTATACCGGTTTAACAATCACACAATTTCTATCTTGAACACTCACTCATACATTTTGATGTTTCTGATATTACAAAAGCTAGCACTAAAGATTATTCACGTACTGAAATGTACATTGTACATTTTGCCTGATATAAAGCTGGATTTAGCAACGATAAAGTCCGTATAATGTAATAACGGGGAATATAGTTGTTTGCGGAGCCATTGTGTTGTGTGAAAGACGTCGGCAATAGCTAGCTAGTAAATAATGTAAGACTCACCTGAAGTAACTATGTGATAACGTTATTCGACTTCTTTTTTATCTGAATATAAATGCTATGTCGTTCGACTTACGACGGGCTGAACATGACCGACGACAGCCGACGACAGTTGACGACAGTCGATGACAGATGAAGTTAGCGCATAAGATTATGTTTGTTTGAAAATAGCTACTTCTGTTAATAGCACCTAGCGGCGGCCGTCGACTTTTTCAAAATGAAACTATAATGTTAGAGGTATTTGCCCGTGACTTTTGTTAGTTATCAGATAATACTTAAAAACTTGTGATCTATTATTAAGTTTAACATAATAAATTAAGTACAAGAATTGCAAAATAAAATAATTTTCTCATTATCACAAATCAGAAATTATAATCTATTGTTACAGTTACGTGCTTTGTAGTAACTGCTACGTTTTTGCTACGTCGTAGCCATTACGTAGCAAACATTAGATTTGCACCAAAGAGGCGGACATCGCGACACACGAACAACGTTCCTCTAACGTACCTCTCTAATGTGTAATTTAATTGTCTATGTTTTTACATGTATTATTCGTACTGTAATCTCACGGCCGGTCACTGTTCTCCTAAGGTACAGTTTTTACTAGTTTAGGAGTGCAGAGGCTCTTAGTTGTGTCAAACATGATACAATACCATTCGTAGTACAATTTGCTAGATACTTGTTTTTGTTATTATATTGTGTTTGTTTTGGATAATAAAGATTATTATTATTATTATTATTCTGCTGGTTTCTGCCCATGACTGTACACTAGGTTTTACTGCTCAGTGAAAGATCGACAAAACCGTCTTGGCTACGACATCAGTACTGGCTATAAACCGGGTCCTGGCTATCATTTGTTTCCGATGCGATTGTAACTTTACGAGCGATCAGACGCTCTTCTGAATCACAAGTTCTTGTCAAGTATTGAACGAGAATTTCTTAGTTTCTTTGTGTATAGGAATACCAAAGTGACCAAAGTTTGTTTCGTTGATTGACAAAGAAAATTTGTAGTGCTTGATTTCCGGTTACGAAATTGTTAATTTTGCTTTCAATTCCCTAAATAATCTGGGTTTTATTACTATGTAAAAGAATGATTGCATTTATTTTTCCATTGTTTTCTATATAATTTCCTATTTTTCCATTGTTTTCTATATAATTTCCGACAACTCTACTAAATTACTTACTGACTTCACTGTTGAGTTTAAAAATTCTAGATAACGATCTTTTTCTCTTTATTTCAGAATAACCAGATTCAATAACTCTTATAAATAAAAACATAAGCAAAAATGTTCTAAACCTTTTAACATTTTTTGTGAATAAAAATAAGCCCATTTATTTAATCCTTCTACATTTATTGTTTGATTAGATGTACTTTAATGTTGTTATAAAATAGTTGACCTTTTTACAGTTTGTGCAGATAACTTGATCTTTAGAACATAAGATTTTTTTTATTTGACCTTTATAAAAAAACTCTTGAAGTTCTTTGCACAAAGCAGAAATGTTTATAGATTTTTTTTCAACATTCTATTTTTATTTGAAAATGGGCTGAAGTCTTAAATAAATGCTAAAGCCTTAAGATTTGTATATTCTAAGATGATGATTAAAATTGCAAGCGAAGTTCTTTAATTTTATCTACTTATTTAAACATCATTGTGAGGAAACCTGCACATACCTGCGAGGAAATTCCAAAATGAGTGTAAAGTCGACCAATTCGCATAGGGCCAGCGTGGTCGACTAAGGCCTGATCGCCTTAATTGACCGAGCGAGCGAAGCAAGCGAAGCGTCTCTGTTTCAGCTTGGCCAAATTTGCTTTTGTATGTCCATCTGTTTGTGGATTTGTTTGTTTGTTTGTTTCACTCTACAGGTCGCGTTTCTCAACCGATTCTCGTGAAATTTTGTGAGCAGGTTTGATAAATTAATCGATTTTTTTTGTCGAGTCAGGTTTTGGAAATTTAAAAAAATTACGGAGTTATGGGGGTTGCCAGCTTACAAGGTCTACCGCTTAAGGCTGTTTTCCTCTACAGGTCACATTTCTTAAAATAAAATGAAATAAAATAAAAATAAAACAAATAAACATTAAAAATAAAAAAAATCAAGGGGTTGGGGATGTTTGTCGAGAAAAAAAAAATTTAGAAGATATATACAGACTCGCGAGGTCTACAGCTCACAGAGCCACTAGTTCTAGGTAGGCTCGAGTCCCCCGTTGGGACATATTAAATCATCAACTGCACGTCCCCACCAAGGAACCATCGCGAAAAACAGAAACAGCCAAAATATACTCATAATATTATCGATAAGAAAAGGAATCAGAAAAGGTGAAAGGGCGCTTATTCATCACAACCCTATTGGGAACTATTCCGTTCGGAAAAATATTGGCAATAAACGCGGAGGTGAGGTTACGATAATTTTACGGCAAATAAACTTGCTTATATTTCATTGGAGGAGTCTGGGAAAGCTCATAATAATATGATAGTTCGTTTTTCGTACCTATATTTTTTATTCAAATTGAAGCAAAAGTCGACAGATAAATTCCCTCTGGCCACATTGGCAACTGATATTTGCAACCAGTTTCCAAAGAAGAAAATATGTTCTTGTTACTCAGCTAGTTGCCAAAGACGATATTAATATGTCTATGGCCACAAACAGTCACTACCACACTCGCCTCCCTTTTACACATCCACACTCATACCCCTTCACACTTGAACATATCGTGAGCACCCCTTAAAGTGTGCGGCGGTAGGGGCGTGTAATGACACGACGAATGTCGGTGAAGAACTGCTCGTTTATTGAATAAAATACATAGGTATTTATAGTAAACTAGTAATGGTCTTTGAACCTTAGGTTTAGCCGTGACATTTACTTTATCTAAAACAGATCATATTACAATATTGAATTTAATACTCTTATTACATTGTTATTATAAACATCTTAATTAGGTTTCTACTTATATGGTGATAGTATTGAAATCTGATATTCAATGTTTATTTTATTAAAATACAATATATTTTTCCTTTGACATTCCGCAATTACGTCATACACTACATCTTTCCCCTTTTTTTTGAGACAAAAATTTATATTTGAATTTTTGGCTAAAATTATACAAATTACAAAATACAAATTACAAAAACTTATCTTTATTCTTTAAATACATTGTTTACCTTTTATCATCTTTTTTTTTAAACATAAATTGTTTATATCAACAAATTAATACATTTGCAACTCTTTAGATATTGTTTACGAATTACATTCTTGCAATATGATATGTCTGTCGGCTTACTTCTTTCTATCCTTATATTTCTACCATACAATATTTTATCCTATCCTTAATTATATTTGTAAAAGAAGATGGAAATCCTTTTTTGGATTTTGGAATGTGCTGTCTTGCTTTTTTGATGGTTTCTTTTTTTCGTTTTTTATTTCATCTCTAATTTAATTATTCATTCGTGATCTAATGATGGATACTGACGGTATTCTTAAAGAGGTTAGAGCTCGTTCCGTATTATTCGCGTTAGCTCACCATATACATTTATTTTATACTACTGTTCAGTTTTCTTCCAACAACGAACCAGTCTTTGTTAGCTGCTTTGACGCTCCTGCCGGGCATCCGTTGCTGTGTCCACACAAGCCCGCAGCCGATCTCTAAGAAGTTTTATACGCTGAACTTTCTATCTCCTTAACTAGCGTTGACTTGTGGGAGATCAGTTGTGAAGTTGCTCCAAGCGGTCTCTTCTGGCATGTCCGGTGGCGAAAGTGCGACTTATCGAGCTTCTTTTAATACTGGTAAGGCTTTGTTCTATTTTTATGTATAATGTTTTCTTTTCCTGATACTAATGCCTTTACATTCACTCCTTGATCTTCAATTACAGTATATGGTCCCGTGTATACTGGATCCAATTTTTCTCTATCTTCTTTTTTAATTAATATTAAATCTCCTATCTTATAATCAATTGAATTAGTATTTAAATCGTACTTTTTTTTTCTATCCATTTTTGTTTTTAATAAATTATTCCTAGCATCCTCTTGGGATTTTTGTAATCTATACTTAAGTTCCTTAGGATATGAGTTAAAATTATATATTGGTTCTACTTGTATTAAAATATTACTAGGTATTTTACATAATTTTCCAAACACCAATTCATACGGTGTATATTTTGTTGCTGAATGCACTGTTGTATTATATGAAAAACACCAATATTGCAACCAATCTGACCACTTGTGTGCTTGATTATCTGTTTGTATCCTTAAATAAGCTCCTAATGACTTATGTGAATTTTCCAATGAACCAAGACTCTCATGATGGTAAGCGGTTGATTGCATTTGTTTTACATTCAAAATTTTACAAATTTCGCGCATGGTTGATGATATGAATTCACTTCCCCTATCTGTTCCTATTTCTTGAGGGATTCCATAACGCAATATAAAATTATCTACAAAAACTCGTGCTACAGTTTCTGATTCCTTATTTGGAAGTGGGTAAGCTTCTACATACTTTGTTAGCTCACACTGTAGTGTTAATATATAATTATAACCATTTGTATCTTTAGTTAATGGTCCTACTAAATCCAAAAATACTTTTTCGAATGCTGTTGTCGCTGTGCTAGTAATGCACAATGGTTGCTTTATGTATTTGTGGAATTTCTGTTTTTGACATTTATCACAATTTTTTACATAATTTATAATGTCGCTATTCATTCCTGGCCAATAGTAATAACGTTTCACGTTATTGATCATTCTATGAATACCTGCATGGCCACTAGTTTGTAATAAATGAAAATCATTTAATATGACTCGCCTGTCATCTTTATTATTTACTTTTGTTGTAATTATATGTAACTCGATATGGTTTCCTATAATTTTTACCATGAGCATAAAATAATTGTCCTGAATTGGGTAATGGAGTTATTGTTATTTCTTCATCTTTCGCGCCTTGAATTGCGTCCTTTAATGATGAATAATTTCGTGCTGACACAATGGTACTTAACTTTTCATTTCGCAACCCTTCACTGAATTTACAAATTGCTGTTTTTTCATTAATGGGTTTTAAAACTTTATATGCCTCGGAATTGTTGTTAGCTTGCGAAATTGTGAGGTTTACAAAAAGATCTTCTATTTCCTGACCAAATTGTTCGATTGACCTATTTCCTTGTCTAACTAACATTAACTTCTTTTGTATAGCTGTATCCGATTGCCTGGTCAACAAGTGTTTTTTCATTTCATCAACCAATTGCTTTATGTCATTATAATTTTCCGATAATCTAAGTTTCGCATTTTGGGACAACCTTGTCTTAACCACAAAGTTTATCAATAATTGTTGATCTAAATCTCTAATCATTGTAGAGTATAACTCTATTGCGTCTATTAATTGCTTTGTGATGGCTTCTGAGCCATCCATGGTCGGTAATAACGATACCGCCGTTTTAAGATCAAAACTTTCCTTTGTAGACATTTTGTCTTCCTTGTCTTCCTCTTTGTAGTAATCTAATATTTTCATGTAAGTTTCCTCTATATTAATATAATACGACTCAATTATTTCCTTATCTTCTACAGATATCTGTGATTTTTCTACTTTACTACTGTATTCAATTATACATTCTTCGTATCGTTTATATAATAATTTTACCTGTTCAAGTTTACTTTCACCTAACTTTTCTTTTCTACGTTTAGGTCCTAGTTTCCTTATGTCTTCTTGCAATTTCTTAATTTGCTCATATATATTTATTATTTCCGACATAATACAATCATTATTAATTATTACTGAAGTATATTTTTCAATTTCCCCTTTATATTAAAATGCTACATCAAAAATAAAATAAAAGTTACATTTAATGAAAACTAATACCTTATATAATTTCTTCACGTTCGGAGCGCCTTATACGGAGCTATGTTGACGCATCGCCACTGCTACCACCTGACGTTCTATCTTCTTGGTAAGGCACTTATGGATCTTCTTGTAGATGAAGTAGATGATTCCCGCTGCTATCATTACCAATATCGCCTCGGTCATGTTGGTCACCGCTGTTTCATATGTCTCCTCTATTTGCGTCGTTTTTGCGCTGTTGCCGGCACCGTTCTGTGCAATTATGATCTCTTCTTTCTTATCTTCCGTTTTTGCTGCCTGGTTCCCCATAATTAGGCTGACTCGTAGACGTTCATTGCACTCGCTCCGCGATTCGCGACTTATTTGGCTCGAAGGTTACATTGCCAGTACTGCTCGGCAGCAGCACGCCTGGCCTGGCCCGGGTTACTATTACGGCTCGGAACCCATGGACCAGCACTACCACAAGGCAGTGCCCTGGCTAAGGGTCGCCATAAAGTGTGCGGCGGTAGGGGCGTGTAATGACACGACGAATGTCGGTGAAGAACTGCTCGTTTATTGAATAAAATACATAGGTATTTATAGTAAACTAGTAATGGTCTTTGAACCTTAGGTTTAGCCGTGACATTTACTTTATCTAAAACAGATCATATTACAATATTGAATTTAATACTCTTATTACATTGTTATTATAAACATCTTAATTAGGTTTCTACTTATATGGTGATAGTATTGAAATCTGATATTCAATGTTTATTTTATTAAAATACAATATATTTTTCCTTTGACATTCCGCAATTACGTCATACACTACACCTCACACCCCATTTTATACACACACAACTTACGTATGAAGCAGTCTGTCAACCTAAAAACTTGAATTGCATGATAAATTAAAATGCCATTGGCATCTTTAAAGATATACTCGTATGCTAGCTATTTCCTTTCGTACTCACTGTAATACTTTTATTTTTATTTCTACCATCATCATCGTGTGGGTTGTAAGGTCGACAACCGACCTCACAAACCTGTTTATACAACAGCTGTAACAATACGAATCTGTACTAAGTTTCTCTTAACTCCCTAGATTCGTATTGTTACAGCTGTTGCCTTAAAGTTTACGGACTAGGAATTCTTCTTCTTTGCGTGTCGATGACAAATTAATTCTTTCTGGCCCAGAACTTAGCCACTTTGACTACACTATTTGTGGCGTCCATTAAGTCCTGCTGCGAACAGGTGACAGGGCAAGCAGGACAGGACGCTAAATGAGCCATGGGGGTTCCTCTTATCTCGCATAAACTTGATTGTCCGAAACTCATTTTGCATAACACTTATAGCTTAAACGATTATGGCCGAATAATCACTTCGCCTAAATATTTACGTGGCATAAGACTCATTTCGCCTAAAACTCTTTTCGCACAATTTTGAAACTTCGAAGTTTCGTTTATTCAAATTTCTTTTCGTATAACCTTGTTTCTGGACTGCACCGCTCCACACACACAGTCTATGTTTGGGTTTACCGAGAATCCCCACCTGAACATATTTTCCTTGTTCCGGCCGACCTGAGTCCAAAGTCGATTTAAAGACTTCCAGATTAGCCATCTCAGAAAGTGGGACTAAGGGATCCGGAAACGGTGTTCGAGCACGCCACATGTTGCATCAGCTGTGAGAGGGTAGACGTATTTTAAAAAAATATTCGACTTTTCAGTCTTTGCGGCGGTAGCTCTTGCCCATGTAGGGGATGCCGCACGTCTTCATCCAACTTAGCCCTCTCTCGCGAGCTTTACAGGTTATTTCCTAGTTTAGGCGCCAGATCCCCATAACATAAAGTCATACCCACAACATAATGTCAGGTAGGTAATTTTAGAAATATGACTTTGTTCACCTACTTTTAACTGTTAAAATACGCTGATACTGCCATTTTTTAAAATACAGTTATTTTGTCGACTATTTAAAAACTCTTGAATGACACTTTGCAATTTTATTATCGCATTCCAGATGTTGCGTACATTGTACAATGTAAGTACATTGGTGCACTTACAAATAAAACTATCAGTGTTGAAGATTGCTGTCTCGGTGAGGGCAGTAAAAGTGTAATAGACTTTTTATGTACTTCTTCCGGGTACATGCCTTGGAAAATTAAAGGGGTTTTGATGGAAAAACTTTTAATAGGTACCTATTTATAATATATAATACCTACTAAAAAGAAAAAAAGATAAAACCCAATTTTTTCAGAAGCTTTGCTATTACCTATAAGAAGATGGCAAAGGAATTATATTATATTTTATTTACAATATTAGTACTGTGATAGTACCTACTTTAGTTATTTTTTTCCCCCCACATCAAACAGTGTACTCTTGTAGTTTCTGAAATACTTCAAATATGACATTTTGGATTGAGAAAATTATATAACTGTTGAATTAAAAAAATTTGAAGGAACTGGAGAAAATAATGACGCTGGAGAAACTAACAACACTGGATTAATTTTATTAAAGAAACTGGAAAGCATATGTAACTGGAGGAACTGAGGAAATAAGAGAAACTGGTAAAACTGGAAAACTGATGAATTTGATGAAATTGGAAGAACTGAGCCAAATGGAGAATTTTAGGAAAATGGAGAAAATGAGGAAACTGGAGAAACTGAGGAATATAGAGAAACTAAGGAATTTAGATAAATTGAGGAATTTGGAGAAACTAAGGAAACTCATGAAGTTGGGAAAATTGATTAATTTGGAGAAACTGTAAAAACTGACCAAAACTGATGAATGAAGATGAAATAACTGAGAAAATTATGCACACATTGTTCAATACTTTGGAGAAACTGATGAATTTGATGAAATTGGAAGAACCGAACAAAATGGACAAACTGCGGAAAATGGAGAAAATTAGGGAACTGGAGAAACTGAGGAATTTGGAAAAACTAAGGAAACTGAAATGTGATGAATTTGTAAAAAAATATTATTACTTTTATAGACGTTTGTGGCAGTGAAGGTCGAAGAAAAGCATAACATGAAAATTCTCGAATATTCTCGTTTAGAAAACAATATAGTTCAGAGGACATAGGTATCAACTTTGCTATAAATGTTCAAGGGGCCAAATTTGGTACACCTGTTCTTTAGATCCTACTCTTTAATATAAGAAGGGTTGTCCAGCACGGGGGGCCCCGTGAAGGGCTTTTTACAACATGATTTCCTACCACAAGGGACGAATTCGAATTTTTGTTCGTTATGGAGCTAGAAAGTGATGTAGAGCTCTGAAATTTGGTACACATGTGGTATTTGAAATTTCAAAGGTTACAAGCAAGTGTTCCAGGGCACACAGTAATTTTTTAGGGTTCCGTAGTCAACAAGGTTTCGCCATATGTCCGTCCGTCCGTCTGTCCACGGCTTAGCTCTGAGACTCTTAGTGCTAGAAAGCTGTAATGTAACATGGACATACATATTAATAATGCTAACAAAGCTGTTTAATAAAATAATAAAATATATATATTTTTAGGGTTCCTCTGGTACACGTGAAATGGGGGTTAATTTATTTTTCATGACTACCTTATAGTGTGAGGTATCTTTGGATAGGTTTTTAAAAAATATTATGGGGTTGCGAAAACTACTTTTCGATTCTAGCGTTTGAGAAATATTATTTTGTTTTAAAGTGCTCATTTTTGTTAGAGTCCAGTTCCTCCCCTCTACCAACGAAACCATTGTATTTAAAAATGTAAAAAACCACATAGTAGTAGTTTTAAATACGACGACTGAATTTACAAACCAGTTACATGGACCTTCGCAGAAAATGGCCTTTTAATTCCGTCGGCTTGAGCGCGATTAAAACCAATAATACATAATTTTAGGCACAACATTCTCTACTGGATACAATGCAGAACGCTACATTATTGCCGGTTTGCCAATGTGCAGTTTACAGGCAAAATACACAGACAGACACAGAACAAAGTGGTGTCAAGAGCAAAATACTGCATTTACTTGTATCATCGAATGAAGTTGCGGCTCTCTTTACCCGATTTAGGAACTTGGCACTACACCTTTTGTTGTACATGGCATTTAGTGTGAGTGTGATTGAGGCGCTGCTGGTGCAAGCTTTGCTAGTATTTGTGTGTCATAGAGTTTTTTGGCTGTCTCGTAAACTTCTATACTGCAATGTGCTGTGGATACTTTATTAAATGCCTTGGAACGGGTAGTAGGTAAGCCGCAGAATAAGCAACAATCGGAAGAGAAGTAGTCTTTTTAGCACGAGTCCTGATAGGATCTCTTTTGTGCCAGTTTTTGTGCATGACCTTTTCTTTGCGCGTTCAAGTCTGCTGTTGCTAAACTTGAAATAGTAAAGTTTTGTGCCATTTTGCTTCTCTAGCTACAAAGGTTTCCTTTAGTTCAGCACCCTTATTCAAAGCAAAAACATCAACGCCCAATGGCACTCTTCCAAGGTTCTCAAATTCAACAAAATTTTCAGCCAATTTAGAGTAGCCTACATACTTGTCAGTAGCGTTGAGCTCTTGTATATCTTTTTGGCATAGTATGCATATTTTCCAAATTAATCTTTGAATTTATAATTCTCCACCGAACTAATGTTACACAGTTAAAATTGATTCCACATCCTTAATAAACAACATCAACATCAACATCAACATCCTTAAGTGTAACTAAAACAATTTTTATTTCGTTTATATTACCAGAACCATTATAAATGCTGTTGTCACAAAAATGCAGCACACATTTATAGCATTTCACTTAAAAAACTAATCACACAGCACATCTCGGTAATAGCTTAAAATGCTATCATGGAACAATTGAACTTATTATAATATTTTTTGATAATTTGCTAACGATTTTTAAAGGCAGTCGTTTATTTTATTTTTTTATAATGCTACGTTACTCCTCTGCAAAAAATGCAACATAGTCTTAACGCTGCCTTATTGTCAGCTGGTCTCCGGATGAACTTGAACAAGACTAAGGACAACGAACTAATAATTCCGGAACCCATTTCGATCTATGGTGAAGTGCTCGAAGCTGTCCAAGAATATGTCTACCTCAGGCAAACATTGCAGTTGGGTAGAGACAACTTCGAGCGTGAAATCGCAAAAAGAGTACAGTTGGGCTGGGCAGTATTTGGAAAACTGTGTCATCTTCTCGTCGCCACTACCACAATGCCTAAAGAGCAGGGTGTATAACCAGTGCATCCTACCCGTTTTGACATATGGAGCCAAAACGTGGAACATGACAGTGAAGCTGGCTACATGCCACTCAGCGAGCCATGGAAAGATTTATGCTTGGTATTTCACTACGGGATAAAATCCGAAACGAAATCCCGAGGACTGAGGTAGTTGATATCGTCCAGAAGTGTAGCAAGCTGAAGTCGCAGTGCGTTGGCCACGTCTGTATTATAAACGATGAGAGTTGGAACAGACGGGTTCTTGAATGGAAAACTTGCCGTGTGCCCTGGAAAACTTGCTTGTGGCCATAAACACAATGCCGCATGTGTACCAAATTTTAGATGTCCACGTCACTTTCTAGCTTTATAACGAACAAAAATTGGTAGAGGAGGCGGACTGGACTATAACAAAAATGAACACTTTAAAACTAAATATTTTTCAAACGCACGCCGAAATAAAAAAATGGTTTTCGCAAAAACGTTCGTTTCGTTTTAAAACCCTATCCAATGATATCTCACACTAAAAGGTTGTCAAAAAATAAAAAATAACCTCTTCTTATTTTAAAAGTTTACTTACATCTTAGTTTAAAAAATCTTTCGTAATAAGATGATTCCATCGCAAATAATAACTGGCCAAGCACGTGTTGGACCACGCAAAGTGTAGGGTTCCTTAGTTATTTTTTTAAACCCTATCCAACGATACCTTACACCATAAGGTATTCGTGAATTTAAAAATAACCCCCACTTCACGTGGACCAGAGGAACCGTAAAAAAAATTAATTCGAGTACAGGCACAGAATCTACAGACTCTTCTGCTTTGTTTGAAATCTGCCCAAAACTAACTTTATTTGTTTTATTTTTATTTAACAAATCAAATTCATCCAGACTGTGCCTTTACAAACACAAATAGCACATCACACAAAATTTCAACAGCAGCTCATATACGTCCCCACCAAGGGGCTCGAACCTACCCTGAATTAGAGCGGTTAGGCCTTAGTTGACCACGCTGGCCCAGTGCGGGTTGGTCAACTTCACACACAACCTTTGAATTTCTTCGCAGGAGTGTGCAGGTTTCATCACGATGTTTTCCTTCACCGTAAGAGCGTTGAATAAACGTTCATATGAGTTCGAAATTTGAAAACATATTGGTACGTGATGGGGATTGAATCCGCATCTCCAACGACGCTCACAAAATATGTTTTAAGATTTTCGTGGTTGTTCACTACACTAACATTCTCACAAAATTTATCCCCGTTAAATTCAAATCTGCGAAACGAGCTGAGCCGACAGGCATACTAACTAACCAATTAGGCTCCTGAACTATTAATAAATCACCTTTTCAATGTCATTAATAATATTATCATTGACTTGCCATTCCAAGTATAACCTTAATGTTACCTTTAAAAATAACAACAGCAGCGCGTTCACCCGCTACGACAGAACTTGACTGATGGGTTGACATTTATTTTGTAAACACATCAGTCCCCATTGTTGAGTTCCTGAAGGAAGATAAAATATTCTCTGAGCGTGTCGTAAGGCATTGTTGAGAAAATGTCACAGATGGGTGAGGTGAGCACAAAACGTGGAAATCAATTACTTGTGGAAGGAAGTAATTACTTGTGCTTGAAAATTTGTAGTCTAAGAGAAACAAAAACTATAATCGCTGTCTACCAATGGCCGGAGGACTCACTTCAGAACGCAAGCTCTTACAACTCCATACAACCGTCGCGTTTTAAATGCCTACTGAGTAGTAGGCATTTGAGGTAGGTAGGGTAATGCCTACTACTCAGTAGGCATTTAAAACGCGACGGTTGTATGGAGTCTCTAAGTTGTGCTTATGGTGAGAAGAAATAGAGTTATTTACTAACAAAATGCGCACAGAGCTTCCAGGAATATTTGCTATGCTGTACGACTGATTGCGCCTGCGTGGTGACGACGAGGACGCGACGACGACGGCGGCGCGGCCTTTCTGTTTTGATACTCCCAACTCACCCCCCGACTGCGGGGTGGGGTGAGTCTGAGGTGGAGAGCGACCATTCTGTACATAATATTCTGTACTAGGCTCAACTAAGCCGCAAATCTGATCCCTAGTTAACCTTGCGGGACCTACATAAGACACAATATGAAGGGAACTATCACCAAATGCAACCCGAATAATTCGTTAATAACCCTATCCAAGGTCTAGACAAAGACCTTAATGATTAAAAAAGAAAAACATTCAGTGTAATCCAAAATTCACCTCTGCACAGCTCAGTTGGCAATCCCCCGCTTTCGAAACTGAAACTAAATATAATCTCCTTTAACAAATTGTGAGCTGCCCGCTCATTACCATATTTCTACCCTCCGGCTGAACGTCAAAGGTTTCTATTCTTGCCCCCACAAAGGAACCGAGTCAGCGAAATGACTAATATTTATGTTGCTTGGACCATGTCTTCTTACGGGCTGATTTAGTATCTGCAGGCTTGTCTAGAATTATACGGGTTATTCTTCCCTGACTACAGCGGAGTTGGCAAGTTTCTACCTTTTTAGTTTTGTACTACTAAATTAACCGAATATGACACGTGTCAATCACCTTTGAGTATAATTATATAATATGGAAGACACTTACATACTTTATATGTATATTATTTTGTGTACATATTTTTCTATAATATATGCAATGGTGAAAATTCCTGAATGCACAATTAGACAGACATGCTTCCTTGCGATTGAAGTTTAATTCGTATAAAAATTAACTTTCTGTGCTTAAAGACAAACTTTTGTTGAAAATTCAATTCAATTCATATGAGCTTTAACATTTAAGCACACAGGAAAATTAATACTTAATCCAACAAAAGAGAACTTTCCGTGTCTCGGTTATCTCTGGTGAAAATAAAATAGAAATAAAAAGTTTTGTAAAATAATAAAGTTGCCGTCTGAGGCTTAATTCTGAAAGCGACAAGACAATTCACTGAATTAGTTTAAAAATGGATATCTGATGTCACTATTCTTTGTGGCCTGTCTGTCTTAATAATTCATATTCAGCACGGAATAAAAAAAACATTATCACCTTTAGCTTATAATAGGTACAGTTATTTTTCGTCTATCAACAGTCAACACCATACAAAATGAAATGAAAAAAGCGGAACTTCATTTAGTTATCGGTTTTTCCGTTTCGGCCGAGTAAGCTCTACATTTTATTATACTTCAAAAGTATCAAACCTATAAACACATTTTTTTTTATCCTGTTACCATTTAATACAACTGACACCGACGGTAACTTTATTTTAAAAAATTGATCTAAAAGTGAAATTCAAATTTTATGAGTAGCTCGTTAGCATCGTTTTAAAAAGGGATCTATACCTCTCAAAAGGTACCCCCTCCACACTTACCATGGAAAAGGCTAAGACGTACCATTTTAGTGAGCCCTTTTCTCCATATAAAAAAAACCTCATTACCACCAATTTGACGAATTGTCGCACTACTTTAGTGAGTTTAATTTAGGTGACAACCTTAAATTTATGATAATAGGGAAAGTAAGAAACATGAGCGAGCCAAAAGTTTAGCCATAAATAATGAATGTAAGTACATACTTCGCCTGTATTCACTTTGCTAAAGGCAAAATTCATGTCCGACAATTATAACTTCGTGTCTTTTATTTTATTTTAGTCTCGTATTTAGTAAGCGGGTGTTGGTTAAGTAACTTTCGGTAATATGGCGGTAAGTCTAATGCTAAATACGTTAATACATTATAAAGCAGAAAATTAAACATTTTGTCTATCTTGGACAGGACTCGAACGCCCATCTCCTTGGCTATCTGGGCCAGAAACAGGCGCATTACCAATTATGCTACCAAGCTCTGTGAAAGGTCGACGAAATTAATAAAATAATTAATTTATAATAGGGAATATGCATAAAAAATATTAGATTTTTTCATAGTTCATCTGAAAGTATACAAAAATAGAATACTTCTGTTTTGACAGAATCGAAATTGATCGAAAAACAAACCAGATACAACATTATTAAACAATTAATATCTGTCCCTCTTTTCATCATCAACGAAAACAAAATTTTCTATGGCGGATGTATGGCCCACGTGACCAATGACGTCAATGGTCATGTCGGACATATCTCTGTCTAATCATCAACTTTTTATTTGTTTATCTGGAACTTAAAATATTTCGATTAATGAATTTTGAAAAAATGTGCATATTCCCTATGCGCCTGTTTCTGGCCCGGATAGCCAAGGAGATGCACGTTTGTCCTGTCCAAGATCGACAAAATTTTTCATTTTCTGCTTTATAATTATTAAATATTTCGTTAACAGACGTAATCTTCTATGCTAAATACATTGTTTTGTATCCTTGTTACTTCTACTAAATATTAAAGTAGAGAAAAGAATACTTAATTTAAAGTAGAGGGATGGCATACATGATTATTGGCATAATTATTACCTTCTACAGTATCAACCTATCTGTGAAATGAACGAGGACACGACAGCTGTTAATCTACGAGTAAAAGTTGAAGTTCGCTGTAGTTCATTTTGGCCATTGCACAGATCCTCTAGTAGGTCTGCAAATACCTATGTCTATAGGTATTTGGATTCAACATTCTGGCTGGAATCTGTTTTATTGAATAACTTTTACTCATTTAATTTACTAAGGATTGGCCGATATCCCAGGGTCGAAATCAGTAAAAAAAAAAAATTAAAGAAAAAAAACCTTTTTTAAAAACAAGCTTTTATTATTTGTTAAGAAAATGAACTAAAAAGTTAAAAATAAATTAACTCTAATTAGAAGTATAACACTTTATAAGTTCATTGTAACCTTTAATGATAATTAAGCTTCTTTGTCTACGACAAAATAATTCCATATCGTAATCATATATTTTTAACACCAAAACTTTACACCTTAATTATTAAATCTTCCCGTTTTTATTACAGTCTCAATTTTATAAATAAAAAAGCGTGTTACATTGTGATAGCTTAATTATACCATCAAAATGTAACACGCTTTTATTATTTATAAAATTGAGACTGTAATAAAAACGGGAAGATTTAATAATTAAGGTGTAAAGTTTTGGTGTTAAAAATATATGATTACGATATGGAATTATTTTGTCGTAGACAAAGAAGCTTAATTATCGTTAAAGGTTACAATGAACTTATAAAGTGTTATACTTCTAATTAGAGTTAATTTATTTTTAACTTTTTAGTTCATTTTCTTAACAAATAATAAAAGCTTGTTTTTAAAAAAGGTTTTTTTTCTTTAATTTTATTTTTAACTTTTTAGTTTGTTTAATTCGAGATTTACTACGACGTAGTTAGTAGCGCGTAGCAGCGTTTTTCCCTTATGTAGTCCGTAGTACGTTCACATAATAATATGCTGCTTTGAGCACTTAAAGTTTATGTATTTTATTTGTATTTAAATATTTCATTTTTTTGTTTGTAGTAGGGTAAACTAATGTTTAAATTAGTTATGTAATCACAAGTTAGTTATTTGTAACATTTCTCATTCTATCCATTTCTTTTAATGCATCAACATTACAAGGTTTCTTCGAAGTCAACTTGGAGCAGTCAAGTTCTTCGATTCGAAGTCCTGCTAAAGACTTAACTCTGCTTAAAGCCACATAAGCTTGACCAGCAGCAAATAATTTAGAGCCTAGATAAATAACAGCATGATCTACAGTAGTTCCCTGCATTTTGTGCACAGTTGAAGCCCAAGACAAGACAATCGGAAGCATTCTTCTTTCAGCTGTGCCGTAATTAAATTTAGCAGGAAATTGAATTGATTTAGGCTGTATTATGTGAATGCCATCCTTGCCGAGGTCCATTGTAGAGGGATAAGGGCTTCAGTACAACAGGGTTCGCCCTGGTACCCTGAGGCGCAACGTTAGCGATATGAAATGTTTATACACTCTCATACCATTCAGCCCTCGGCACGTGCTCACCTTGGCATTGGGGCATCCATCTAATCAATCAGACATAATAATATAATAATCCACATTCATAACAAACGGAACGAACTTTTTCCCAAATCTGTTGGAGTTGCATATTCACGCCAACTAAGATGCTCGTCAAAACGAATCAAATGAGCGCAAACTCGATCGGGTTGCGTCGTTTAATTACGGAGTTCCTATGACCACCTTCCAGCTCCATCATCAGACCCTGGTTACCATATAGTATCACAGTACTCGACAAGACGAAACAAATGGGCCTAAACTCGATGGAGTTGCGTCGTTCCGGAGTTCCTATGGCCACCTTCCAGCTCCATCATCAGACCCTGGTTACCATGTAGTATCAAAGTACTCGTCAAGACAAATCAAATGGGCCCAAACTCGGTGGGGTTGCGTCGTTTAATTACGGAGTTCTTATGGCCACCTTCTAGCTCCATCATCGAGTCTGATTTAGTATCAAAGTATTCGTCAAGACCAATCCAACAAGCCCAAACACGACTATGTTATGTTGTGTATTTGTGGAGTTCCTGTGACCACCTTCCAGCTCCATCATGAGACCCTGGACATCACGTAGGACTGAAGATCTAGTCAAGACAAATCCAACAAGCCCAAACATGACTAAGTTATGTTGTGTATTTGTGGAGTTCCTGTGGCCACCTTCCGGCTCCATCATGAGACCCTGAACATCACGTAGGACTGAAGATCTAGTCAAGACAAATCCAACAAGCCCAAACATGATTAAGTTATGTTGTGTATTTGTGGAGTTCCTGTGGCCACCTTCCGGCTCCATCATGAGACCCTGAACATCACGTATGACTAAAAATCTTGTTAAGACAAAACCAACAAGCCCAAACACGACTAGGTTGTGTTGTGTATTTGAGGAGTTCCTGTGGCCACCTTCCGGCTCCATCATGAGACCCTGGATATCACGTATGGCTAAAGATCTTGTTAAGACAAATCTAACGAGCCCAAACACGACTAGGTTGTGTTCTGTATTAGAGGAGTTCCTATGGCCACCTTCCGTCTCCATCATCAGACCAGCTCCAAGGTACCATAATATTGCATTGTCATCCGATTTATACATGAATGCAAAATTTCAGCTCAATCGGAAACTGGGAAGTGGATCAAATTTAACTTGCAAGATTTGATTACAGACAGACAGACAGACAGACAGACAGACAGACAGACAGACAGACAGACAGACAACGGGACAGGTGAAACTAAATAAAAGCTTGTAAAAATAGGGGCAACTTTTGACCAGAAGAACAATCTTATCGGCTAATAAAAAAATGCTGTATTTAAGCCTTCATTTCTCTCTTTGAATGACATTTTAATCAATCAAATATTATTATAGTTCTACGACTCAACGTAAACAATAAAAACCCCAAGACTTGAAATATTAAAATGCTTCGCAATTTGATTTGTAGCATTCTCTGTTTCAATAAAAAGTTTACAGTTAATTGCTATTGTATCGCAGAACCAGTCGAGACAAATGAAATTTTCTAATAAAAAACGAGCAACGTTAGCAGTTCCAGCTTTCTGCACTATTCGAAATTATATTAAGGCGCTGGTACATAGTGGCCCATGCACGGCGCACGGCCAGTGGCCACTCGCCACTAAACGCTATACAGATGTTCACAAAATGGTCAATTGTTGCTGCCTGGCGAGCAATCACGAATCACGATGGACGGGGCGATGAATTAGCGTAAAATATGATATTGAATTAATTTTAAGTCCCAAATTGCTGACTTAAAAACTTGAAAGTCTCTTTATTATTCCAGGATAATGACATTTTATCGATTAAAAATAAATTTATCCACAAATGATACTCCGTCAGCGAGTGAACAATGGCCTCTGTGTGAACACTACCGATATGCCACGATTCCTTTCATGTGTGCTCAAAAAACCGACAGCATCGCCATTGCCCGCCATCATACGCCATTGCCCCCTGTACACAATGGTGATGGTCTAATAGTGGACCATGATGGGCCACTGTGTACTGGCGCTTTTATGCTCTGTAGCGTTCATGTCGCAGTCACAAAGGAAAATTCGTTAATTAGCTTAAATACATTAGTGACAACTATGTGAAAAGCTTTTAAAGCTTCTTAAAACTTTAACGCTGAAAGCATTACGGGATAATGATAGATTATTTTTTGTCTGGTAGTTGGGTCTTACATTCATGCCTTTTATTATTTTTAATGAATATTGGATAGGTATTAGCGTTGCCAGCCTAGTTACTAATTCGACTAGCTTTAGAGTTTTTAAGGTGCCAAAAGGCCGTAGGTGGCCGAAACTAACGTACATTTCAAAGTACCGAAGACAAATTATCCCTTAAACTCGTACTTTTGTTTGTAAACAACATAATATTATCTTAAATATTTTTTTTTTGTTTTTATTAAATTTGGTGATCTTCTTTAGTACCAAACAAAATTTCGAACATTTTCTTTTTTCCTTTTTTTACGGCAGGTAGAGTTTGCCCAAAACGAAGTCAGAAATCAAATTCCAAATTTAAACAATTAAAAAGAAATACTTACAAATTTGCTATTGATACTGTATTGAGTAGGGAATAAAATTATATTTTTTTTAAATATAAAATATAAAAGAAAAAGCCGACAAAAAATATATTTTTATTTCTACTTTTTCCATTTTTCTGGGCCAAAAATAAAGCTTAATTACCAAGTATTTAAAAATCGTGCGTTTTAAAACCACTGTTAGCCAGCTCCATTCGAAAAAGCCATCTATGAGCTGGCCAGACCTAGCTTATTGGTTTGTTGAGTAAGTTTGGTCAGATCTGATGAATAGAATCCTTTGTCCTTTAACTAGGACTAATTTTTGATGTCAAAAAATGATTTTATTAAATCTTACTTCGATTAAAGACATTCCTATCTATTTTTTTTAGGAACTTGACGTTTTGCGTATAGTATATTGATAATTTTCGGAGTGAGATTTTTTTTGTAAACTATAAAAATGTGCTTACAACAGAAAATACCAAATATGAATTTATTTAATAAAAAAAAAAAAAATTATTCACAATAATATGCGGTCTATTGATACCTACGTGTTTCCATTTTCCATTTCACTTTGTGGATTTGTATCTGTGAGGCTGGTGTGTGGCATTGACATTGCGGTTCCATCAGCAATAATGACAACGTTGTAAGCGACGGCGGTCGGAAACTGAAAAGCTTTGTTGTAGCAGTACACTGCGTCTGGCTGTTGGTTGAACTCATAGAACTCAAAATAACGTTATTTCCACAAGTTTACAAACTGAAAGAAGATTTGTTATTTTTACTTTGTATTTGTTTGTTTCTTTGTCTGTTTTTTTACTGTTATTGACGGTTTGTTGCGAGGAAAAATCCTCCCACCGGAAAACAAATTAGGAGTACAGAGGCTTCGAAATAAACACTCGTAGACTTTAATGTTTTGGGGTAAAGTTCTATCGAACTAGTATAGTTTTTAGTCAAAAACAATAAAACTTTGTATTTTCTTTTTAGCATTGAGAATAATAAATTAAAATTGGAAAGGCCGGGGCTTGTCTGTAGGATGCACCCATACCGGTGGGCTAGGATTGCTCCCTTGTGGGTGCCCAATGATAGCCGACGGGGGAGAGGCACAGCTCGAAAACGATGGCGAGATGATCTCGACGATTTCAAAAATGATTAGGAGCACTAGCACAAGATCGAGAACGGTGGAAGAAAAAAAGGGGAGGCCTTTGCCCAGCAGTGGGACAGCTCATGCTAGAGAGAATAATGACAATAATGATTTATAGTTTAAGAACTAAGCACTACCACATTTTTCATTGTTATTATAATTCGCCGTGTGCTGACGGCAGAATAGAATACATTTGTCACTAACCCCTACTCTTCCCGTGGGTGTCGTAAGAGGCGACTTAGGGACTACACATTGAACAGGGAACGGGCAGCAGCGCTCTCTGATACAGTAACCTTTTAATCTGCGATCTCCAACCCACCTGCCAAGCGTGGAGATTATGGCAAAACCCTCCACTTAAGTGGAGGAGGCTCATAGTCCAGCAGTGGACTGTAACGGGCCGTTTATTATTATTTATTATTACTCTTCTAAAATCTCTTTACGATACAACCTAAGCGTAGGTCAACGCAACGAACCAAAAAATGAGAAATAGTACCTTACTACAAAATGTTATATAATAGACAGACCGCCAGGCGAAACCAATTTCGGCTACGGCTAAAGCTTTTAAACGTATGTTCTTTTTAATGGTTTGCCCTTTCGTTTGGTGGACGTGTGGTGCCGGAACCTTATACACTGATAGTATCTTCATGCCGATCTTGCATGGAATATTGCTGTCACTTTTGGGAAGGGACCTTGCTGCACTGGACTCGGTGGAACGCAGAGCCAAGAGAATCATAGGCGACAAAAAACTGGTGGAAGCTAAGCTTCACAGCTTGGCTCATCGTTGCAAGGTTGCCTGCTTATCAGTATTTTACAGGCTGTACTTCGGGGAGTGTGCTCAAGAGTTGCATGAACTCATTCCGCCTTCCCCCTTCTTTCATCGGACGTCCAGACGCATGGCAGGTTACCATCCTTTCTTGGTGATCCTCGCTTGCGCACCAAACGCTTCTCAACATCTTTTATAATGCGTACTGCAAAGGAGTGGAATCTCATGCCGGCGTCTGTATTTCCGAGCACATATAATCCGACTCTTTTTAAAGCCAGAGTGAATAGGCTCCTTCTGGGTAAGCTCGCTACATCGTAGATCCCATCCCTGCTCTCGGGCTGGATCGGGGTCAAGAGCAAACCCATACAATATATAAAAAAAAAACACTGATAGTAGGTTTGTGAGGTCGGTTGTCGACCTTACAACCCACACGATAATGATGATGATGACTGATGGTAAATAACAAACCTGATCTATTCTTTCTTCCTGAAACTTAAATGAACATAAAACTGAGAAGCTCAAACATATTACAATACCAAAGTAGAATAATTAAGCCGATATGAATTATCTTGCAAGACTCAACCCTAGCTCAGAAATCAGTCAACTTTGCACAAATATTGTGCTACCATTCCTGAAACTGATTAGGTAGAATATTCGAACTAATATAAACCTGAGATATTCACAAAACTCGATTTTCAATAGCAAAGTAAACAAAAGCCTTGATATTCCGACTCAAACGATAACTTTTCCTCATAGTTTGGGCAACATCTGCGGGTATTTTAAGAGCAAATAATAAATAAAGTTTTGTAGGTCAGAGTTCGCTTGTTAAATTGGCTAGGTACCACATAGACTAGTATTATAAGCTTCTGTATATTTACAATGATATAAGGCTATTTTAGTCTGGATATGTCGTCATAATGTTAGCTAGTTTTAGATTTAGCCTGTTGTGTCCCACTGCAGGGCAAAGGCCTCTCTCCCCTTCTTCCATTCATCTCTTTTTTGGGCCATGTCTTGCCATTTAGTGTTAAGGGCGAATAATTCGTCGCACCATCTCCTCCGTGGGCGACCTCGACGTCTTCTGGTGTTCTCGAGGGCCCAGTCGGTGGTAATCTTTGCCCAAAGATCGGATGGCATTCGGGAAACGTGACCGGCCCAATCCCATTTAAGGTAGGCGGCCTTCTGACCCACATCTGCGATCTGCGTTTGGGAACGCAGCGTAGTGTTTCGTACTCGGTCTGTCAGTTTGACTCCAAGTAAGCGTTCCATGTTCCGCTGGCAAACCTTGAGTTTGGACTTCTGGTTGTTGGTCAAAGACCAGGTTTGAGCTCCGTAGGTAAGGATGGGAAGAATGCACATGTCCATGAGTTTTCGCTTCAGGGTAAGCGGGAGGTGTAATAAATGTATAAATGTAATAAATATGTTGACGAACCAAATATTTATTTGCAATAACTATGAAAACTTTTTTTTGTTGTTGAATGAAAGAATTTATACCGTTAAAAGATAAAAGAAAGATAAAGATACAATTTATTTCATACATTTTATTTTTATTTTGTATTGAAGCCACAAATAATTTTGAAAAATTTAATAGAGTACAAAATTAAATGAATCAATATAATTATAATAATTAAATTAGCTTCGAAAATAAACAACACGTATATATTATAAACATTTTAAACGAAATGTCGCTTGAAAGATATCGTTCACAAGTCAACATTAACAAAGCGTAGGTTAATTTATGGAAGATTCGCACAACCTTTACTCCAGCAGCGTTGCAAACAATATTCTTTCATGTAGCCTAGTCGTTTCTAGCGAATTTCTACATCAGGGCAACAATATTTTTAAGCCTACCAGCGTTTTTTAATTGTACCCAATTAACTTTTTTGCCCTTTGCTTTGGGTAAGCCAATTACATTACTGGAGTTTGGCATTTTTACTCCCGGAAAAATATTAAAAACCACATAATTTTTGCAGGGGATTGTTTTCTGGAGCTAATTAGAGAAAATTACTTGTTGTTCTATCAACTTTATTATTTTTCATATTTTAGGTTTCTTTGGGAGAATAAATAAATGAGTAAATAATTATTTTATCTTTGTATTTTTACATAATTTTTGGTGTCCGTCCTCTTTTTGCACAAACAATAGATTTTACTTTTTTCATAATTTTAAATCTTTGCTTCTTTTTTAAATCTTTGTTTCTTTTTTGCTTTTGACTACCAGTTCTTGGAAAACAAAAGCAGAAAGAATGCGTTGATTTGGCTGCTTTTTGACAGATATTTGATTAAGTTTCAACTTCGGGTCATGGTGTTTTTAATGTTTGTATAACTTTACCACGATATAGCAATTATTGCGAGTAGCTACGAAAACATGACTGTGTTGCTTTTGACTATGTTAATGACACGTATGACGTATGATGACATCTATCGATTTCAATACACAGCATTTATAAATATTAATATCTATCGACAAAGCGAAGTGACAGATGTTTGTGTTTTGTGAAATAATATTTCTACAGGTGTATTTGTTTTAGCAGAGTTTGATTGAACTACCTGGGTCAGAACAAACAGCTACCGACCAGTTGCTTTGGTCCCTGTTGATGTATTGAGGTGAATGATACTCTCTGGTAATCTGCAAAAAAAAACACTTTGAGAACCCGGTTTATTTTTTATTTAAAAAAAGATAATTTTGTTCTATATTTGTTTTTTTAGTTGCACGAAACACATTACACAAACACATTTTTTTTATCATTATTAGAATAGAATATAAGTTTATGTATATAGGTATAATCTATTTTAATAAATCTTTGGTCACAGGCATAGGCACCTTACAAACCCGAAAATTGTGATAATGTTAGTGTAGTGAACAGCCACGAAATCTTAAAACATATATAGGCAGGTGCCTATGAAAATAAGGTTATTTTCTTAGTGCAAAGTATATTTTCTAGTTTTAAAGGGATGAAACAAGCATTTGTTAGGGACGCTTAAAAAAGCTAGAGAAAACCCCTGCAGTGTGGTTTTAAACAAGTTCAAAGATTAGATTTCTTTCCGCTGAGAAGATTGTGCCTTGGGAATATAAAACTATATTAAACTTTAACTGGACAATGATATTATATTACTTAACTTAACAAACTTTTTTTGTAGCTCCACGACAAAATATACGCCATAATTATTTTTATTTGATAATCGCGAAACCATACTTAAAATACCGTCTCTTTTTATTTATTTTTCTGTAAAAAAGAAATGGGGAAATATCACTTAAAATAAAAAAAGGTTGTCTCTGTTTTACAAAGTGATATTTTTCATCCAACGAATTCCTACGTTTTAATTGGTGCAAGTTCAATATTTAACAGCTCTGAACATCAAGTTTTAGACAACTTGTCATGGACGTAGAAAGTATAGCATATCTTAAGTCATGCCGGCTTAAACAAGCGGCTTAAAGTGGTCTTTGACTAGATTATCTGAATTTGGGTTGGACGTGGTTATAAAACTAGCTGGTTATGTCTAGTTAATAAGTCGAGACGTACAAGCACACAGACATTCACGCTAGATCTTTATAATGCCTAGAAAGTTCGTATATTAAACGAATATTAATAAAAAAAGAAAATCTTAAACTTCCAAATGCCTTTGCCTGTAAATTTGATAACAATAAAAACACAATTAAATTGTCGTCTGGTAGTAATGTTATTATAGACAAATTCTAGCGTAGCAATATGTCTACGAAGATTGAACTTCGTAGACACTGCTACGACAACTGACAATGGTAGGTAACATACATTTTACTATACTTCCAATTCATAAAATTTACATCAACAGCTTATATACGTCCCCATCGACGGGCTCGAACCTACCCTGATTTAAAGTGATTAGGCCTTAGTAGACCACGCAGCTGGCCCAGTGTCGACTTCACACACAACCTTTGAATTTCTTCGCAGGAGTGTGTATGTTTTCCGTCAACGTAAGAGCGCCGAATAAACGTACATATGAATTCGAAATTCGAAAACACATTGTTATGTGGTGGGGATCGCACCCGCGTCGCCCAAATGGGAGGCAGCGGCCCTAACCACTAGACCACTGACGCTCTTACGTAAATCTGCAAATACATAGCCTGTTAGTTATTCGTAGCTTTTCCCAATTCGCATTGGTACTAGTACTTACTCGACATTTACATGTCCTACATATGTGATGCAGCGATGTACAATGCATGTGTGTACATTTACATGATCGTCGGTCGCGGAACGAGATTTGCAAGTCGGAGCAGTGAGGCGTACCTCGGAATATTTTGCCATCAGCGATTTGACTTTTAAATACATTGCAGTTGCTTATCAAACAGGGTTAGTTTGGTAGTTGGCATCGAATCAAGATCTTTAGGCGTTGCTTCTGTAAGTACTCTCAGCGGATCGGAAATTTTAACAGCCTATTAAAGTTTCTAGTGTTACAGTTGTTATGATTTGAAGATGTTTGGATTTTATTTTGTAAAAATAAAGCTAATGATGAGTTGGGGAATTCAGGTAGTGTGATGATCGAAAATAGGATTTTCTCACGTGTCTTCTGTCGGACGGCTGACTAGTTTTTTTATGAAAAATATCTCATTAAGGATTCAACATTTTTACTATATTCTTTTTTCATATTTTTACCACTCTACAAGTACCTATTATTTTGCAGAGCTAGGGACGTTGATGAGCTATTGATGATGATGATGATGTTTGGTATAAACCCTACTAAGTCATAACGTTTTTTCTCCGCACTTTACCAAGATTGCAATGTGATTTTAATTTACTAATCATCTTCATATTATAGGTACAATATTTCATCTTATTAGCCTTGTCATCCAAACAGTTACATTAATTTGTCATTCTTACATTACCTTATTTCGTCATCGAGAGATAGCTTCTATGGTATATGAAACATAGGACTCAGATTTCACGAAAAATCAAGAACTACACATACAAGATTTCAGATATACTGACTCGGTTGGTATTAGTGCAATCTTCTTTTGCTATGCCATGTTTTACTTGAAAAATGTTGTTAAACTTTACCCACCTATAATATTTTTACTCTTATCAAAATTGTTTCCGAACTCCAAGCACGTGATATAAAATTATTATCTGCTCTAAAAGTAAACCACAAGGATTAGAACAGAAATCACTTTATTATAAATTAACCTTATTCACTTTGAACTTAATAACATATTCAAACGTAAACAGAATTAAGAGTAAACTTTGCTAATCCTCTCAGCAAAATCTTTATAACCAATCAGCTTGGCTCCAGACACCAAAATCAACAAGAAGCTCGTATTCCTAGTCTCTTCGTATTTATACTTTTCATTTGGAGGGGAGTCGTTGAGCCATTTCCGGCTGTTAGTACTGAGCAGGATATAGAGGGCGTTACCTTGTAACTAAAATACGCAATAGATGGCGTCGTTTTGAATTATTGTTAACAAAATTAGCAAAGAAAATAAGTAATAGCAACACTACGACTGCTACAGAGGTAAAAAATAAAACGTGTACCTTCTCTTTTATACAGGAACTCAGGTAACTTTTGATACAAACTGAATCGCAATTCTACACCACCACCGCGCACCGCTCAGATTTGCAACCCAAAGCCATTGTCGGCTGGGACGTGCTCTGGCCGGCCGGCTTAGCAATCTGACTTTAAAATTAAGATAAGCTAAGCACCCACCTTTAACTTAATACTTAACGTGCTGGGTGGTCGAAACTGTGGATATGTTACGACTGACTATATTATTTATAACTTTTGTATGAGAGCGAAAGTTAAATAGGAGAAGTAAAAAGCCACCTATGTGATGAGTATATCGTCCCCTTATTGGCAGAATTCATTAATTGACCAAATACTACTTTTGAGTTACAGGCGTTTAAAGTTTTTAAAATTTTTAACTCATATAAATTACGCAATTGAATACTGCCACTTGTCAATGATATTTTGAATTGTTTAGTAAAACCTCCTCTTTCAGTTGCCATATCCTATATTTTAGGTTCTTTTACCGACATTTTTTTATAGAGTATCATTATTTTTGCCGTTAGTGATAATTTCCCAAAGTGTACTTAGTGATTTTTGCACTGTAGTTAGTGACTTTTTCACGTTTGAAATGTTTGAAATATTTTTGGCAAATATAACTGACTTATTACGAATTATACATTTGATTGAAAATTTCCTGCAAATAACCATCAGAACTAAGGTATAAGAGGGTTCTTTGACTGAACGAAATATAAAAATCAACTTTTAATAGCATAAAACTAAATTTTGTCTTTCACCTGACAAACTAAGACCAAGTAGGTAATTAATATGCTTGATAATAAAGAACAATAATTTGTTAACATCTTATACAATACCAGATCAAATTTTTACACAACAATCTTCAGTTACAAGCATTACAAGTAAATATCATATAAAAAGAGTATTAATAATCAAAATTCAAACAAAAAACACTCTCTCTGCCAACAAAAAACCATCCGAATTAAGGTTTAAGAGTGTTATTTAATTGAAAAGTAACTAAATATTATCCATGTAATACCAAGACGGTTAATTTATTCAGTCTCTAGGTACTTTTGTCTTTTTTTTTAAATATATTAATTAAGCAGACAAACGAGCGGACGAGCCACAGTGGTGGTAAGTGGTCATCGTCACCCATGGACATTCGCAACACCAGGGGAGTTGCCAACGCGTTGCCAGCCTTTGAGAACCCTGTATACTCGCCCCTGTCTTAAGTTATTACATAATTATCTAACCTAACAACATGGATCTCACAAATTTTTACGGTAGAAGACCTGAGTTGCGAGACTTGTTTTTTTATCATCTCGTTTCTTTTTGTAGATAGTCCTATATTGTTTCCTTTCCGGTACCTTCTACTTCTTGAATGCCAACAACGGATTTTCTTAAAGCCCACTGTCTGTCTTATGAGCTTTTCTTATTAAGGGCTGCACTCTTAAAACGTCAGTTAAAATTAATCCTTATGTAAAATTGGTATCTCTCATTCACTATAAATACTGTCAATCTAACAGAAAATTATTACATCAATATACAGATAACACTGTCTTGAACTCACTGCGCAGTCAAATTTTTTTAAATAATTATTACTTTAGCCATTGGATTATTTTTCAAATCTTGCGGCGAGACGGTTTGTGAGGACTCTCGAAAACAGCTAATAGACGTGACTTAAGAGCGTGATCGGTCTGAAGTTATTCAGGAGAGTTTAATCTCATTTCTTGAAAAACAGCGCCACCACGCTCTCACTCTACGCCTTCGGGGTAGTTCCATTGGCTATGACGGAATAAAATAACTCTTTTAGCTTTCTCAGTACTGGAGTACCTCCTGTTTTGAGAAGCTCGGAAGTGATTCCATCTTCGCCAGGAGCCTTCCCATTTTTAAGCTGTTTCAGAGCCCCCTCAATTTCGTCTTCATCTACGTCTGAGAGAATATCTTCAGTGAAGTAGCGTGTCAGTGTGGCTCTTGGGTCGTTCACGTCAGGCGGAGGGTTTGAGACATGCGAGGCATATAGACGGCCATAAAAGTCTTCAACCTCGGCGAGGATTTCTGGAACTGATATGACGATTTTGCCTTCCGAGTTTTTGAGCTTCGTCAGGTGGCTCCTACCCAGTCTTTCAGCAAAGACTTTTGACCCATTTTCCTCAATCGCCTCTCTTATGAGTTGCGTATTGTGGCTTCGTAGATCTCGTCTTACTGACTTGCGGATATCTTTATTCAGAACGTGGATGTCCGATGACGGAGCTCCCTCCGGCATCTCGCGTCGAATCTCCATCAGTTCCAGAGTTTCTGCCGAAAGTTTAGATTTTTGGCTACCCCGCTTCGCCTTGAAGTGCCTGGTTCCCACTTTGCGAATTTACCCTTGACACACTTTTGAGGTCCTTGTCCACATCTGCCGAAAGGTTTTCGAGAGACCTCTCGCCTTAAGATTTGACGCCTTCCAGCCTTCGGTACAAGCTGGGTTTTGAAAAGGTACCGTAGACGGCATCCACACAGTGAGACAGGTTATACAAAAGTCGCAAGAGTATAATCAGCCGCTGTGTCTAGCATTTGTGGACTACGAAAAAGCCATCGACTCCATCGAAACCTGGGCTGTTCTGGAATCCTTGCAGCGATGCCAAGTCGATAAGCGGTACGTGGAGGTACTGAGAAGCCTGTACAGTATGGCGCCGATGTCCGTCCAAGTATAGGGTCATAAGACTAAACCCATTCAGTTGCTCAGTAGAGTGAAACAGGGGGATGTCATCTCTCCGAAACTGTTCTCCAACGCACTGGAGGATGTCTTCAAAACCCTAGACTGGAATGAATTGGGCATCAACATTATTGGCGAATACCTGAGCGAGTGACTGAGAAGTCACCTCCGCTTTGCTGACGACATAGTGATAATGGCTGAATCGTTGCAGGGTCTGCAAAAAATTCTGATGAAAAAGATGGTGAAGCTGGCCCATCGGCTACATGTCACAGCAGTGGACTGCAATAGGCTGATTGAAAATAAAAAAATAAAACATCTATGGAATTAGACTTATATATAAAGACAAGCAGGCCGCCCGCGGCTACGCCCGCGTTATGTAAGGTTTTCCCGTGGGCTTAGGACATTTTCCCGTAAAAAGTATCCTTTGTGTTAATTCAGGTTACAAACTACCTCCATTCCAAATTTCATCTAAATCCGTTGAGTACTTTAAGCGTGAAGGCGGAACAAACATCTAAACATCCAAACATCTAAACATCAACATCTAAACATCCAAATATATTTTCACATTCATAATATTAATGTGATAGTGTAATCAAGTGCCTAAATAGAAAGCTTCATGGTGTCACCCTCGATAATGACGAACTTCCATACAAACTTCCTCCTTCAGACACCATCCTTTTTTCGAAGCAGTTGAGGCCATTTTAGGCCACCCATAACTCCGTTGTGGATAAAACTAGAAGCTTGAATTTTCGGTAACCAAGCAGGCATTGTATAAACACGTTGCATTAAAAATTTCATTAAATTTGAACTAGTAGTTTAAGAATTATAACTAGTAAAGTTTCTTAATTTTGTCCCTCACTGACTGACTGACCGATCATCAAAACTCTAAAGCATGCCTAGCATACATAGAAACTTCAAATTTAGAATACAATTAGTGTTTAGTGTATAAATCAAGAAAAAACTAAAATATTTTGCGAGGTTCCATCGCGACAAAACTAACTAGACGTACTAAGTGAATTATCAACACACTAAAATACGAGTTTGATTTCAGAAAAATTAATTGAATTGAAAAAGGTATATTAGGTGTCCTTAATGAATTTGGCATTTCTTAATGAAGAAAAATATATTTTGGCAAAAGTCATCAAGCGTATTTAGTGATTCTGGCATAATAATTTAACAAGCATTTTTTTTGTCAAAACTCACCATGTGCTTATAATGACAGTCAAAGGGTCAATTTATTTTGTAAATAATCACTATGTGCGCTTAGTGATTTTGGTTTTTTATTAGTCTCGATACCATACCAATAGTCACTAAGAGCATTTAATGACTGGGGTGGGAAAATAAAAGTCATTAGTTAATTTTTCCAAACTCGGTTCTAGCCCAAGTCTGTACTTAGAGAATATTTACATTTCCTATCTCGCGATATACGCATCGTATCAATGTGTGAGTAAAAAGCGAACGTAGAGCACAGCTTTTGCTTATAACGCTGATATCAATAACTCATTTTGGTCAATGTTGTCAGTTAATGAATTCTGCCACTAAGGGGACGATATTGCGTGAATATATATCAAATGGAAAGGAAATTAAACTCGGAGCTCTGTGTGCTGTAGACCTCGCGAGTTTTTGTTTTCGAAATGGCTGATTTATTTATTTTTTGACGTTCTCAACCCCCATAACTCTGTCATAACTTTCCAAAAACTGACTCGACAAAAATAATCTACCTATTTATCAAACCTGCTCACAAAATTTCACGAGACTCAATTGAGAAACGTGACCTGTACAGGAGAACAAACAGACAGATAGACAGATGAACAAACAAAATCAATTTTGACCAAGCTGAAACGGAGTCGCTTCGCACTCGCTCGGGCGCAAAGCTAGCTATCGAACCTTTTAGCTATTATGAAGAGTCATCCCTCGCGTTTCTCGGCATAGGGACGTCTTTTGATGATGCCCGAGTCCCCAAGTCGCTAGTTGTATTTGTGCCTTCCGCTCTTCCGCAATCCTGGTTACTAAAGTTTCGTCGAATAGCAACATAATTAGGTTTATTAAAAAAAATACTTTCAACATACACATAATTACACGGTGCTGAAACATTTTATCGTTCCACGTCTTTATCGGTTCATTTGGCCCATTAATGTAAAGAATAAAATTGTGGAAACCACAAGACAATACGGCTAATAAATTAAAAATATGAAGGTAAAGCTCATTGGCACTGAGCTCGCAATATATAAATAAAAAAAAACTTACGCGTGACACATCTACCAGTAATTTATTTACGCAATTATTAAAAGACTTCAGGTGAATATTGATTTTCAATAATCCCCTCTCGGACGTTGGACGGGTTTATCTCCAGTGTAAATGCGCGTGCAATGAATTTCTCTTTGAAATAATCACTGGCAGGCTTTAGATTAAATACTGGCAACGAAGACTATTCGGAATTTAAATATCGGTTAAGAGGAAATTGAACAATTTTATTGTTAGCTTTTTTATTGAACGGATTTGACGGATTTGAACGAAATTTGGAATGAAGATAGTTTGTAACCTGGATTAACACATAGGATACTTTTTACCGGGAAAAGTCTTATTCCCACGGGAAAATCTTACATAGCGCGAGCGTAGCTGGACCGATAAAAACAACTGCGTAAAAAATAATTAAAACTGTTCATTTTATGTAAAATGCATGAAAAAAAAATTGGGGAATGGGGTAGGGTAGGTGCAGGATAGGGTAGGGAAGAGTCGTCTGCTGGGTCAGCTAGTATATAATGTCATAGTGGGTAGGACACACGGGTTGTAGAGTTTAGATTTGAGGCTTTGCGGCATCGGGAGCTATAATCACACTTATATAATAAATGTAAAAGTATATTTGAATGTTTGTTCCAGTTAACGCCTACAGTACTGAACGGATTTGGACGAAAGTTTGTGCCCTGGATTAATCTAAGACCTCCCTCCTCCTCTTGGATCTCTTAAGACATAAAATACTGTTTATGGGAAAACGTCTTATGCCCAAGGGAGTCCCTCCTACACAACGCGAGCGTTATATTATACAGGGTGGCTTTAACTTCAAAATCGCAATCATTACTTAAAATCGTAATCATTCTAGAATATACATAATTATTATCGACGACCTACCATTGCCCTAGTCAATCTAGGTGAGACCAAGTTTAGACATAAATCAACTGGCATTTAAAATCAGGCTTTTATCAGCTTAATAGACGTATTTATAATTTTAATTGACTTTCAATGTATTTCAAGTTTAACTATATAGGTATTTTAATTTGTGCAATAACGGCTTATATACTTATGTAAGTATTAATGTAATGATCAGCTAACTTACGGGATGCAACATTATATGCATTTTAACGTAAAATAGAACGCTAAAACTGCATGCAAATTTTATTTTAACGTATTTACACATGCCAGTACGCTACCAAAGCGCTTTCCGATACTTGTTGAAAGGCAGGAAGTTATTCAGTGCAACGCGTACAGCACTCACGGCACAGTATTATGAAAGAAGTAGAACATCTTCATGCTTTCCGCTTAAGCGATGCCACACCACTATGCAAAACCCGCTCTTACCGCTACAGAATACCCTTCAGATAGCAACACCGTGTACGCGAAAGAACTCTTGTTCTCCCCAGGGCGGGATGGACGGTCCTTTGTACTACGGCGTGATCAACTAAGGCGTAACTAACGTTACCGCCCTAGATTAAATGGGCTCGAGCGCATTTGTAGTATGAGCTGATAACAACATAACAAAACAAATTTTAAAGCCTCTTCATTCTTTTTTTTTCCGTGTAAACTAAATGAAAAGGGTTTCAATTTAGAGCCATATTATTTCTAAATAATGACTGGGTTTCTGTCACAAGAAACACATATCTTTATTTAAGGGGGTACCCTATGTGAACACTAGCGCCACTTGGATAAAAAATCGTAACTTAGTGAAAACACAAAATATCAAAAATATGAACGATCAAATTGTTTCATTAGTCTTGTTGTATTTTTGGAATTGATAAATTCAGTTATCTATAAATTGTTAATTGTACATAGTAACAGATAGCGAAAGTGCAAATACCGGTCGTTTTTAGCACTTTCGCTATCTCTTACTACACCGTAAAAGATTTTATAAAATTCGGTATTTCTAAAAATACTAGGTAGCCCCATAAGTGTGCCCCCCCCCCCACAAGGTGAACCGACAATCTGGTTAAGGTCGTGGGAAGCAGTTGATTGCGACGTTGACCGGTCGTTGAGGAGATTATTTGTCCAGCAACAGTGAACATCTTTCGGCTGAAATAATGAAACACAATAATACTTACTTCCCCTTTTTATATTGTGCAAGACGCTAACGACGCTTCGGCACAGCACAAATGAGGCGTCACACATTAGATACGTCGAGCTCAAGATTAATGACGAACAGGTGACTTAATCTGAAACTCAAACGCCTTAATTTACTTCCGTGTGACGCAAATAGAAAGGCTTATAAGGCGGAGTCGTATTTCAACAGGATTATCAGACAATCCAAGCATATGTATAAGTGGGAATAAAAATAAAACTTCTGCAATAAGGTCTGTGGTAAGATTATTAACATTCGACTAGCGTTAAAAATTTGTATAAAAAAACCGACCAATTATAAAGGGGTGTCTCCTGCCATGTTTTGGTCTACACAATACACATAAAACATCTCAACAAAACAAAAACAAATACATATTTATCCGTGGTTCCTCTACACAAATTGTCTATGAAATGTTTTTCATTCCCGAAACAATATTTTGGAAAACATCCAGGGTTGGAATCAGAGTCTTCAAAAAATATTTTCTATGACAATCAAAAGGGTTATTTTTTTAACAAAATATAGTAGATACATCAAATCCACTGAACTATAGAACTGATGGTAATCATTTTTATATTTGTCATATTTATTACACAAAATACATCCTAGTATAATATAATCCGGGAAAAATTATCGTATTTTTTACGAACGATCCTGACATTAGTATAGTACAAAGTGCAAACTACGAAAATATAGTACAAACACGATATTCATTTATCGTACGAAATATAACCCTGAATACATCCCCCGTGCGGGTGAGCCTTATTGACCAAAACTATCAAACCTCTTTATAGAAACCAAAACATTTTGTCCGAAACATTTTAGAGCAGGAGACGTCGTTTGAAACATTTGATTATGTGTATGTGTAGACTGATTTGTGTAGTGTGTAGACCAAAACATTGGCAGGAGACACACCTTAAGCAAACACACGACTTTCAGACGTTTTCCTTTATTTATGCTGTAAGAGCTTGCTTTTCCACAAGATTCATGATTTTAGGGCAACGGGATGTACCGTATCTATACCGTATTGGACTATTCAAAGTAAAAGATTTGACTGTAGTTTTTTATTGCGTTGACTGAAGTTTCAAGAATCCATAAATTTTGGTATTTATTAACTAGATACCTCCATTGGTTCCTAAGAAAAAAGTTATGAAAGACAGATAGACAACGAAGTGATGAAGGTTCTATTTTTTCCTTTTGAGGTACAGAACCCTAAAAATTAAGTATAGATTCACAATCACAACGCATTCACCATAATTTTCTAAGATCCATGACTAACTATCACACACTCTAGTTATAAGCAGCCAAACAACTAAATAAAACAAAATAACTAAACAAACAAAAACAACAAATAAAACAAACAAAATAAAAAAAAATAACAAACTAACTTAAATAAACAACTACTACTACTACACTGTAACTTGCTGTTGTTGTTTCTTTAAATAACTTGTTTACCTTTATCGTTATGTTGAAATTTTAAAAGTAAGATGGGTAATAATTTAATATTATTCATCCTGTAGATGGTTTTGGCATGGTTACAAAAATGGCATTGATTTTCAACATTAATTTTGCAAAAAGTGAACATAGATTGTAATAATGAAATTGCTATTATTATTTAAAATCACTAGCTAAGTATACTGATGATATTAAAGATAGTGATGTAGAATATTTATATGACGAACCATGTATCCATAAGATTCATCATTTGGTATTATGGCAACCATTCAAATTGCAGTGTAGCAATATGTACCTATACACGGTGTATGTTTTAAAAATATTAATATTAGCTTATGTGATAAACTATCTAGGAGAGTGTATCAATGTAAGTATTATTTTTATTTGTAGATCAATTTAAAACTGTGAATCTTTAGAAAATGTAAGATGATCATCTCACACACAGCCAAAAATTTGTTTACTATGTTAAGATTGAAAGTTGCAAAGATAATGTTCCATTCGCAAAACGTCCATCACTTTATTGCGAAAAGTCCCTTTCGCAAAAAGTCCAAAACAACAAAGATTATTTTCGTTTGCAGATCGATTTGTCAGAGATGTGTAAATTTTCTTGAGGAAGGAAACTAAATAAAAAAAATTGTAAATCAATCACTTAGTCAAAAATCATAACATCTTTTTTTTACATTTTAAAACGGACCCTACTACTTCTTTACATTTTCTAGTAAATGTTTTCGAGTTTATGAATAAATATTTACCATACACACAATAATAATAAATAAATAAAATAAATATGTGGAGACATCTTCACACACGGCCATCTGATCCCAAACTAAGCAGAGCTTGACAGCTGATATACATTACATAAATAGATAAATACTTACTTATATAAATAAACCACAACCCGACACACGGCAAACATAAGTGTTTGCCCTGGGCGGGATTTGAACCCGCGACTCTGTGCGTCGGAGGCAGATACACTACCACCTGGGCTACGGAGCCGTGAAATGCATGAGCACGTTTATTTCATCAGACAGTATTTTTTCATAACAAAATATTTCGTGTTGTTGATACTTTTTGCCACATCTTTTATTCCAGAAATACTAAAGTAAGTTAAACGAATTCTGTCCTACTTAAATAATTATGAAACAGTTGAAAGTTAATTTAATTTTTGACATTTCAAGGGGCTAGAAGTGATTCCCGAACGATGCGCTTTAACGTACACCAATCCGAAGTACGTGAAGGACGTCGAACTTACCGTCCGTCGCTACAGCAGAAATAGTCCTTATGTCCTTAACATACGAGGGACTACACTCCAACCATGGGCTAATAACGTAACGGTAAGTTGCAATTCGAAATTAAATCATTCTAATTTCAAATTAGAACCTAGATCGTTAGGCCCGGTTTCCACCAAAGCGGAGAGGAGAGATGTGTTTGAATAACCAATCAGATTTCGTTATTTCCACATCTCCTCTCCACTTAGCTTCAATAACGAAATCTGTTTGGTTATTCAAACACATCTCCTCTCCTCTCCACTTTGGTGGAAACTAGACCTTATACTTCCTTATGTACAGTGGCGATCTAACTTAATTCATTAAATAAACTCGCCGAAAACAGCCTCCGTGGCCGAATGGTCGAGATTTCGACGCCCATTATGGAGGTTCCAAGTTTGATTCCAGGTGGGGATATTGTCAAGCAAAAATCTCTTTGTGAGACTTTTCCCAGTTTGGTTAGGACGTTGCAGGTTGAATCACCTGATTTTCCGAAAAGAAAGATGATTTCGTGCTTCGGAAGGCACGTTAAGCCGTTGGTCCCGGCTACTATCTAGTCGTTACACCAGCCAAGTCTTTGGCGGTTCTATAACACTAGCACTAGGGTTTGTGAGGTCGATTGTCGACCTTACAAATCACACGATGATGATGATGAACTTGCTGATATTGGTTACGATGGTATAGAAATTTAAACGCAGCATATACTTGGAGTCAAACTGACAGATCGAATACGGAACACAACGCTGCGTTCCCAAACTCAAATCTCAGATGTAGCTCAGAAGGCCGCGTACCTTAAATGGTATTGGGCCGGTCACGTTTCCCGAATGCTGTCCGACCTCTGGGCCAAAGTTACCACCGACTGGGTCCCCGCAAATGCTAGAAGACGTCGAGGTCGTCCAAGGAGGAGATGGTGTGACGAATTAGACGTCTATAACAACGGATGACGAGAGATGGCCCAAGGCAGGAGGAAATGGAAGAAAGGGAGAGAGGCCTTTGCCCTGCAGTGGCACATTTTGGGCTAAATCTAATTTAATCTAAATTAATCTGCTTCTTTCAGGTTAAATTCATCTTTTACGAATATCTTCATAACGAGTACAGACGCAGTTTTGTAGAAATGTCCAATAAACTCTGCGATTTGATATACAAAGATCCCTTCGTGAGCCCTGTTCTGCAGAAACTTAAAATTGTCTGCCCTTTGCCTGCAGTAAGTTCATAATATACAGTAGCCGGCACGTGTGACTGGACTTTTTGACCTTGATAACGCCTCCCGTGGTAGTGAGGCAGTAAGCTAGCCGTTTTTGCTGGATTCTGTACTTCGCCTGGTAGACTTGTTACAAAGTCTACGTCTATCAAAGGAAAGTACCTACTCATAAAGAGCCTATTAATATCTACGGTTTGAAAGATATCAAAAGAAAAATTCAAATTAATCATTCACGTCTCGAAATTGAGTGTGTTTTTGTGCTTGGTTAAATTAATAATAACAATTAAACAGCTTCCGTGGTAAAGTAAAACTCTCATCTTCCAGTGGGGATACTGTCTAACGAAAAATCTATTTGTGAGACTTTCTCTAGTTGAAAGAAAGAGAGAAAGAAAATAGTAGCAGTAGTGTTGTAGTTGGTTGATGTATAGTTGGTTGAGACAATGCAGACAAACTCACCTGATTGTCTTAAAAGAAAGATCCGTGTTTAAGAAGGTGCGTTATGCCGTGGGCTCCGTCTGCTATCTACCGAAATAGTCCTTACACCAACCATATCAGTGGCTTTTGACAGCTCTTGAAACTGACACTAGAGTTTGTAAGGTCGGTTGTCGACCTAACACACACACATATACACCACACACATATACACACACACATACACACACACAAAGATACAAGATAAAGATTAAGAACTAAATCCAAGCTTGTCTTCATTGCAGGGCATACAGAGCCTGCCAAACATGACCCTGATATCGGTGCCAGCTGTCGATAATATGCCGTACAAGTGGCCCTTCGAAAAAGGGAAGATAGAAGCAATTCTTAGTACTTTTCCAGAGAAAGAACTGATCGCTCAGGGTTATGGGATAGCCACATTTTTACAAACTACGAATATTAAACGCAAAAAAAAGAATCTATTTTGAAAAAAAAAATTGCAGATGTAATTTCAAGACGTAAGCGTTTGAAATGTCAATAAAACATCCATTCTATTTATAAAATGGATGTTTATCTTTTGTCTTTTTTCTTTAGGAATATAACCTGATTTTAAAATTAATTTTAACTTCTATTTTTAATAAACACTGTGATCAGTGATGTATCTTTATTTATTTTTTAATAATATGTTAGCCTAATTTTCATTACAAGTGTTTTTTTTTTTAATTATCCATTTATTTCTACGCCTCACTCAATACTATGTATAATGCAGTTATATCTCTGTCCAAAGTATTTAAATTATAATTTCACCTAGCTATTGTCAAAAATAATTTATTATTAATCCATACTAATATTATAAATGTTAAAGTATGTGTGTTTGTATGTTTGTCCGTCTTTCACGTCGAAACCTACGAATATATGTTCTTATTCGTAGGTCGAAACGGAGCGACGACGGATTGACGTGTTTTTTATTTGGAGAGAGTTGATGGACTGGAGAGTTATATGGGCAACTTTTTGTCTCTTTCTAACCTTCCACTCCCCTAAAACAGGGGGTGGAAGTTTGGTATGCGGACACTTTGATACTAACGAAAAATACATGCATCATTTTTTTTTTATCTGCTCCCAACCCCTACAAAAGGGGGTGAAAGTTTTTATGGGACTTTCTGCAGTTTTAAAGATAGAAAGTCGAAAATTTGTATGCTGACTCCTTGTGACTTTTTCTAAAAGAAAGTATTTGACGCGAGCGTAGCCGCAGGCTGACCGCTCTAGTATAATTTATTATGTTAACCACGTTTATGTAAAATGCCTCATTAAGTATTTTTTAGGGTTCCGAAGTCAAAAACGAACCCTTGTAGTTTCGCCATGTCTGTCTGCCTTTAAAAAATAATGGGGGTTTGCTAAAAAAAACATTTTTCGATGCTAGTGTACGTTACATTTTTTGTTAGAGTCAAGTGTGTGCGTCCTTCCCTACCAGCGAAACCGTTGTATTTGGAAATGTTACAAGTTATCGAATAATATGAATGTCAACACTATCTTAAAAAGACACCTAAGTAGTATTGGACAACTACGGAACCTTACACTTTGCGTGGCCCGACACGTGCTTGACCTGTTTTTTTAATTAACAAACAGGCATCGTTAAGATCATACATATATATTTGATTGCAGGAAGTTAGAAAAAAGTAAATAAAAATACTATAATATTGCATGATGCTTCGTGTTGAAAATTCACGATGGGACGGATGTAATATATACATGTCATGTATTTGCTTAAGTTAATTTTGGATTTTAATATAATTATCCTCGTTATAGAGATCTTGTGGGAGGCCTTTGTCCAGCAGTGGACGTCTTTGGAATGAAATGTGGCTAATAAATCAACATCAACGGCCCGTTACAGTCCACTGCTGGACTATGAGCCTCCTCCACTTAAGTGGAGGAATTTGTCATAATCTTCACGCTTGGCAGGCGGGTTGGAGATCGCAGATTAAAAGGTTACTGTATCAGAGAGCGCTGCTGCTACCCGTTCCCTGTTCAATGTGTAATCCCTAAGTCGCAATCAAATGTAATCCTTACGACAACCACGGAAAGAGTATGGGTTGGTGACAATTAATGTATTCTACTCTGCCGTCACCACACGGCATGGCTAATAATAGTGCTTTAATAAGCCAAATAAAATACTATCGTATCATATATTTTTCTATTCTGCTATCACTTTTATATTACCCTTCTCGTATTTACTACGGACAAGCCTATTTTTTCCTACTCTTGCTTATACGACCAAATTACGAAACACCTTCACCCGTCAAATCATCAATCTTTTTTTTATAAAACTGAAACACTTCATTTCTATTACATAAAAAGAAGGATTTTTTTAACTTAGGTTTTATTTTAAGGGTTCAATGCGATCATAGTGAAATCATTCAGATTAGACGTTGAAGAATATATATAGGTAGGTAGAGGCAGTAAACTCCACTTCTATATTTAGTTTCTTGAAAGAAGTAATACAGCTGAGTTTACGATTTCTTCTTTTTTATAACTAAAGATTGTTTAAACGATGCAATAGCGTACAGTTCGGAAATCTTCACTTTTTCGGGGAAAGTTTGGAACATGATACTTATTTTGGCCCTCTCAAAAGGCCACTTGTATGGCAATTGATTAACTGCTGGTACTGACAGCAAAGTCATGTTTGGCAGGTTCTGCACACCCTGTAAAAAATGTTGGAGTCAAGTCACAAGCACATATTGGTTTAATCAATCTATTTTATCTATAATAGCCACCGCTGACTAATCTTTCTATTGTAGTTTTTTCTTTCATGACGTTACAACAATTTAATTAATCTTTATTGCAACATAAATATAAACTAGAACTTCGTAGAGTGTATAGATGGGCGGCATCATTGCTATGCCAGCAATTTCTTCCAGACAACCCTCAGATTTTATATTCTTAATATTTTTACGTGGGGGATAGTTTAAACGATAGTTCTGTTTTTCAAACTACATAACAGGATGTTGTTGCGTTTGCTGCGCTTCTGTGTGCATCGGGAATGTTTGCGGAAGCGCATACAGACGACTTTTACGCAATTAGACTCAAAGATATAGATCACGCCAAACTTCTAGACCGCTCTGAAGTTGCTTCGCGCATTGCGCGTTGTCGCTTTTACCTATATTTTGCAGTAGCAAATCGAATCGTGCCGTGTCCAGAGCGGTCTAGAAGTTTGGCGCGATCTGTATCACCTCGATGCTACACAGAGTGCGTACCAGCGGCAATGGCATCCTGAGAGCATTATCTGATAAATTTGATTGCCCTATACTGGCTAAATGGGTTAGTTTATTAGTAAATAGGTAGTAATGTTTTAATTTATGTTATTATAACTGGATGTACTAATATAGGTTTTTTTCTGTTACTAACAAATTATGGATCTATATTATATGAACAAATAAAATTTTATTTTTATTATTATAATATTATAAAGGTGCCTGAAGCCACCTACTAAATCACCTACAAAAATAGCCGAGTGTTTTGTAAATGATTTTGAAATTCATTATGCTACCAAAATAAAATACCGACAAGTATTTTAGCTGCCTATTCTTGAACAGAATGCAACTGAATAATATGACAATGTATGAATAGACTACATACCGCAGGCAAGGGACAGGGCAGGCCGATCATCTTCACAACGGGGCTCAGAAGTGGGTCCTTGTTCATTAAATCGCACAATTTGAATTTCATTTCAACAAAACTGCGCTTATATTCATTGTGGAGGTACTCATAGAAAATCAAATGTAGCTGCGGATAAAAAAAATAACAAAAGCACAGTTTGAGTCCCACTGTCAGGTAATGATTACTTTAAGTTTCGGTTCGAACCGATATGTTGATTGCAAAGCTTATACTTTCCGTTGACCTAGAATCATGCGTGGCAAGAAGCAAACTCTTACTGCATTAAGTATTGATAGCACCACTTGTCAAATAGGTACTATTAGAAAACAGCAAAATTAACCTACAAACAATTTTATTACCTAAAAAGTGACTTAACACGTTTTCTTCTAAGGTAAGTAATATTACGGGTGGTCAAGACAAATACGGTAATTTATAACCGTAATTAATGTCTGTGGTTTGATAATTATCATGATAAATGGCAACTCTGCGCCAAATATCTAAGTGCGACATTCAGAGACGAAAACTAAGCCAAGATTGCTCTTAGAAATGTCAAATGGCGTACTTAAATTGTTCTTAGCCGGGTCTAAGTTGCCTTAGGGTTAGGCGACATTCAGGGACAAAGCTTAGCCAAATTTTTTACTAAACATGCTCAAAAAAAATATATCAAACTAAGCAATTAGCTCCAAAAACTTTAAAAATTATGATCAAAATTACATTTGTTTCCCCGGGCCACACTGATCGACAGCGATCGACGGTTTGCGCGCGTTTTGTATAGGCAAACCGTCGGTTGCCATCGATCAGTGTGGCCCGGGGAAACAAATGTAATTTTGATCATAATTTTTAAAGTTTTTGGAGCTAATGGCTTAGTTTGATATTTTTTTGAGCATGTTTAGTAAACAATTTGGCTAAGCTTTGTCCCTGAATGTCGCCTTTAGTCTGCCTGCGCAAAGTGGTTTAGTTCTTGCAAAGGGCAAAGTACTAGTATTTGTATACCTACGTCGTAGACGCAACCTACTGACAAAATTTGATATTGCTAGCGTCACTAGTTTGGGCACTGCGGGGGCGTTGAATTTCTTTGCTCACTAACGCAATCGACAATTTGGTCATTTGTTACATATTTGGTACACTAGTACTTAAATTTGACACCAAAACACCAAATTTAAACTAACTAGTTTATAAGCGTCATATCTAGAAACGGAACCACTTTTCAGACTATGAATTTTGGCGTCAAGGAGTTACTATTTGAGAAATTAATTTCCAAGACACTCGCACTTGGCCGCATTTTTACCGTGATATTATTCTGCCACGTATGGAGAGTGGTTGCCTTGGCGTTCAGAACATATGGACTCCTTCTGCTATATCGCCGTACGTTTATAATAATATCCTTTATGTATTTCGGGTTTTCGTAGACTACTCCAGCTCGTTCTGGCGTGACTTCCAAACCCTTAAAATATAAGAAAATTCAGCATATTGCCGATAATTTAGTGTAACGCTAAAGGGAGGGAAAATACAAGACGTAGACAAAGACATAACATAAGATTACTGAAGGATAAAATCATCACGTTTCTTATATAGTACTAGCTTTCCGCCCGCGGTTTTACCCACGTTTAATGAGTTTTCCCGTAGGAATGAAGTGTTTTCCAGCGGTTAAAAGTAGCCTATGTCCTATTTCAGGACCTAACCTACATGTGTTTCATCTTGATTCGTCTAGTGGTTCAAGCGTGATTCGGCAACAAACATTCAAACATCCAAACTTTCGCATTTATAATATTATAGTAGGATTGACAAGTTGCCAGTATATATGTGACACTAAACAAAAAAAAACAGTCAAAAACACGATAAACTCGCATAAGCAGGGTTTCGTATAAACTACTTATTATAATATAGTAGATAGGCCGTAAAATAAAAGTTTATTTCAATGAGTATGTATTACAACCAATATTATATTCCACAAATAATCTTGTAATAAGTGGTGCCTGTTCTCTGTCTGTATACATTTTGAAATTAGAATACGACGACGTCTCCGCCTGCTCACTGAACTCACAGCAAAGGAGAGACGGGTGCTCTAAGTGGAATACATCTTTCATCTCAGTTGCAGGCTGAGGACGGCTACAAGTATTTCAAATTTGGAATTTAGAATTTTTGAACTTTAATAAGCCAGCCAGTATCGGGCCAGGGACCAGCGTTATCCCTCCCCCCCATTTTCTTTGTAGTTTTGGGTCTGCAGCGCGTAATTAATACACCTTTGCTAGCTCCTAAAGTATTATAACATGATGTACAGGAAAAATTTTTCATTCAACAATATGTACTTAATGTAAAGAACTTCTTTTATTTGATAAGAACTGATTATATGTAGGTTAAAAAGCCTCCGTGAGTGTATACCTTCTTGTATATATTGTTTATAATGTATTAACGGTTCTAATCACGATATATCAAAATAAATGTAAATGTGTGAAAATCGCGAGAGTTTAAAATGTTTTTTTGCAAGCCCAGTATAGTTTTTTAATATATAAATATGTAATAAACACAACTATATCTATAAACTTACAAAACAGGACCAAGATAAGAACACCGCAAAATATACTAATGTCAGTGAGATCATTGTCGTTTTGTTATAAAAACATCTTATTTTGTATTTTATACTAGTTTTTGTATCCGCAACAACAATTAATTAACCACCATTTTACTTAAATTGGCCCATTAAGTGAAATTTTGTGTGTTTATTAAAAAAAAAGATGGGCAGATAAATTATTTAGTTAAAGAGGCCACTGCACAAAATCAATTGGCAACTGTTGATTTTAAGCCAATCATTGCCATTTGCGGTGGTCAGCTACCAACCACCGCCACCAGCTTACCTGGTGTTGCCATTAGTATAGAGTTTAAGTCAATTATTATTTAAAGGTAAGTAATTCAACTCTTTTGTGTGGTAAGATAAAACAATCGAAGTTACAAACAGAAAATAACAACGAATAAAAACCAACTGTAATTGCATACATTATATTTTATCGCCATTATTATTTTTGAAATATATTTTAAGTATAGCTAAGATTATAATAAAAAATCATGTTTTGCTCTTGGAACAGTATAAAGAACATAGTCATAAAAACATCCTTTCTAACTCTGAATCTGACCGTTTATCATCGAGGCTTGACTCGTAAAGTGTTTCCATATAGACGTGAGATGTTTTACCACATGAGTGTTATACATTAGGAATTAGATTATAGCTCCTCAAAAAGTATAGATAATAGTAAAGGCGAGCAATGAGTCCTGTCTTGTCACAATATTGTGAGCCACGTGTTAATATTTTTTGTATTTTCTTCAGGTCCATTACATCTTCTACGAATACTTGCACAATGAATATTATAGGCGTAGTTTCGTTGAGACGAAATATAAATTTTGCAATATCATGACAAAGGATCCAGTATTCAGCCCAGTTTTTAAACTCAGAATTCCCTGTTCGATGCCTAAAGTGAGTACCAACTATGATTTATCATACACAATTTATATATCTTTTTGCCTTAGGATTTGTGAGGTCGATTGTTGATCTTACAACCAATAATATGGTAAAGAAGAATAAAAATTAGCCTCCGCGGCCGAGTGGTAGAACGTTTGGCCCTCATCACAGGGATTCTGTGGTAATCAAACAAAAATCACTCTAGGACCCCCCTCCTCTTCCTCTCCTCCTGGGGGAGTTGAGGGCTCTCTGGTTAAACTCTAGTCCGGTGGTCGTTTTTAAGAACAATCGGGCTATAAATAGGGTGTCATCACTACGATCGATTGTTTTTTTGTCCAGTAAAAACAAACTGTAGAACCACGTCGAAATATAGGTATTTGTCAGTGGTTAAATCAACCCGCCAACTGGTCGCCTATCACACCGAAATGGCAGCGGCTGGCAGCGACGCTTTAATGATTTGTCATTATAAACTTAATTTGCAGTAACGTGTAGGTACAAACCGCTCGTGGCCGCCTGACTGCTCTCCAAGCCGCCTCCACGCGCTCCTGAGAAAAAGAGTCTTAATAAACAGACAGCCGGACAACGAAGTGATCTTAAAAGGGTTCCTTTTTTCCTCTCGAGGTTTGAAACCCTGAAAAAGAAAAGATGTTTTCCTTCACCGTAAGAGCATCGAATAAACGTACATTTGAATTTGAAATTTTAAAACACGTTGGTACGTGATGGGGATTGAACCCGCTTCTCCCGGACGGAAGACAGCGGCCCTAGCCATTACACCACCGCCGCTGTTGTATTGTATTTGTTTATGAATGAATTTGTGCACACTACAGAAATTGTTGAAAAAACACATTAATAAAAAATATTTGTATATCAGGGGCTCCAACATTTGCCTAACTTGACACTATAAACGTACCAGCAGTAGACAACATGCCATTCAAATAGCCATTCAAAAAAGTGAAGGTGGTTGCCTCATTTAAAACATTCCCTTGAAATTAAACAATTGCAGAAGCATATTTAATAGCTTCATTTCAAACGCCGAAGAAGAAATCATAGTTATTTGATTTTTAAGCACTACCTTGTAGCTGAGCTACTATCCTACCTTCTCCTGCTATTTTGTTACTGGCAATCCAGTATTTCTTAGTACTGGCTGTTTTATCATCCATTTTCAAATTTATTTTCAAATTTCGAATCCATCCGTTTCAGTTTTGTAATTTTCATCAGAATTTCCCAAAGACCTTGGAACTTCCTCATTCCACCACAAGTCACTAGACTGTGACTATCTTTTACCATCCGGACCTTTATGTATTTTTATTTTGAAAGTGTTATAAAATGTCCTACTAATAAAAACCGTTTGTGCATAGATTTTCGAGTAAATAATTAGGACTGTACCCTGTTTTCTGCCACGCTACCTTTTTTTTATTTTTTTGACGGACCTAATCACTATTTATACCAAAGTGGTAGTACGCGGACTTGCGGGGGAGCAGAAGGCTCGTACCCCTTAGGAAATTTATGACAACGTATCTGGGGGCGCCCTCAGACGGGCTCGGACCGCGGCCCAGAACGTTGCCAGGGCGAGAAGCGCGTCGGAGAAGAATGACCCCTACCGGGTCTTACTGGATTAATTCTACTATTAGTTCCGCGTCCCCGCCGGCGGGGGCGGTTGCTACCTGAAGGGCATTCTGTAGTAGTGTTTGGCCTGCACGCAATGGCAGCTTTAATCGCGTAGTGGGATGCGGAAAGTAAATTGACGCTTTTCTCACCAGAAAGTTCGGGTGAGTAACGGCCGAATCGAAATAACGTTTAGACGCTTGACGCATATACTCCTTAATGGAGGGGACCTCGAGGTCAATGTGGAGATTCCTGTTGCGCACGTACCACGGACAGCCCGTGGCCTTGCGCATGAAACAATTTTGAATCACCTGAAAGGGGCCTCAAATTGGAACGAGCCGCATGAGCAAACACCGGACACGCTTATGTCATTACGGGACGGACGCAAGCGGTATAAAGACGGACCTTACTACGTAGGGAGAGCTTCGACCGTTTGCAAAAGAGGGAGTGGAGCCGGCCTATAATGAACGCGGCGCGGTTGCGAACGTTTTGCAAGTGATAGCGGAAACATAGCCTAGAGTCGAGAGTGACGCTTAAGTACTTGACGCGGTCGGACCACGGAATCTGGCGACCGAACAGAGAGACGCTTGGATATCTCTGAACATGAGCGCGACGATGAAAGAGCACTGCTGTGCTTTTATAGGGATTGACTTCTATTCTCCATTTGCGGAACCAGTCGCCGATGGCGTCTAGAGCCGCTTGGAGTCTAGAGACAAGGGTGGAGGGGTGCCACGCTACCATTCTACCACCTCCATTGTGCAGCCAGCGGACCTAACGTGGAGCCACAACCTTAACCTAACATAACATTAGCCACTTTATTTATTAAACAGCTTCTAAATCAAAGTAAGTTCTTTATTTGTTTACGTACGTTCAACTATATTTATTATGCTCATACTGACCACGCCTACAAGGTATAGGCATTGACAATCAGTTATTTTTTTTCGCTCCAGATATTTTTGAGGTGACAACACTTCTTGAAATAAAGTTAGTTTATGTTTTGTGGCAAGTGCTACGTACTGTCTACGACGGCGTAGCACCTTTCCTTGGACCCTATTTTCCCGCGTGTGCACTATGAAAAATTATTGAAATTAAAAATTAAGTTAGTTTGTGTTTCGTAGCAAGTGCTACGCGGTGTCTACGACGGCGTAGCACCTTCGATCGCATATCGAGTTTCATAGTTTTTTTTTTACTAAAATAAATGTCATACATACCAATATCTATAAACTTATAAAACAGGACCAAAAAAGAACACCACAAAACATACTAACATCAGCGAGATCATTGTCGATCATATTTTGTAATAAACGTTGTGTATTGTATCCGCAAAAACTATCAATTTACTACCATTATTTTAATTGGCCCATTGAGAGTGTGTTTATTACAAAAATATGGACAGATAGACTACCTAGTAGTACCTAGTAGTACGAGAGTACGACACAATAAAGAAGACAAAAAATGAGTGCACTGTACGAAAATAATATTACTGATTTTTAATTTTCTTTTACACATGGCGCCATCTCTAGCACAATTTTGTTCTACAGGGTTAAATTTGTAAAATAATAGTTTTTTTGTAAATAAGCACAAATTTCCGACTTTGAGTTTTACTTTGACCTTTAAGACTAATATTATAAATGTGAAAATATACTTGGATGTTTGTGCCGCCTTCATGCTTAAAGTACTCAACTGATTTGGATGAAATTTTGAATGGAGAGAGTTCGTAACCTGGATTAACAAAAAGGACACATTTTACGGAAAAAAATCTTATTCCCACGGGAAAATCTCACACAACGGGAGCGTAGCCGTGGCCGGACCGCTAGTATACACTAATTTTAGAATCTAACTTTTGTAATTTATTACCATTTATTTTAATTTTAAGATTGTTAATTAAGACCTATGTTTTGACTGAAGCACAGGAAAACGAGAAGTGCTCCTTGGGAACCCACTAAAGATCTGCTTATCTCTTTGGAGATAAGAACGTGATCTTGTGTGTGTGTGTGTAATACAATGATCTAAAAAACTATAGAAATAGTACCTTCATATGCCAGACTGTCTTAGGCCACTGTGCGGATTTTAAAGCTGCCCCCCTACTGCCACCACATCTTACTACTATTACAGAATACATAACATTACTACTTATGATGGTACTTCTATCAGATAGAACTTCTATGACCACGTGTGCATTCAGTTAGATCGCACGGTGATAGTATTTTTCAGCTGTGATGATTATTGCCAACAATCAGGGACCATTAAAATATTTAGATCCTCCATAGTAAATACCATAATTAGAGGTAGGTAGGCATAATTTTGCTATATTTTGCACTACAGTTATTTTATTAACTGCACGATTGCATGACAATTTTAAACAGTACCCATTTAGCGTTATTTTGACGATGACGGCAACTCAATTTAAAATTATTTGTTTGTGTTTTGTCATAATAATATTTTTTATACGTCTCATCAGCGTAAGTAAAAATTATTATAAATGCTTAAGGCGCTGACAAAAACTAATTCAGATTTACTTTTTTAGCAAAATCTGTGTAACTAATAGCAGTGATAATTGGATAATGTTATTCTTGAGAATATTTCTTTTATTATCTACTAGCGCATAGCGGTCCGCCCGCGGTTACGCTCGCGTTGTGTAAGATTTTCCTGTGGGAAAATATCCTATGTGTTTATCCAGGGTACAAACTATCTCTATTCAAATTTTTTATCCCAATCCATTCAGTAGTTTTTGCGTGAAAGAGTAAAAAATATCCATCCATACAGCCATACTTGCAAACTTTCGCGTTTATAATATTAGTAAGGATAAAAAAAAATGCTTACAAAATTTTTTTAAGCTGCACCTACACTATTATTTGAACTGCTTTTTTCTGCATATCTCTTGTGTGCAATAAAGTCTTATATTCTATTCTATTCTGTAATCCTCCTTAACCGGACTAGTGATTACTTTCAAATATATATATATATTGGTAAATTACTAGTACAAAGCAATTTTTATTGAGGTTTAAGTAATCAAAAATGCCTCTTCCATGGGGCTGATGACTCTATCTTTGTGAAAAAGAACTAATGTCTTTATTTATATAAATACCTGCGTTTTAAGAAAGCCATTATTAACTTCAATAAACATAACTCATTAAATTATATAATAATGATTATGTGGGAAAAACACTGCTGTCTGATCCCAAACTAAGCAGAGCTTGTTCTATGGGTTTCAGACAGCTGATATACATTACATCCAGACACAAGGCAAACACAAGTGCTCATCACGTGTTTTCCCTGGGCGGGATTCGAACCCGCGACCCTGTGCTTCGAAGGCAGGCGTACTACCAACTATAGCCATCAAACAATCAAGAGCCGTATAACAAAATATTGTCAACAGTTCATAGATTTTCATTTGCCCGTGTCACAATAACCGTATGAAAAAGAATATTGCCCGGGGAACCAAATCCAAATTGGCATAAACATCTGTCCGGCATAACATCCAGCATCGTAACCGCTATAAAAAAAAAAATATATAATTGTTTTCACTCTCACAATAAATTCAGCCCGCTAGCCCCCTGCGTCTGCTCTTTGGTTTAACACAGGTTTACTTAGAAAAAAATTAAGAAAAAGATCATAAAACGTATTCGGGTTATTTGGGAAGTCGGTTAATTCTGAAAGTTGTAAATTTCTATTTAAATTGAATGAATGAATGAATTAAATATTGACGATATTTTGTTTCTTCTCAGTAACTTCATGGGTTTTTTGAACCTCACAATAAAACTCAAAAGCAGTCTGTGTACACCTCAAAGTTTACCAGTATGTTTTTTTTTTGGGTGATAACGAATTCATTTTTTCAATTTCAAGGGTTTGGAAGTTATTCCTGAACAAGCCGGTATTATCTATGGAAACCCGCAATTTGCCACGGATATTATTTTTACCGTGAGACGATACAAAAGACGTTCTCCTTATGTGGTGAACATACAAGCCGTCCTTCAACAAACATGGGGCAACAATATTTCGGTAATACTAATCGTGACAATCATTAATCAAAATTATAATAATAATAAAAAATAATAAAAAGATTTATTTAGGCTTCTTCACTTTGACCTTAAAATTATATAATATAATATTTCTCATAACTTAAAATAAGCAAAAGGTACTTGTGAAGACTGGTGCCTGAAATAGACGGGAGTCTGTGCTTCAGGTCACCAGTACCCCAGATGTACTTCCCGTAACATATTCTTAGAAAGTAAGTAGTTAGTTACGTATATTTAGGTATGTTAAGGTATAGCAAGGATAGAAGTAGCATGGTTAAGAAAAAAGAGAAAACAGAAAAACAACAACATAGAAGTGTGTGAGTGTGTGTGTGTGAGTGGATGTGTGTGTGTGTGTGTGTGTGTGTGTGTGTGTGTGATTATGCAAGTTAAACAGTTTAAGTTTGTTTGTGTTTACCAAGATGTTTTTGGTTTGTTTATGTTTTAGGGTATACCCTGTTTCGGACAAACATTGGAAAAACCCTTTATGTGTACATTATAGTACATCCCCACCACTTCATCGACCCTACCCTGAAGTAAGGCGATCGAGCGCTAGCCGATCGGTTTAGTCAACTTCACACAATTTCTTTGAATTTCTTTGCAGAGGTGTGCACATGTCCCCTCAAATTATTGTGAGCTGATAACCAATATGTAAGTCATAAGGTCATAACATTTTTTGTATATTTTCTTCAGGTCCATTACATCTTCTACGAATACTTGCACAATGAATATAAGCGTAGTTTCGTTGAGATGAATTATAAACTGTGCGATATGTTTAACAAGGATCCAATATTCAGCCCTGTTGTGAAAAATAGTGGAATTCGCTGTCCGATGTCTAAAGTGAGTACCGAATAAGGTTATTGACCGAGCGAGCTAAGCGTCTCCGTTTCAGCTTGGCCTAAATTGCTTTTGTATGTCCATCTGTCTTGTTTGTTTTCCTCTACAGGTCGCGTTTCTCGCGAGGACTACCATATACTCGCGAGGACCACAGCTCATAGAGCCACTAATCTTATCATTTTTTTTAATATCGATACTAAAAGCACTGACTGACTGTGGCAACACTTGTGCAAAATGCAAATATATAAAAAAAAAAATGAGTTGTCAAAGTTGTCTCACGAATTATGTCGTTTCAACATGAACATCAACATCAACAGCCCGTTATGGCGTTTAATGTAACTTATTTGTATTTCAGGGGTTCTTAAATTTACCTAACCTGACAATGATAAACGTACCAGCAGTAGACAACCTGCCATACAAATGGCCATTCGAAAAAGCGAAGGTGGTCGCCATATTTAAAAGAATTCCTGGAAATGAAAAAATTGTAGAAGCATATTTAATAGCTTCATTTAAACAAACGGCGAAGAAGAAATCATAATTATTTGTTTGTTCAGCACTATGTATTAACATTAGCCACTCTTTTTATTAACCTGCTTCTAAAAAAGAGTAAATAAATAAATAAATATTAAAAATAAAAATAATAATATTAATTAAATATTATAAATATTTTTGTATATTCAACTAACAATCCTTCATCACGTTAACTGTCAATAATATCTTGCAAAGAAGTTAATTGGTAATACCATAATAATATCTACTAAACTACATAAAACAATACATTCTTGCATCTGATAGTGGTGGTCCCATAAACAGGCATCTGTATTTCAGTATTACAACATCCTACCGACTATCGGGGTCTGAAATAGTTTTCCAGTTTTCAAATTCTATTCTCTTTCACACTGTGCACAGCTTTTCAAATTTATGAAGCACTGATCTTACCAAACGGATAATTTCCTAATTACTACAAAGCTATTATTTTTTTTTATTTGAATAGGAATTTTAGTGATATATCAATTAAATATTCGGTTTGACGGTTTGACATCGTAAGATTATAAACTAACGAGAAATAATACGTAAATTTATTGTAAATGGTTGGTTTCAGTTCACAATTTTCCGTAAGTTTATAAAATCGCGAGTAAGATTATAAACTAACGGCGTTCACAATCTTACGGTGACATATACAGCACGCAGTTCAATTTACGGGACATTTCTTTATCTCCCAGTGCGAATATCATTAGAAAATTGATTAAGACATTTGAGGCTAGTGTAGGGTTTCGTGTAAAACATAAGAAAATATTATAAGAAATAACTCCTTTTGATTTAATGTAATGGCAACACTATCAAAGTGTGGCTTTATAAGACGTGACATTCGGCTGTTGCGGGTTCAGTTCTATTGGTATTATAGTGCAGTGAAGTGTATTGTGCGTACTTCTTAACTAATAAAGTACAGAGTATTCCTGGATTACGATTTTAATTACACTTCAGAAGCGGGATAACGTAAGTACGCTCACTTTTATTAATAATTTCTTTTGCTGTGAATTGCTTGATTTTGAAGTGTTATCTGACCACGTGTGTATAATGTACCACGTGTTTTTTTTTACATTAAAATTTTACGTCCCACTGCTGGGACTCGAGTCTCGATAAGTATTACGTGGGAAGCGTTCTTTTTTTCATGTAGGTACCCACAATAACTAATATTATTTGAATTTTCAACGTTTTAGCCCACGTGTGGGCAAATTTGCTTGTGACTATTGGGATTGTGTTGGTTATTGGAAACCACGTGGGGTTTATAAAAGGGGTTAAAATTTCAGTTATTTTTGCGATACAACGTACCGTTTTCGAGATAATCGGGATTTTGTGGTAATTTGGTTTAAATATTTCATTAAAATATTAGCAGTAGTAATTACATACTACTCTTATTGGACATATTTACCTAGCTATACATAATATATTAATGAACTGATCCCTTTTACTTTCTTGTATTTAAAATTGACGGGATTATCGATTACTAATTATTATTTAATAACTAATAGAAAATAGAATCAACTTGCTCAAATTAACTTAATTAATTATTATTATAATTGCTTTTCTTATTAATTATGTAATTAATTAATTGACTTATTTTAAATTAAATAATAGCAATATTTTATTTAAATAATACACTAAAATCAGTTTAAAATAATAATTAGTCACCTCTCGGTACACAAACAAATATAACACTATTTTTTTTATTTTTCCGTCTCGATTGAGACCTTTCAGGATATGGCGGATGATGCGAACGATGAAGACCGGCGAAACTTGCGAACACCAGACAGGCGACCCTCGCGTCACAGGCACCCCACTTCAAATGCTCAACGCAGCCGCACTCGTAGCAGAAGTGCTGTGAAAATTGATGATCGAAATTCATCTCTGTTGGAGAGAGAACTCGAACTTGAACGCCAGAGAGACCGGTTGCGATCACTTGAGAGAGAAGTGCGGCGTAAACGCGAGGACGTGCAGCAGCAACGAGCAAGTCAGTCCCATGTCCGAAGAACCAGTCGCAGGCGGAGTCGCAGCAGCGGCCGAAGCGGACACCGTCGCAGTCCCACACCAAAGCGCGGTGGCTCTTCGGCAGCAGCGCAACGACGGGGTAGCAGACATCAAGAAGAGGACTACGCATCGCCAAAGGAGAAAAGGTCACGTACCCCTTTCTATTCTTTAGATGATGTTTTAAAAATAGTAAAATCCGTAAAAAGTGATTCGGTGCCTCAGCCGGCAACATCTGCATTACCTAAACAAATTGACCATAAGAACATATTGCCAAATTTCGATCCCTCGGCAAAGAATCAGCGAATAGATATTTGGCTGCGCAAGGTAAAGGAATGCGCACATGTTTACGGCTGGGACGACCAAACCACCATACACTTTGCTATGCAAAAACTGCAGGGTTTGGCCAAAACTTGGTATGAAGGCTTGAATACCATTCTGTACACGTGGGAAGAATGGCAAGAGAAGTTAACAGGCGCCTTCCCATGCGATCAAAACTATGGCCAAGCCCTGGAGGAAACGCTAAAAAGAAAAAGTAAATTTGGCGAACCAATCGAGATATATTATTACAAAAAACTTTCGTTATTAAATCAATGTGATATATCAGGTAAACGCGCAGTCGACTGCATTGTACATGGCATCACTGATAGGACAATGAAGTCTAGTGCTCGAGCACTTTGTTGTTCCCAACCAGATCAGCTTTTACAATTTTTAATGAGCAACAAAGAGCCACCATTACCAGATCGTTCAAATAATTTCACCAAAAACCGAATATGGCCAGCAATCAATACAGCCAATCAAAGTAAAAATAATTTGCAAATCAATCAGGGAAAACCAAATCAACCCCAAGGTCCGTTATTTTGTTTCAATTGTAGGGAACGTGGCCACCCATACTTGCAATGCCCTAAGCCTCTGCTTAGATGCGCGAAGTGCAACAAAATTGGACACAATACCGAAAACTGTAGGCAGATTTCGGGAAATACAGAAGGTAAGGGCGAACCTTCTAAGACAATGCTTATATCAAACTCTAATCCTAACGCAAAATTTATTAAACGAGTCGAGGTAAACAAAAAAACAGTAGATGCTTTAATTGATTTTGGCAGTGAAGTAACTTTGATTAGGGAGTCTTTGGCTACATCATTAGGGTTGATACATGATCAAGTTCCGTCACATATGAAAGGGTTTGGTAACGATGTTGTCCAGTCGTTAGGGACAGTTGAGTTGAGTCTGGTGGTGGACGGTGTTGAAGCCAGGGTTGTTGAAGACAAATTTTTGGAGAAACCGGTTCTTGTTGGACAATCTTTTACTGAACAACCTCACATTGTTGTTTTCAAAGATTCAAAAGAGCTGCGTTTTAATAAAATTGAGGTAGAACTTCCCACCAACCCTGACATCAACGACAACCGATTATGTGGCATAAGAATAACAGCTGATGTCGATATTTATGGTCCTGCGTCTGTAAGAGTTCAAACAGATCCGACCTTTAGCGGTCACCTGATGCTGAACAACGGTATAGTCGGTGAACCAACTCAGCAGTTTGTTATATCTGGAGGAGTTTACCAGGTTCACCGAGGTTGTTTCGATGTTCCTGTGTATCCATGTTCACCACCCTCTAGATTGAGAAAAGGTTTTGTAATAGGAAGAGGAGAGAAGGTAGAGTTTGTACAAAGGATAATGATAGAATCACCAGGAGTTTCGGAGTCTCCAGAGTTTTCAGCGTCAAGCAAAGGTGTCCAAGAAATTAAAGAAGAGGATGTTCGGTTAGATAGTGCGGTATCAAAGGATGATAAACAAAAATTACTGGCTGTACTAAATCAGTATAAACATTGTTTAGCCTCTGATTTAAAAAATTTGGGTTGTACAAATGTAACACAAATGACCATAGAGCTGAACAGCCAGCGACCAATTGTTTATCGTCCTTATAGACTATCGTATCACGAGCGTGACAAGGTTCAGTCGATGATTGGGGAGATGTTGGATGCAGGGATAGTGCGTGAATCCACGTCCGAGTATGCAAGTCCTATCATTCTAGTCCGAAAAAAAGATGGCAGCATTAGAATGTGCGTTGACTATAGGATGCTTAATTCTATTACGGTAAAGGAAAGGTACCCGATGCCCATCATCGATGATGAAATTGCTCGACTGACGGAACAGACTTGTTTCATAACACTTGACTTGGCATCTGGATATTACCAGGTGCCAATAGCGGAGCATTGCAAGCATCTAACGGCGTTTGTTACCCCGGATGGCCTGTATGAATTTAATCGCATGCCATTTGGGTTGGCAAACGCCCCAGCAGTTTTTCAGAGACTGATTAATAAGGTGTTGGGGTCAGCTCGTTTCTCCAAAGCTACTGCTTATATGGACGATGTGCTTATTTTTGGAAAAAATTCCACAGAATGCTTAGAACGGCTTGTGGAGGTCTTGAAAATATTAGAAAAGGCCAACTTAACACTTAACCTCACAAAGTGCGATTTTCTCCGGTCTAGTATCGATTACCTTAGGTACGAAATTGGCTCATCAGGGGTACGACCAGGCGAGAAGAAAATTCAGTCAGTCATGAATTTTCCTAAGCCTCAGAACGTACATGGCGTTAGACAGTTTTTAGGGCTGGCTAGCTATTTTAGAAAGTTTGTCGAGGGCTTCGCTAGAATAGCAGCGCCATTGACTAGCTTATTGAAGAAGAATAGTGCGTGGGAGTGGAAACAAGAGCAAGATGACTCGTTTCAATCCCTGAAGACGAAACTTGTAGAACGACCAGTTTTGGCTATTTACGATCGAGAAGCAAGAGACAGAGCTTCATACCGATGCCAGTAAGGATGGTGTTGGTGGGATTCTCTTACAGAAATGTAAAAGCACTGGTTCTTTCAGGCCTGTAGCTTATTGTAGCAGACAAACGTCCCCGGAAGAAAAATACTATCATTCGTATGAGCTCGAGACTTTAGCGGTTATTCGATCATTGGAGAAGTTTCGAGTCTATTTGCTGGGTAAGGATTTCAAGATAGTCACCGATTGCAGTGCTCTACGTTCCACTTTCATGAAACGCGACTTGATTCCCAGAATTGCGCGATGGTATCTTTTGCTCCAGGAGTTCAATTGTTCGATAGAATATAGACCAGGAAGCAAGATGTCCCACGTCGATGCGTTATCGCGTAACCCTGTGTCAGATGACAATGAAAGTGCCGTGGAGTGTTCCCAAGTTATGAACATTAGTGATGATGACTGGCTTCATACACTGCAGTTAGGTGATTCGGAGCTCAACAGAATACGTCAAGTTATAGAAGACGATTTAGATGCAAAGGGGCTGCAGTATATAAAAGATAATTATATTATACGTGAAAACAAACTATTCAGATGTATTAACGGAGATAAGGACAACGTGCGATGGGTGGTACCGAAGGGAGCGAGGTGGCAAGTATGCAGATTAAATCATGACGAGATTGGACATTTAGGATTTAAAAAAACATTGGAAAGGATAAGGAAAAATTATTGGTTTCCAAAATTGTCCAGGTTTGTAAAAAAATACGTAACCGCATGCATCGATTGCGCTTATGCTAAGAGAACCTCTGTGCATAATGAAGGACTGTTATATCCAATCGAAAAAGTAGGCTTGCCATTGCATACTCTGCATGTTGACCACCTCGGTCCTTTTGTGAGGTCTAAAAGGGGTAACGCTTACCTGTTGGTTGTAGTAGACGCGTTTACCAAGTTCATTTTCATCAAGTCAGTCCGGAATACCAATACACAAAATGTTATCCGAGTTCTTGATGATATATTTTATACGTTCAGAGTACCTGACCGTTTGATAAGTGACCGCGGCAGCTGTTTCACATCAAACACATTCAAACGCTATTGCTATGACAAAGGTATAAAACATGTTTTGAATGCTGTCGCGAGTCCCAAATCAAACGGGCAGGTAGAGCGATATAATCGAACCATTCTGAACTCGCTAAGAGCACAGAATATGAGACATGACGAGAAGGACTGGGATAATCAGTTAGGACGGATACAGTGGGGGCTTAATAATACAGTCCAAAAGACAACCATGAAAAGACCCGCCGAATTAATGTTCGGCTCCTTCATGAATGGTGAGATAACTCCTTGTTTGAATGAGATCGCTGATGAGACTCGCGAAGACGTCGATCTATCATTGATTCGGACCCAGGCAAAAGAAAAGATAGATTTGGAACAAGACAAGCAGAAGCAGCGTTATGATCAAAACAAGCGGCCCGCTCGTATATATAACGAAGGCGATTTAGTGAAAGTCACAAAAGTATCCTTTAATAACGATGGAAAGAGTAAAAAACTCCTTCCAACATACATAGGTCCATTCAGAGTAACTAAGGTTTTAGGGCAGGATAGATATAAGATAACCTCCATACCAGGTTTTAATAACTCCACTAGTAAACGAACCACCACAGTAGCAGCAGATCGAATGATGCCTTGGGTGCACATAGCGGCATTACAATTAAATGATGAAGAGCAATCAGATAGTAGTACGGATAACGATGATCGTAGTGATGTTTAGATATTCTCATCTACAGAATGATTTTGTCTTTGTTTCAGGGAGAACGTGAGAATTGATTGGTTCGCGTTCGACCTGTAAGACTAGATGAAGCTGTGGTAGCTGCGAGAATTGATTGGTTCGCACGTTGCCACATCATGATATTATACAAGAGATGATCAGTTAGTCTTTAGTTGCGAGAATTGATTGGTTCGTAACTATAAGATGAAGTATTTCTGTTGTGGTATTGTTTATTTTCGAAGTGAGAATAGATTGAAAGTTTCCTTAATAATATTTGTGAGAATTGATTGGTTCACATATGAAATAGTAGTAATGAATTAAAATAGATTGGCTCATTCCATGAGAGAGAGAGATAGATTAAGTATTTACAATTTTATCTTTTATCTTTAATATGTATAGTAGTACTTCTGCAGTATGGTTTAGTGGTGAAATTAATAATACATAAATCGTTATATTTTTATTTATTATGTTACATTTTTAAAGTAGGTATTTGTTTTGTAATGTTTTTGTATTATATTAGTATTATATTTTGTATTATATTAGTAAATGAGATTTTAATTTATTAAATAGATATATGTGAATACGTACTTCGTAGTATATAAAACTAGTAGATCGATCTTTGTATATAAAACTAGTAGTATATTATTTGAAATGAATACAAATACAAATATTCTTTATTGCACATAAAACACTCATGTAAACACAGAAAAACAACACAGTAGAAGGCAATTGGCGGCCTTATCGCTTTAAACGAATAGGTGTGAATATGAATAGGTATTTTATATACATAAATGAAAGTGTGAAGTAACACAGCTTGGATATAGGTAAATAATTATACTAACCTAGTCAAGTAAGTAATTGGCTATGGGTATGTTTGTATATAAATATCTCTAGTGATTAAACAATCTTTGATACTTACATTATGTACGTACTACGTGAATAATCATATAATTTATTAACATTCATAATAAAATGTAACATGATTTCTTTTGTATTTCGTTTATATTTGGATATACAAGTATATAAATTCCTAAGATTAAAAGTGTATAAATTGAACTAGTAGAAAAGTATTTGAGCTAATTATTGAAAAGTATTGTAATTAGAAATAATTTTGTTTAACAAGACCCAAACAGCCGAGTGTAGGGTTGCCACCTGGCTCGTGTATGGGGACATACACGTAGTCAGGACAGCCGAGTGTAGGGTTTCGTGTAAAACATAAGAAAATATTATAAGAAATAACTCCTTTTGATTTAATGTAATGGCAACACTATCAAAGTGTGGCTTTATAAGACGTGACATTCGGCTGTTGCGGGTTCAGTTCTATTGGTATTATAGTGCAGTGAAGTGTATTGTGCGTACTTCTTAACTAATAAAGTACAGAGTATTCCTGGATTACGATATTTTTAATTACACTAGTGTCAAAATCATAATGGACGTCATTTGGACAACATAATTTTTTCATCGTAACTTTCCATTATACACTTTTTGCAAATAGTAATAAAATTATGAAATGATATATTTTTCATAATGTATTGTCACAAGAATTATAACAATAACTAATATGAATATATGTATGATATATAAATATAATGTTAAAATGAACGTAAATTGTAATAATAAATGGTCTTTTGATTGTGCATATTTTGTGCATTTTTCGCCCTTTTTTAGTGCATATTTTCATGCATATTTTGGCATTTTGATAGTGCATATAATCCAATGTCTAGTGATTACAAAACTTAGTTATAAATAGACTATCCGCCCGTCTAAGGCCGATCATCAAAATTGCTGGTACTATTCTTCATTATTCAGTATTTCATGATATTTGGAAAGAATACGCTCTCGTAAAACTGAGTCCATTTGGCTGAGGTAGGTGAATCTTAGAGGTCTGAAGTTCATACAGAGGAGTGAAAATTCAACAGGTTGTGCCGAGATATGTTTGCGAACCTTAATTTTGAAAGAAGCAACTTGCAGATTTATAGAATCATTGATAAACAACTCTTTCGCTGCGCTCTGAAGGAGTTTATATCCCCGTAGTGTTACTATTAGTTTTAAGCTCTCACGTTTCTTGTAGAGTGTAGGTTTTAATAATGAATGGGTGGGTACCAATATAGAAAAATCATAAAAGTTGTCTTTAATTTACTAACTATTTATCTGTCAAGGTATCTCTTGATAAATCGGGTTAGTATCACAGTGTCTAAAACGCAAATGGTCTAAAATAACAAACAAGCAATATCATGTTGGGTTATGTAGCTGTGATGAAAACCCATTTTCAGTGACCATACCAGCTTTTAAATATAACTTTGATTAGTGTACCTACCATTGACAATTTACCCTACAAATAAGCTTTAGAAAAAGGAAAAATTGTAGTGATGATTTCCCTTACATTGGCAAAGGAACTAGTTTTGTAAGGAGATTTGTAACACAAAGTAGGGCCCTCAAAGGAAATAAAAGACGATCGCTTCGCCAGGCGACGACGTGCGTCGGAATTCTTTGGTAGGGCTCCAGACAGAGAGTCCACTCAGAACAAAACGCCAAACGCAAAATTTCCGCACACATCGACGTATCGTTTGCGTTGCCACGCAGTTCCCAAACAGTGTGCAAACGGTGCATCAAAGCGTTTGCGCAAAGTTTGTACGCATTTACTGACGAAACGCAAGAAATCAAAACAACTCAATCAAGGTTCTAGCGAACACAAATAAAATCTAAGAACTTGAGTATAACACCTGCTAGAAATAAAATTGGTAGTAATAGGTTGTAGCGAGGTTGTAGCAGACCAATTATATGATATAGTCGTACAAATGGCCATTCGGAAAACAAATATGGAGGCCGTAAAAAAGATCGCAGAATTACGTAAGATATATTATTTCATACTAGCGGTAACACAGGCGGTAATGACAATATTGGCCCCGATAGTATATTTTGTTCAACAGAACTGTGTTTTTGGTCTAAATCCCGGAAATAAAGAAATCTGATTGGTTATTCAAACACATCTCCTCTCCGCTTTGGTTTTAAAGACAAAGTATTTTGTTTGGAGTACCTTTTTTGTATTTATTTTTTAATTCAGGTTTTCAAGTGATTACTTGATTATTTTTATGGTTGGGTGAACATCCTGTATTTATAGAATATTAGTGTATGATTTGTATATACTTTAACATCACCTATTTAATATAATTTTATAGTGTTTAATATAATTATAAGTGTTTATAGCAGATCTCTCGTCGCGTCTCTGCGAGACTACTGGCGATCGCAGAGCTGGCAGCTTCCTCGCCCAGCGTATTAGCTTGACTATTCAAAGAGGAAATGCTGCCAGTATGCTGGGAACTATGTCTCGTGGGGACGTACTCGAGGATCTGCTTCTTTTTTAATTAGTATTGACTATTTGTATGTAATTTGTATGTTATTTATTAATATATAAATAAAAAATTTGTAGTTAAATGGTAATAAATATCGTTAAACATGAGTATCATTTATTTAGATATTTATGCAATAACCTTCGCACTGCTTTGTCCAAATGATTTTTATTTTGCTTATTTGATTGTTTTGTTTTTTCATATAGAGTAGTTCACTGTAATTAATTACGAATCTACTCACGAATGAATAATGCGACGGTTTTAATAATCTTATAGAGTAGTTTGTAGAGCTAGACAGATAGACATCAGGCACAGTGTGTGTTGTATGTGTCTTTTAGTTCCACACTACAGGTCGCGTTTCTCAACCGATTCTCGTGAAATTTTGTGAGCAGGTTCAATATATTAATCAAATTTTTTTGTCGAGTCAGTTTTTGGAAATTTAAAAAAATTACGGAGTTATGGGGGTTGCCAGCTTATAAGGTCTACCGCCGAGGCTGTTTACAAGTTATATTTCTCAACCAATAATAATAAAAAAAAATACAAAATTAAATATAAAATTAAATTCCTAAATGAAATATTATAACAAAGGATCTTTTAGTCTAAGTAAATATCAACAGATGGCGCTGTACAGTGGAACGGATTTTCTAAAACGCGCCATCGAGATTTTTTCAGATTTGATATAGCAACAACCCGAACGGGTCGTTGACGGTTGTGTCTTTTTTCATTGGTCGGATATAACATCAGCAGCTAACTTGTCTTTATTAACCCCCGACGCAAAAAAGAGGGGTGTTATAAGTTTGACCGCTCTGTGTGTCTGTGTGCCTGTCTGTGTGTCTGTCTGCGGCACCGTAGCTCTTAAACGGCTCAACCGATTTGGATGCGGTTTTTTTTATTTGAAAGCAGGTTTCTTAGCGATGGTTCTAAGATATGTTTTATCAAAATCGGTTCAGCCGTTTCAAAGTCATCAGCTCTTTTGTTAGCTGTGGTAGGGTTCTTAGACCCATACTCTTTACTTTTACTTTCAAACATACGTGTGACCTAAAATTTGAAACACCCATGTATGCTATATAACTTTGCATGATAATGGAATTATTGGTCTGATGCTGCAGCCAGGATATCCAGCACTCTTGTTGAGCCATCAAATTCGATAAAGTAACACCTATATATTTTAATTTTATTATAGAAATTGATGGATGGCACGATTTGGTTTGCTCGTTGAAATGACGCTATAATGTCGCGTCGGGGTACCGCTTAAGCTTAAGTAAGTCAGACGCTTCATTTGATTGACTATTTATTAATTTGCTACAATTTTTGATTTTTTGCTTCGGGGGTTTTTAAATTTTTAATTTATTTATTTTTTAGGAATAAATTGAATTGGATGTTTAGATGTCTGGATGTTTGTTCCGCCTTCACACCTCAAAGTACTTAACGGATTTGGATGAAATTTGCAATGGAGATAGTTTGAAACCTGGATTAACACATAGGATACTTTTCACGGGAATTTTTTTTATCCCTACATGACAATCTTCCACAACGCGAGCGTAGCGAACTGCTAGTAATTAATAAGGTTATTAAAAAAAAATCCTCATTAGCTTTGAAATGGAAAAGGGTGTGATTTTACAATATTAATCAATTGTTATTAGCCTAGTAAATCACAATGATTACTTCCGTGCAGAAAGCCAACTGTCTGGACTTACTGCTGTCATCGGATCCACACAAACACTCGAAGCACTCGACACTGGGTTCGTCCGATCATTGTGTGGTGAAATCCGTGTCGACCTGCTCTCCTCCCGACGACACCTCTAGGGGCACGAGGCGAGTATGGCGATACGTGACAGCAGACTGGGATGAGATGCGGCACTTTTTTGGATCATACCCATGGCAGCAAGTGTGTTTTTCTACGGGCGATCCCTCTGAATCTGCGGATGCGGTAGCTGACGTGATACGGCAGGGAATGGAATATTTTATTCCGTTCTCCGACATCCCGCTCGGTCACAATTCCCGACCTTGGTACAATGCTGAATGCGCTCTGGCTGAGTCCAAAAAGGAGTTAGCTTACCAAGCTTGGGTCCAAGCTCGCGACCGCAAACTGCAGGCCAGGAGGGTCCGCACAATGAAAAAAGTCTTCAACTCCGCCGCCAAGTCCTTCAAGAAGGTACTCCGGAAGGCTCGTTTTGACCACGTTGGCTGAATAGGGGGAAACTTGCTTCCTATCCTTCAGGTAGTAAGCGGTTCTGGTCTCTGGCCAAAACAGTCGAAACCAACTTCTGCCGTCCAACACTACCTCCCATGCAGAAACCTGATGGGTCATTGGCACACCCTGCAACTGATAAAGCAAATTTATTTGCTAATTTGTTTGCGACTAACTCGCGTCTCGATGCTGGCTCCAATCAACCACCTACAATACCTCGCCTTGATGCTTCCATGCCGGAGCTATCAATCCACGTAAAAGAGGTACGAAGAGCTCTGCAGCGTTTAGACGTGAACAAGGCCAGTGGTCCTGACGGCATGCCTGCCAGAGTACTAAAATTCTGTGCGCCTGAACTGTCTCCTATTCTACCGCGCCTGTACCGCCTCTCTCTAAAAACCAAGTCAGTGCCTAAATCGTGGAAGCTTGCAAACGTGCAACCAGTCCCTGAAAAGGGAAATCGTGCCGACCCTGCCAATTATCGACCAATCGCTATCACTTCCATACTGTGCAAGGTTATGGAGCGAGTTCTCAACAGCAAATTGCTGACCTACCTTGAGAAGAACGATCTACTCAGTGACCATCAATATGGCTTCCGCCGAGGACGGTCAACTGGAGATCTTCTTGTGTATGTCACGCATTGCTGGGGCGAGGCCCTAGAGAAAAATGGCGAAGCGCTTGCGGTCTCGCTTGACATCTCGAAGGCATTTGACAGGGTTTGGCACGCAAGTCTGCTAAACAAGCTTCCCTCATATGGCATTCCTGCTGGCTTTTGTAGCTGGGTATCTGACTTTCTGAGTGAACGGTCGATCCGAGTTGTCATTGATGGCAGCTCCTCTGACCTCATGGCTATTGATGCCGGTGTTCCTCAGGGGTCCGTTCTCTCTGCAACACTTTTCCTATTGCACATCAATGACCTGCTCATACCAGGCATTGTTGGGTATGCAGATGACAGTACAGTTGTGGAGAGGTATTTATCCAGCGCAAGGGCCACTGCAGATGAAATATGCACCTTAAGAGAGACAATGGTAGAGCGGACGAATTTGGCTTTAAGTCTTGTTTCCCAATGGGGCGACAGCAATTTGGTCAATTTTAACGCCACCAAAACACAGGCATGTTTGTTCACCGCTAAAAGGAGTCCTTTCCAGCTGACTCCTACTTTTCGGGGTACGCCTGTACCGGTCACGGATGCACACGAACTCCTTGGCATGAGGCTGACTACCAATCTCAACTTCGGCGAATACATCGAGTCACTGGCACAAACTGCAGCCAGAAAGTTGGGCATTCTGAACAAGGTCAAGCATTACTTCACGCCGGGACAACGCTTATTATTATACAAAGCGCAAGTCCGATCTTGCATGGAGTACTGCAGTCACCTGTAGGATGGCTCGGCAAAATATCAACTTGCTGCACTTGATTCGGTGGAACGCAGAGCCAAGATAATTATCGGTGATAAGAATCCAGTGGTAACCAAGCTTCACAGTTTGGCTCATCGCCGAAAGGTTGCATGTCTGTCAGTGTTTTACAGGCTGTATTTCGGGGAGTGTGCGCATGGGCTGCATGAGCTCATTCCGCCATCACCTTTTTACTATCGGGAGTCCAGACGAACTGCAGCATACCATCCGCACTTGGTCGACATAACCCTTTGCCGCACGAAGCGCTTTCAATCATCTTTTATTATGCACACGGCCAAGGAGTGGAATTCTTTGCCTGCTTCTGTTTTTCTGAGTGCTTATAACCCAAGCATTTTCAAAGTTAGAGTGAACAGACACCTTCTGGGTGAACTCGTTCCATCATCGACCACATCTCGTCCCTCGCGGACCTGATTGTGGTCAAGAGTAAGCCCATCAACTAATAAAAAAAAAAATTATGTACTTACTTAATGTATCTAGCACGGATATTCATATTACATTGGCCCCGATTCGGGAAGTCATGTTCTTATTCTAATTTTAAAATCCAGCTATCCTTTTCGTTTTTATGACCAATGAAAGATAGGTGATGAGATAGATGTATTCAGACGAATGAATTATGTTATTTTGAATGAATGATAACCCAAAATAAGGGCACAGCTGTCAGATTAAGAGATTTTTAAATCGGATGTTTTACGTGCTCTCTAAAATTGTGCAATCGACGTGTCCATGAAGTTCAAATTCTATGTTTGACAGCTCTAATTTTTGGATGGCCATCTCCTGTCCCTTTTTAATCTTAAAAATGTGAAAAGGACTGACGAACTTAAATTAAGGATTAGAGCGTGACTGTGTGAACCGCTACCATTGTCACATTAATTATACTTAAAACACATTATCCATATTTTCCTTGCCATAAGAAAACTCTTTCGGGACAACATGTATCATCATCATTATTATTATCACGGTTAAAACATGTTTAATGATCCATAGCAACATTACGTTGAGTGTTATAATGATGTTATTCTGTTGTTATTACTTAATATTCTTAAATTTTTGTTACCAACGGTGCTGCAAAGCCAGTTTCAAAAGAAGTCCACAATTCACAACAAAAGTGAGATCATTCATAAATATTTTGTTATTACTCGTACTTATATTAACTCTGGATTAAAGTGTTTAGGGCTAGTACAGACGAAGATATAGCATTTGTGGACCGGTGTTGTACTTATATTATGTCTGGTCTGAGTACGAGTCGGCAAGGCTTCGACCGCCCATTTAAGGTACGCGCACACTATGCCGGGCCGCAGCGTGCCGGGTCGCAGCGCAAAAATCCGCTCAAATCGCTCGTATGTATTTTATATGAACTATCGCACACTATGCCGGGTCGCAGCGGGCCGCATAATCCGCATGCGTGCGATGCGGCCCGCCCCACCCCGCTGCGCCCCGACACAGCGTATAGCAAGCGGATTGGAGTGCTCCCGCGCACGTGTTTATAAGTACCATATTTACGTAAAATCCGTCAATGCGCTGCGGCCTGGCCCGACCTGGCCGGTCACGGTGTGCTATGGACGCATTTTGCGCTGCGATGCGGCCCGCCCCGGCACGCTGCGGGCTGCGGCCCGGCATATTGTGCGCGTACCTGGCGTCTGCAAGGTGCGCGCCATTGCTGTTCCTATTCCAAGGCCGACCTATCGCAACAGTTTGACATAGCGGCACCGACCAAAAATGTCTGGCACACATCGACGAGGATTACATATTAGAAAGTCAAAAAATTATAGATCAAATTTTAAATGAACAACGAATCATCTAACAAATTTAAAAACACCAAAAGTTTTTTTTTACCAAAGTTTCATAATCCAAATGTACGTGTGATCAAATGGAAGACTGACCAAAAGTTGCTAGATCTAAGTGTGAAATACCAAATTATTACTCATCAAATTTTATTATCACAAATGGTTTAGTGCTCAATTTTTTAAATAAAAAAGTTAACTTAAAATAAAACCCAAAATTAGTAAACAATCACCAAGTCAATCATGCCAAGTCAAGGCGGGTGCGAGCCTAGCGAGCACGGGAGTTCGGGGCACTCCAACATTTCGCTCGCCTAGCTCCCTCCGCCATACCCTTTGGGGTTAAGTTATGTTGTGACCACCCACGCCTGCTTGCAGGCATGCCATGTAGGATGAAAATATGTAAAATATTTGGATGAACTTTTAAATTATAATGCGGTTAAATTATCGGTGCTTGTTTACTATTTCTGGGTTGTTCAGCGATATTATATTGTCAGTAATCCTATTGTCATTTATTATTTGTTCAATAGATCATTTGTTCAATGGTCCATTTGGCTTTAGAAGCTTAGAACCATTAGGCCAATAATCTATTAAATCTATTAAATGTTGATATTCTAAACTTTGGTCAGTTCTTTAAACTTTTGGTCAAATGACCAATGTTATTTTGAACTTTGTTAAATGATTCGTTGTTCATTTAAAATTTGATCGATAAATTTTTGACTTTCTAATATGTACCCACATCGACCACAGAATAAAATAATAGTACTTGTCGACGTCGTACCGTTGCATGCTTTGGAATCATACCTGTATAAAGTGAAAAAAAAACGCTCGTAATATGCAAGATAGCAACATTTTTCGCTTTGATAAAGCGGCAACTAAATGTGAACCAAGACCTAGCGGGCGGCTAAGTCCTCTCCTAATGCGGCTTCCTTTGTAGACGGCTTGCAAGTGATCTCTCGACGAAATTATCCGAGCCAAGCAAGAAGCCCCAGTAATTTCACTCTTATATTACCGACTTATTTACGACGGAAAGAGGGACTGAGAGCAACTGGTTCTTTTGGTAGCATTTTTAAGTTGGCGATTGAGACCACAAACCAATGACGTAAATTAGTTTTTACAGTTGTCATTAGTTTTGTGGGAAGCATATAGTTTTGTGGGAAATAACGATAATATATGATTATATATAATATCCGATTTTATCAACATTACATTATGTATACGACTAGCTATGCGCCTGCGGCTACGCTCACGTTGTGCAAGATTTTCTCGTGGGAATAAGATTTTTTTCCCTTAAAAAGTATCCTTTGTGTTAATCCAGAGTATAAACTTTTTCCATTCATCCAGTCCGTTCAGTAATTTACGCGTGAAAGCGGAAAAAACATCTAAACTAAAATGCTACTAAAATATACTTTCACATTTATTATATTAAAGTATGATTTTAATACTTACAAAATAAAACACGGCCATAGTTGCGATGAATGAAGCATTATTATGGCTAAACCCAACGAATTATCTATAGTCAAGAAACATAACTACGCTTCAAACTTTACTTAACCCCACCAAATGAATACCAAAGAAGCAAAACACATTCGAATACGCGGTACAAAGATGTATTATATGACTCGGTTTATAAGAACGTCGAAAGTAAGCTTCAATGTACAGCAGCGACATCATCTGTCTGTCGTCGTCGTCGTCTATCAAAATTAAATTACGGTTTTAGCGGGCGTTGCTAGGCGGTTACTCTTCATGACCATTGTAGTTCGTTGGCTAAACCCCTACTACTTAACTCGTGTAAACGAATTGAATGCTAGCTCATAATGCTTAGCCTTTTCAATTACTTGAGGTCGTTTCGCGAAAAATTAGAGACGTGCTTAGCCTACGGAGATTTCCCAAGAATTCTTGCCCTTATCCGTCTTAAAAATGCTAATCTTTATTCCGGAACCCGGATTATGAGCTCAAACGAGGCTACGACCCTACACATCCGCTACATTTTCTTTCTAAATTATGCTTTTCAAAAAGGACGGCTATAGACATCTCTTAACAGATTTACTACAGGATAAACAGTTTTCTCCCTCTCGAGGCGAAAGGTTTTTTCAATTATACTGAAAAGAAACAAAATATGAAAGTGAAAACATTTTTAATTTAAGTAAGTAGGATTTACCAAGGCTTTTTTAATTTTATAAGTTAGGTATAACAATAGTTTAAGAATGCGAAACAATCAGAGAGGTATCTAGATACCTTGCACGAAGGTAATAACATCTAGTTTGCGTCTGTGTTTAGATAAAAGTCTATGTCTATGTTAATAAAAATATGCAACACGATGTGCGGTCCATTGTACCTTCTATATCAGTTTTGAAAATCCTGTCACTTAATACCCCGCCTGTATTATTATCTATATATTTATGTATATATTATTATCACTAAGCTTGCGTTGTAAGATTTTCCCGTAGGAATAAGATTTTTTCCCGTAGACGTAGTTGAGCCCATGAAACTGAACAACTTTTGTCTCACAACTTCTGGAAACTTATGAGAGAAACGTTTATGTTTCATAATAATTTAACTAGGTTCGTTGATCAGTTTGCAAGAAAATTATTTTTCAGACCAGTTATTTTTTCAGTTTATGAATTAAAAAGGACGTAATATTAATAATTAATCCTAAACTATTTTGATTTAATCGGTCATAATAATTTCCTAAAATATTCCGGACAATAATAATTGAATCTCATTCGTAAACAAAAAGGCAGTAACTATAGGTAAGTTGTTTCCAAAATCTAGTCCCCATCAACATGCTTCGCTTAACAAAAGCGAGAATGTTCAAACAAATTTGGAAAGCTAATTTTATTATTGGCTACAGATTCAAATTTGCATACAAAAAGAGTTTTTTTACAGCGTACGGTGATCGACAAAGAACATTACCCATGCTAACGACGCCAGATGTCGGTTCAATAAACTCGTACCGTACTCAAATTGCTTTGAAATATTGAAACTGGATCAGGCTATCGCCTTTGTCACTTGTTCTTTGGTTAAATTGAATAGAAAATGAGTTAAATGTAATGTCTTACCAGAGAGAAAAGCCCATAGATGGATTAGGAGGCAGGTCGCCCGCAAAATATCTGGTCCGTGGGCGAGTTGAGCCGTTTCTCGTAAAGTAAAAACTAGTTCTTCTGATCTCAGTAGATGGCGATGTTGTGGTTTATTTCAACTGTCATTTGTCTTTTTTTTTCAGAGTGATCTTCATAGTACAGTAAAATTTTATTTGGTAAATGGGTTCACCCAATGATATTTTAAGAAACATACGTCACGTTCATACTGCACGCACAACATAAATTGTTCCGCAACACAGACACGCTGTAAGTGCGACAGGAAATAGGCAAAGCGTAAGAGTGAAAGAGACAGCGATCACAGCTCGACTGACTGCAATGGTCACAATTAGGACCGATTCACGGCACGCGTTTGGTGCGTTGGTGACATATCTACCTCTTGTATGTATATAATATCATTGGGTTCACCCAAAAAGGTTAGAACGCGCTTCAGAAATCTTTGGGCTTACCATTTTTTACAGCCTTATTTCAAGCAACAGCTTTATTCATTCATTAAGAGCTTTGAATACTCGACTGATATAATTGTCTCCGAAAAGCTCGTTTTATTCTTTATCTTGAAAGTGATGTCATTTGCATTCTATATCCAAAACGTACGCCGTGTGGTGAGGGCAGAGTAGAATACATTTGTCACCAACCCTTACTCTTCCCGTGGGTGTCGTAAGAGGCGACTTAGGGACCACACACTGAACAGGGAACGGGCAGCAGCGCTCTCTGATACAGTTACCTTTTAATCTGCTATCTCCAACCCGCCTGCCAAGCGTGAAGATTATGGCAGAACCCTCCACTCGAGTGGAGGAGGCTCACAGTCCAACAGTGGACTGTAACGGGCCGTTGATGATCGAAAATGTTGCACCTATTTTCTCGGTTTTAATTAGTTCATGTTTATCTACACTTCTTCCATTCCTTGACATAGCATTTAAGTAATTCATGTATACTCTATATAAATTATTAGACTGAAATTTCGTATTCGGCTTGAAAAATTTCACTCGATTCCAAAAAGATAAGTAGGGTGATAGCCTTAACTTTTATAAATTAATTAAACATAGACTTTAAAGAGAATTTTATTATAAAATTATGTGAACACCGCTAAGGTGGCTTAATTTGTTAGGTCATAGGCTTCAAAACAAATTTGGTGGGTTCTATAGTAACCAAGTATCTAGAGTTTTAAGTCTTATTTTTCTTCTTCTTCTTCATCGTGTGGGTTATAAGGTTGACAACTTACCTCAAAACTCAAAACTCTCAAAGGCCAAATGACATGGCTCGTGTCCCCACTCCTTCTGTAGATTGTTGCCGGGACCCACGGCTTAAACTGCCTTCCCAAACACACAACTGCTCTAATTTACTCATTCTTCGTAGGGAAGAAAAAATCTGAACACTTAATGGACCTGTTATGTTTCTAAAACTATATTCTTTGAATGACTTATTAAGTCGCAGCTTTTTTTTAATTTATCGTAAAAGATCTACTCTGGGCTGCGCTGCTTAAAAAAACAGACTTTTCATTTCACTTCCAGCAAACCCTAACTCTCTGACTAGACCCTTTCTAAATTACCTTATTCATTTAACGCCAACACCCTGTAGCAGATGTGAATTTATTTGATTATTTTTTTTCAAACATAAACCCCGCGAGTACTGGCCTGATGACGGGAGATTTGAAACGTTTTGTAATGGTGGGGGAACCGTAAACGTTATATTTCCAAATGGTATTAAATGGTGGCTTATCAATAAATATTATACATCTGAACCGTAGTTTGTTAAAATAGCGACTTTAAAAAAAATTAGTTATGGGTTTGGTATAAAAACATTGATTGCATGGTTTAACATGTTACGAATACACATGTTTTAAGTAAACTAAATAACGCCAAACATCTCGGGCGATAGTTCAGTCCATGTAACAGAACAACATTAGTTTCTAGAACTTTTAAAAAACCGCAATAAAAAAACATACAAATTTATATCAGCTGACCGGTGGAAGAAATAAAGGGAAGGCCTTTGTCCAGCCGTGGAACAGTACAGGCTGGAGAAAAAAAAAATGTTGTAGACTCAGAGAAACAAAAGAAGATGGCGACGCGCGCGTCAGAAATCTCTAATATCCCGCCTTCCCTTCAGGATCTCCTATCATGCCCTGATAATTTCAAGCCGATTTATGAATTTATTGTCGCTTGTCTTGGAAGCCTGTAACATGAAACTATTTACTTGGATATACAATTTACTCGGATAAGACATACTCGGATTGGACTACCTACTTGGATTTGACTAATTTTATTTTTATTCATATAAGATTTGGCTTTATGCCTTGATTTTTTATTTGACCCAGAAGATTTGTTATAAAAGACTTGGCCTTGTGCCTTCTGAATGAAGAAGATAAAGAAAATATCAACTGCAGATTAGGCTGTATGGCTTGGATCCATTGCCTTTCCGTTTCGGATAAATTGAAAAAACAACAACATCTAAAGATCTCTCAACTAATTGTAGAATAAAACTTGTTTAGTTTCATGACTTGTCTAGTATAGGGTCCCAAGACGATTTACGCTGTGCTGCAGCTCGCAACGAATAATCAGCATTGACCTTAAATGCGCCCGTAACTCTCATTCAAGGTTTCCTCTTTCCCCGAAACTTAAACTGTTAATACTGTAGTGTAGTCGACTGTACCAATAATATTATTTCATTTGCGCCATTGGTCCATGATTGCGCTAAAAAAAATTCAGTGGCGGTATTGATTTTCCAAGAAGAATATTTGGCATACACTTCATAAATGTTATATTTCGTTAATACACGTTATAAAAGTAACTAGTATTTATTTTTTATCTTTAAACTAATCGAAAAATAAACAAAAAAAAAAATATTCTCTTTAACTAACCAGGTTAAAGGCAAGATAATAAACATGAGCCGATCAAATGTCTTATTTTTGCCAGCACCTTCATTACACACTGATAAAACTCTTTGTCCGAACCAATAAACAAAGAGCTTTATCTAAATGTTCTGACCTTAGCCCTCTCCCCAGTAACTTTCTTGATAAAAACTACACGGGATGCTTCCTAAAAAGAAACATTAAACTACAGCCAAATCTTGAGGTTTCTAGTATAATACTAGCAATGTGAATAGTTATGTTTATTAAATTCAAATTCTATTTATTGCATTTCCACAATTAGTTAGGCACTTAAGTATTATACTATATAGTCTATATAAATAAAAATGAATGTTGCAAACCGTAAAACTCGAGAATGGCTCGACCGATTCGGAAAGTTTTTTTTTCGTATGTTCCTTAAGGTACACGGAAAGTTTTAATAAGGAGAAAAAAAAAACAATTTAGTTTTCCAATACAAAATGTTCTTAGCTGCTGGGTCAGCAGACGTTGTCCTATTTAATATAAGGTGTTAAAATTATTAATTGTGAAGCCCCGTTAGGGCACAGCAATATAGAAGAAGCAGAGGGCTCACTTAGAGCTTACTTTACCGTAATCAGTTTTAAAATTGTTTAATATAGTTTGTTTGTTTGTTTGGTAGTTTGTTGTATTTTCCATAAAACATAACTTGTTTTAACCTTGTATATTACCACAGTGCCGCCGCTGCTGGTTTCGGCGTTACACGAACCATGTTAATGGCCTTTGGCGGCTCTATAACACTGACACCAGGGTTTGTGAGGTCGGTTGTTGACCTTACAACCCACACGTTCAAGTAGAAGATTATACCCGTATGCCATTTGTGTGCCAAACATCCACATACGTAGCTTATCATGTATCTTATACGTAATTCTTAGCAATGTCATCCTTTCTCTATACCACTATACATATTATCAACATCTCATATTGTACGTCCCCCCACCGAGGGGCTCGAACCTACTTACAAGACGTAAATTCTTATAAAAAATATAGAGCGATGCAGGGTATTTTCTATCTAAAATCCCTACAACAAGGCCGGATTTTGTGTCAATATGGACATTTTAGAATCGTAAGTTTAACATCCTTTAGCAGTCTGTATCGGTTACGAGTAGGGAAGCTCGTATATAATCATGACATTTTGTTAAACAATCACCAGTCTCTTCCTTCCACTAACTGCAAGTCAACATGTTGAAAATACTTTTGTTATTCACTTGTGAGTATTTATCAGAAGATATTTTTTTTTATTTTTTTTTTAAGTATCCTCATCATTATCCTCGATATTTCTGCCGAAATACATACAACAATACAAACAATAACTTTCAGTTTTCTTCAAGTGGATAAAACATTATTTATCGAAGTATACGAGATGTGTGTCGTAGAATTAGTTTAACTTCGTCTGCCTGTACTACTAACGATACAATTGATTTTAAAAATGAGCAGAAAACTTTAAAAATTGTTAATCTTTACAGAATAAAATTTCAAAAACAAAATTAATGTAAAATTTTCCAGCTCTAGCACTAGCAGCAGCTCGTAATTCTCACTTCTACCGCAAAGACTACACCTTCTTTGAAGAGTTTGACGCTTACTACAAACTGCACTGGGACGTCGATGGTGTCTCCTGGAACTCAGCATTCATGGCCTGTGATGACGAAGGAGCCAAGCTGTTTTACCCTCGGGAAATGGAGGAGTGGACTATTGTGAAGAACTTAACAGCAATATCTGCTGAGGCACCGAACGTGACAGACGTCATCATTGGCATCCACGATGAGTTTGGTCAAGGAGAGTTTGTTACTGTAGATGGTGAGTTTCGCATTTATACACCCTCAGAGGAACAAAAGACGATCGCTTCGCTCGAAATCTTTGCACCACTTAACGGGTGTTCAACAGAAACTTACACCCAGTTTATCATATTTATCTTTACAATCATCATCATCATCATCATCAACGTCTTCATGTGGGTTTTAAAGTTGACAACTTATCTCACAAATCGTGGCTTTGTGGATGATACTCGTACCAAAGTGAAGATACTGAGGCTAATTCTCACTGTCATGCTAATTCTTAAATTAATTCTTAATTCTTAAATTAATTTAAGTTTGCCCGTCCTTTTCACTTTTTAAAGATTAAAAAGGGATATGAGATGACCATCCTAATATTAGAGTTGTCAAACTTCGAATTTGAACCTGATGGCCGCGTCAATTGCACAATTTTAAAGAGCATTTAAAACATACGACTTATAAATCTCTAAATCTGACAGCTACGCTCCTATTTTAGGTAATCATTCATTCAAAATAATATCGTTCGTTCATCTGAACTCTTTCATTGGTCATAAAAATGAAAAGGATAGCTAGATTTTAAAATTAGGATTAGAGCATGACTGTGTGAATCAGGGCCAAAGTTCGATATCAGTGCTTTGGATTAAAATTGTCTTTATCCCGTGTTTGAAAGCATATGATTTATTATTACACTAAATAACTATATTATATAGGAGTGGCCACCCCGACCCATATCATTGAGGATCTCCCTGTCACTGAAGGCCAAGACTGTGTTATCATGGATATGGAGACGGGAAAGTACAAAGCCGAACCCTGCATTACAGACCCTCCAAGTAGAAGAATCTTTGTCTGCAAGAAAATTGACGAGAAGCCATGCAGAACTATCGATCTTGGTTAGTTAAAGAAACAGTCTCTATAGTTTTTCCTAGCCCAGTAATTTTTGGTGTGACATACATAAGACGAGAGATCGCGACTTATGTAGGTACTATTTATCCCGCTGTAAGTTTTTCAATTTCTACTTCTTATTTGTGATTCGATGGCAAGTCGAAACTATTGTTGTATCCCAGAAAGTTGGCAAAGGGAACACACACCCCAGAATGTGGCCAATATGAGTATATTTGAGTTTGATTTTGTAGTCAAAGCATAAAAAAGAGAGTGAACACTGATTAGGTTGCGTTCAAAAGTTAAAAGAATTTACTTTTGCAGAGTACAGATATTCCAAAGAAACAAAGAAATGTTACAAGGTCAATAGGAGACAAAAAACCTGGCAGGATGCCTGGCACACCTGCTTCATGGAGGGCGGTATGCTCGTCTCACCAGAAAATGATCTTGAAGCTGATGTTATCTTCAAGTTAATCAGCAACAATAACAAGTACTACTTCAGTGGCTTTAGAAAAGTTTTCGGCAGGAACCCAGATTTTTATACTGTCAAAGGTGAGAATCTGCAGACTATCGTTTATCTGATGCTCTTCATCGCTAGTTAACTCTTTAACTGAATACATGTTTTCATCTAAAATGTTTTATCTTTAAGCATCGACGAGTGACCTTTCGTACCAACCAATGTGTTTTCGAATTTCGAATTCATATGTACGTTTACGTATTCGACGCTCTTACGGTGAAGGAAAACATCGTGATGAAACCTGCACACTCCTGCGAAGAAGTTCAAAGGTTGTGTGTGAAGTCAACCAACCTGCACTGGGCCAGCGTGGTCGACTAAGGCTTAAGTCGCCCTAATTCAGGGTAGGCTCGAGCCCCTCGGTGGGGACATATATGAGCTGTTGATGAGAGAGCGCGCAGCATCTCCGTTTCATGCTATCGTATGTCTGTCTTAACGGTGGATGTCCGGCTGTTCTCCTTTACAGGTCTCATTTCTCAACCGAATCTTGTGAAATTGTTTATCAATTCAGTTTTTAGAAAATTTTCAAAATGGTGGAGATATTATGTGGGTTGAAAACGTAAAAACAAACAACATATTTCCGCCATTTCATTAATAATAATATATTTATTGGAACACACGCATTACATTACATTACATTTAGTAAGGTGCCCGATAATAACTACGTTAGTCAAAGACTGTGTTGTAGCAATTAACGCCCACCTTCGTGGTCATACAGTAGTAGGTATCAGCGTCTACAGCCATGGGTGGTTAATTCGTCCAAATCTACAGCTCACAGAGCCACTAGTTTATCTTTTGGAATAGATACTGTAGTCAAAATCAAATTCAAAATTAGAAAAAGAAAAGAAACTGAGAAAAACACGAAAAAAGTTTCGAACACCGAAGCGTAACACAACGCTACAGTTCATACTAAACATTAGTCATCACTTAAATTTCCATTTTGTTTTGTTATCATCATGCTCCACAACACATCTAATTTGTGAACTCATCTTACAGGCCAGAAACTAGACGAGACAGGCTTCCACCGTTGGAACCACAATGCAGAAGAGAGCGGAGAGAGCTGTGGCGTTATTTACGCCAGTTCTTACCTCTACATTGGCACTGAAGCCTGCAGCAGAAATCATTCATTTATTTGTGAAATGCAAGCGAGGATTGTTTAAATTTGTTTTACTGCTCTATAAATAGTAAGAAGCAATTATGCTCCCTCTATGCCTATGTAATAGGTATATGCAGATAGCGGTGGTGTAAGTAAAATGGCGAATAGCGCGTCCGAACCTACAATCCAAATTTGTTTGAAATAGCGAATCACGGAAGTGCGACAAATTCTAAGTGCGAAAATTGGAATGCCAATATAACGGTATTACGATGTTTTGGAGAAAATTGTGTAATATCATACAATATTATAAAATAATTTCGGCCTGTCCTTCTGTCGGCTGGCCATTTTGCTTTCTTTCTTTATAGAAAATGTACACACCGAGAGTTCTGATTGTTATTTGGTAATTGATTATTATTTTTTTAAAGATTGTTCTAAAATGATAAATATACTTGTTATCAATATCGGAATATTTTTTGTTTTCTCCATCAGTGAATGATTTTTGTTTGACAAATGATTTCAAAGTTACACATTAAATACACAAAAAAAATCTGAAAAGATAATCTACAACATGTTTTTTTTTTAATAAGTATCTTGTTTCCTTTTTTCTTTCTGCTGGCTAAATAGATAGTAATCAATTTCTTTTTATTTATTTTATGATACGATTGAGACCTCAGCGAAAACAACCCTATAATAATAAAAATACATAAATATCCATTCCTATATCCGTCCGCGCCAAAATATATTATTTAGTGTGGTGATTTCGCACCGTTTACGATATGCTACTGGAATGTTAGAAAACGGGAAATTTGCAAAAAGTCTAATCTAACTCAAAGTACCTACTGTTATTTACATAAAAATGCTAGATTAATTCGATCAGAAGCTAAAATAAACAAGGCCATAGATTGTATTTATTAACAACAATATAGTAAAAGTTTATTGATTTTGCTTGACACATTTTTATTTATTTTTAGTCTTACCGAAGTATTTGAATATTTGTGACTCAATTATCAAAACCATTTTACTGGACGGATTTGGATAAAATTTTACAGCCAAATAAAAAAAATATGTGTTCAATACTAAGACATAGGCAAATTTTTACTTCTTTTTACCTAATTTCCAGAGGAAAATGTGAAAACAAACAGCTATGACAAAAAAAATGTTCAAAAGACTATTTGCGCGTTTTACGCAGAAAAACAACATCAAATCCACTGCATCTAGCCGATGCAATTATCAGTATAGAAACTTCTCAATGTTAACTTTCTGAACCGTTCACATAATACCTGAAATTACGCCCGACCTGGAACAGGCAATATTTTATGGCGAATGCTGAAATCTGGAGTGTTATTTGATGGGTTTCAATTTCCCCTACGAGACGGCCAGCCGATAGGGCTCGCGTGCCAGCCCCTGTTTTTGTCGGAACCAATAAATATTGCAGAAAATAAACATGTTCTCACAAATAAAGCACTCCAGTAAAGTGGCAACTCTCCGAATCCAATAATTTTCTGATATTGAAATGAATCGATGAGCTAGGATTTATCAAGGTTAATTTTAGTATGAAGCTGTTTATGATGAGAGCCAAGTCAGATTGATTTTGTTGACGAACTTACGAGAACAATCCACATGTTGAAGAAGAAAAGGCTAATAAAGTTTAATGGGCACCATTACTATGGTATATATGGTATGGTATGGTATGGAATCCATACTCACAGTGTACAAAATTAAAATAAGGTGAAATAGATAGGTAAATGATGAACAAAGCATATTCATACGAACTTGTGTGAAGTTAAATGCAGTGAACAAGTACTCCATACTTTCTACGCAGAATTATTTCTAAAAAAATACCTCTGAAATCTAAGTTCATTACCGAAATATGTTACCAATAAAATATCGACAATAACAAACATGTTCTGTACAGGACCCCAATAACGCAGTTGGGAGCCAATTAGGAGCTTACTAGCAAAGGACCAAATAATTACGGAAATTGGGGGACCCCTACTGGGGGCTTTTATAGTATTTCGTTTTAAAACAAAAGAAAAGCGAGCAATTAAGTGCTGAAGAAAACATGATTCAATAGAAGAAAATAATGTTTGAAAGTAAAATACCTACGGTTATTCGGCATAACAATAATATTATTTTATTGCTTGATTCTTGGAAAATACATGGTATCAGGTTTCCACAAACCAATATTTCTATCGCTATCATTTATTTCTTTGAAAGAAATATTATGTAAAGGAATGATCGTCGGAGAAAAACATGTTTATTGCTCGCTGTAGTGGAAAGTTTCTGCTTGCCTCAACATTTACACCGAATTAAATTGTTTCAGTAAGTTTTCATGAGAATCCTTTTTATTTTTAAATATTCCTAAAGTGTTTTATAAAGTCTTGGGTTAATTGAATCAGTGGGACGCTTCCAAGTTAATTTGATTACAAAAACTCGGACAGAAATTATCTTCAAATGGAGTGGGACTAATTGGAATAAATTTGCTAATTTTGCAATAAAGTTCCGCCTTATTACCGTTGCAATGCAGAAAACGACTGACTGGTTCAATCAATTTCACTCTTATCCTTTGTATATCAAACGGGTAAGTGAAAAGTTTCTTCTAACTTCAATTACTTAATCAACAACAGTGCATTCAATATTATCATTCATAGGTAATCGTTATTAGAAAGTAGTTCAAGTTCAAGATTTAACCATAACATTCGCCTTTCTTTCATTTTCTCCTGAATATCATGCAACATGTGCGCAGTGAGGAACCGGCCGCTGTCGCGTATAGAAATCGTATTTTTATGTTTAAATGTGTAATCACCAAAAAGAACTTATCACATAACAAAGACAGTAATTTAATAGTACTGTGATAAATAAATACCACGTTCATCTGAAATATAATATTTTATTCACAGAACTAGAGACTTCAACTTTACAATACTTATAGCATATTTTATAAAAGCTTGTTATTATCTCATTTTAATGAGTATTATCGTGGGTAGGCCTAATCGCCCTAATCCAGGGTAGGCTCAAGCCCCTCGGTGGGGACGTATATTAGCTGTTGATGATGAAGTGTTAAAGCTTCATAATTTCCGAATGTTTCGTTCGGTAGCAACCCCAACTGTTCGAACAATTAAATTGTTCATGCGTTAACATAATATTGTGAACTATTTAGAAACTATTACCCTTTGGCATATCATGCCCAACTTCTGTCGTGGTTTTCATAATTTTCTACATTTAAATACTTGTCGATATTTTGACTTATTAATTAGGCGTTGTTAGTCGTCGTCATGTAATTATAAATGGTATGTTTGATCTTTTTGGCACTGGCCTACATTTGCGGTGTATTTGCTTAGTCTGTATTATTTCTATTAATTATCGAGCTGGATTACCTACTCGTGATCTTAGCATAGAAATAATTACTATCCTTTCATGCAAAGTTTGAAAGCAATGTAAAATGACATTTTTTTGTGCATTTAATTCGGCCTACTCATGCATGCATAGGGTGGCATGGGTCTGACTATTACATTCTATAGCTGGACAATTTGAAGTTCAGACTCTGTGGCTCCCTCCCGTTGTTGTTATTGGGTTTTGATAACCAAACCCCGAGACTCAGCACTTTTATTTGTTTTAAGATATATGCCTAGATGGCAGTAGTAAGGTATATCAGCGCCGTCTGTTAAATTTTAACCGTACTAAAGACTCCATCCCATTTGGTTCTGTTGCACAGAAGTGGTAGTATCTAATCAGATCAATAGATGGCGTTAGTAACAAACACAGCATCAGCACTTGAGTGTATCCCTGTCTACGAGCACTCGTACGTAGATCCCTGTCTAAACTCATGTCATCATGCGGTATCTACGGTCTTGACCAAATACAATAACTTTATTTTTGAACCCACTGAATTTTGGTCAAGGTTAGATTTTGTTGCAATTGAGCCGAGATCAGAGTAGATACTTTTATTTTAAGTAACAAGGTTTCACTAAAGAGTACACCGCAACTGCAGTATTAGTACGTAGCCACTACAGGTTGTGCAGTTATGTGTGCTAACCTTGAATGTAACAGCATTGCTTATCTCTCAATGCGAATATCCATCCACCCACCACAACCTTTACCTAGGGCACAGTCTAGGGGTAAGATAAGAACCTTCCGCCCCCTTGTTGCGTTTAGATACGTCAATTTTGCGCGACAAGCATTAGTTAAATTAAAAACAAAAACTGTTTCAGAGACTACTTGTATCACGTAAGTCATTCAAACGAGCAAAAGAAGGCACAGAATTAGTATACCTAGTAGGTAGTTCAAAATAACTTATTTTTATCTTTCTTTCTTACGACCGAAAAGAATATAAGGAATAACGAGTTATAACTTTATGATACCTTTGCTAATTTTTCCTGCCTTTTACTACAAGCATTTAATAATAATAATAATCATTAAAGGTGAACTGAAGAAGTTTCCCCATAATCATTTATTTCAGGCAATATTTACATAATGGTCTTAAATATGTAAACAGAGGCCCATATAGTAAATACCTTAAAAACCTTACCTTTTTTATTTGTGGCGTAACTAGTGTCTAAACGTGTCATTTGCGACATGGCGATAGTATAGTAGTTTTTTAAAATAGCTTACTATAATTTATTTGTATGAACATATTTGCACGTTTACTTGGCACATATGAAACTAGTTTATTTTGTCCACCAAGATAACAAATTCTGCTTGTAATTATCAGGCAAACTAATTAATGCTATACAGATAATTTTGTTTAAAAAATATAGCCACGTAATACATTTAATGCAACTATCTATTCTTCATCATCATCATTGTCAGCCTGTGGCAGTCCAATGCTGGGCGTAGGCTTATCCCAAGGCAAACCATTTGCCCCGATCATTCATTTATCTATTCTCGCTAGTATCTATTTGATTATGGATGGCTTACTTGTTTCTATTCTAATCTGTTATTTTATTGGACATTTCGGAAATATAAAACAACTCAAAGCTTAATACTATGTATTTATTTTAATGACTGTGAGAGAGTGCTTATACAAATAATAATATTACATTAAACATTACACTACAAATACTTATAATTAAATTAATGGAATAAAAGCCTAGCGCATGTTAGTAAGATCAGCGCTACACAGCCTCCGTTATTACTCGTATGTCCTTTGCCAGTAACCTTATCATCTATTTCCTCTTGATGACTTCTTTGGGCTTTGATTTTATCTGGCTTAGCCTCATCAGCTGCCATATTTTCGTACACATTCATAGGTTTTGCTGAGACGTTGACTAATCGAGCAGTAGTATGAAAATCTGGTTTTTTGTCATGCTCAATTTCATTTTCTACAATATCTTTGGGTTTTGGAGTTGTTTCGTCTACAGAAAGATCAAGGATTCCGTGATTAGCCTGTGCAGCGGTTCTCACATCTACAGTTTTTCTTGTTTTAGATTCAAAGAGAGTTGGGGTAACGTTTGTCTCTGGTCTCATATCAGGTAATGCACTAGGTGTATTAAGACTAGTATCTTTGGTTTCTTTTGCAGCTGTCACAAGCATTGCAATTTTCTGTGTCGTCGCCTCTGGTACAGATATATATTTAATACAGCCAATCAGATCTCTGACGTCAGTATAGAAGAGCTTTCCATTCAGTTGAGTTTCGTCATAATATTCATAATCGGATCCTGGTTGACTCCCTTCTTCAGAATCAAATATTTGCCCGGAGTTCCTCTCTGCTTCTTCCAATTTGTTCCATTGATCCTTTAGTGTCGAGTTCGGAAGACATTTGAGATTTTCTAAGGCGTTCTTTAGGGCCTTGCTTCGAGTTCGATTCATAAGCTGCATGAACCAGTCGAGCTTGCAGTTACAGTCGAAAACGTTATCTGGAAAAAGGAAAAAATTGTTAAAAAAATATTTTACGTCTTTTCACTATACATTTCAGCTATAAAAATGTCGTGCGTGTATATTCAGTTCAATAAATCATTTTGCTTACATTTAGATTCCAATTTCTAATAGTAAAAATATGAAGGAAATAAATAGATAAACACAAGTAACTAGTTACTAGTGGTAGTAGTAGTTACTAGTTAGGTAGTGTGGGCTCAAGCCCCTCGGTGGGGACGTATATGAGCTGATAATGAACTAGTTTATAAATGTGTAAGGATAACTTATTCACCAACCAAGTCATTTACCGATTTTTTTGGCCTGCAGTGGACGTTTTTCGTTAAATATAAATACTGTAAGCTGATTATAAGAGTTTCATAAAATCAGCTCACGACATAGATGTCACATGATGCAAACAATGTTTATATTTGTTATTTACATCACAATATTATGCATAAAAATAAACCATCATCAGCCTATTTATTTGTAAACAGAACGATGCAATAGGTGCCAGTTAGCTCAAAGTAAAGTGGTATGTAAAAAATCTTGTATACATTTATAACAATATTATATACATAAATATGACACTTTAACTCACCTTCAACATCAAAATGACTTTGATCACCGTAAAAGTTTCCCAGCAATGGGTCCATAGCCTTATAATTCAGATCCTTTATTTCATTTCCTCTGAGACTCAATGTAACCAGTGCGTCAAGCCCCACAAAAACTTCATCATTTATATTCAGTAGCTTATTATGAGCTAAAGATAGATACAGCAACTTTGTAAGACCTTTAAATGCCTTGTTATCTATCATTTGAATTTTGTTTCCTTCTAAGTTCAACGATATCAAGTTTTTCAATGGGTAGAATGTATCGTCACCAATCACTTCCAGATTATTGCCACTTAGATCTAATTTCTGTAAGTTTTTGAGCCCCGAGAACGTATCACTGTTTAGAGAAAAGAGTTTATTCATATTTATTTCCAGTTCTTTCAAGTTTCCAAGGTGTACGAATGCTCTGTCGTGTATTGTGGTAATTTGGTTTTCAGTCAAATACAGTTTTTCCAAAGATGGTAGGTCTATAAATACGTCTCGGTTAATTTCGACGATGTTATTCTTGTCCAGTTTTATCTCTATTAAATCCCTGTGATGTGCAAAAGAATGTTTCTCCAATATCTTAATTTGGCTGTCTTTAAGACTGATTTCTTCTAGATTACTTAGATTTGCAAAGGAAAACCGGTGTAGTTTCTCAATGTTGCCATATTTCACATCGAGCTGAACTAAGTTTTCGAGATGTTTCAGTGCATGCGTAGGAATGTATTGTAGAGCAATTCCTCTGGAATTCGTCAGAGTAATTTTCATAGCTGTTTTCAGTTCGTCGAAGGAATCCCAAGCGTGGTCTGTAGACTTCAGATTTTCAGCAGTCAAGAAACAATCTGCAGATTTTATCTGATCAAGATAGTGCCGGCTGTCTTTGATACAAAAGCATAAAATCTTGCTTGCGTTTCCAGTCATAGGATCACATATTGAAGACACTTCACGTTTTTTTATGTCCCATCTTGCTTCGGCCAAAACAAACGCAGCAAAGAAGAGCGTGAGTATTCTTCTGGCAGTCATTTCTTTTCTGATATTTCACCTGTAACAAAAGAAATTTTATTTAGTGTATTTTTTGTGGTAGTCAAAATTGTTCTTATAGTATAGTAGTATAGTTCGGGTCATCAGTACTCTAAACTAAATGGTATTTATGTATGCAATTTAAAGTTTTATTTTGATATTATAATTATTCAAATAGCCTATATTAAAATTAATAATCAAAGATCAAAAACATCAACGGCCCGTTACAGTCCACTGTTGGACTATGAGCCTACTCCACTTAAGTGGAGGGTTTTGCCATAATCTTCACGCGTGGCAGGCGGGTTGGAGATCGCAGATTAAAAGGCTACTATATCAGAGAGCGCTGCTGCCCGTTCCCTGTTCAATGTGTAGTCCCTAAGACGCCTCTTACGATACCCACGGGAAGAGTAGGGGTTGGTGACAAATGTACTGTGCCGTCACCACACGGCAATTTTAATAATACATTTCAGATACATATTTAAAAAAACTTCATATTATAGTCTGTGCCACAAACGCTTTTGCACTATAAACATTGATTTAATTGCACAAGAGTTCGTATAAACTTTACTATACATGTGCAGTCAGCAAAGGAGATTGCTGAGTATTGTAGTAAAGGCGGGAAATTAATGAAATTTTGAGGCATAGTTGTTATCGACCTTTTGGCCTATTATTGTAATGCATGACTCTTTCTAATCCTTTGCCCTCTTCACTCATAAATAGAGGCCCATCTCGTTATACTCATTGACCCATTTAAAGACAAAATAAAATGACCACCTAGCTTTTATCAATCCGAATTTAGTTACCGGTCACGTAAATATCATAATGATAATAATATTGGTTTAGCCGGGTATTCAATTTGAATACAATAACTTATCATATTATAATAAGGTTATCTCTGAAGATTAAACCGAGTTCACATTATTTAGTGTAGGTAGATAAAGGGTCTGTTTACTTTTAAAAAATGCGTTGTCGTTTCGTCTTTCTTCATCTAAGAAATGTTGGTAAGACTCTCATTGCGAATAAAAGAATCATGTACAAAAAAGTCAAATGTCAAAGTATTGTGTAAAGTCAACCAATCCGCCAATAGTTCTATAAGATTTAACATGAATCAAACATGATATTTAATAAAAAAATAGAACAGCATCTCTAAAAAACATTACAATAAGTACTAATATTCATAGAATATACCTAATTTAAATTGTAAAAAATACTTATATGAGCATTTTGTTATTGTTATTTTCTGTAAAAATTTTATTAGAATAAATATGTATATTATCAAAGAAATAGGTAAGTATAGTAAAAATATAGGTTGTATAGTAGCGTTCTTTGGTATTTTTAAGTTTCCACATCTATGTTAAGTTTCTTTCTTTATAGTTTTTTTTTTTTTTTTAGTTTTTAATAATAATTTATGTGAATACACCTGTAAAGGTAGGATCTGGAGACCCCAACATATTATTAAGCAAATTCATCTGCAAAATTGTTACCTAGATTTATATTCACAATAAAGATTTCATTTCATTTCTAAAAAACATAACCTAATATCCAAAAGAAACAGCTGTGGCAGGGGAACACTGTTCGTGTCTAAATTTGAAATGGAGATATAATAGACATAATCTACATAGAATGGGTACTGTTAAAGCCATTTTCATCGTCGTTACAATGTCTGCTGCATGTGAATTGATATCAAATTAGGAAACCTTGGCCACCAGAAAAGAAATTATCTTTAAATATGTGTGAAAAAATTACTTCAAAAATATTTTTTAATTAAATTTTTACTAAAATAGGAACTCAACTAAAATCGGACGATATAAATTATAACATGACATTTCTAACTGCAAGTAGAATATTAAATATTATGAATGTGAAAATATATTTAGATGTTTGGATGTTTGTTCCGCTTTCACGCCTTAACTACTGAGCGGATTGAGAGGAAATTTGGAATGGAGGTAGTTTGTACCCTGGACTAACATATAGGATATCTTTTACAAGAAAAAGTCTTATTCCCTCGGGAAAATCTTACACAACGCGAGCGTAGCCGCCGGCGGTCCGCTAGTTAAACATAAAGCCTATTGACGAGCCCTTACAAATGGTGATCAAAGGATTAAATTAGAGTTGTGTCATTTTGTTATATATTCCATAGTTAGGTACTTACAATACGCACAATTTTACACAAGACGTCCATTGTACCTAAAGATAAACAGATTATATTGTATGTCAAGTTTTGACCTCTAAAATGTAATTTATAGGTAGTCAGACTAATATTTCGAGGGACAAACAAATAGTATTGTATAAGGACGTATTAGGAAATGGACGAAAATAACTATAAAATATAAACCGCGTGTAAAATTTTATATATTTTTTTATTTAAACTGAAAAAAAAAATTACGAGACAGTATTAGAGTTTCGGAACTTCCCACATATTATTTGAAACTAACCTCTACGTCGTCCTGGACAGATGTACTTGTACGTATGTATAGTTTTATTGGTACTACGGTCTCCGTGGTACTACGTGACTAGTGACGAATGACGCACTCATGTCCACGTTGGAAGCATGAGTTCATGTCATAAATAAAAGATAGAGTTACGGGTAAAATTACTTCAGATTTAAAAATAAACTGTAACAACAAATAAGTAAATGAACCATGGACCCAGAATGCCTGTAGCAGAGTGTTTTGGAGTACCTACCCAAACCGGAAATTGAACTGGGAACTCCGGAACCTTTGGCCTAGAAGGCAAACACACACACTACTAGGCTGTGCGGGTCGTTAAGCATTATCAAAGGTATAAAGATCTCTTTATTTAAGGAACTTATCATATATTAATAAGATAAAAAAAAGTTACAATTAAAGTTTTATATTACGTAGCTATATAAATTTTAATTTATAATAAAATTTAAAGGGGTTAATGGCAGGGACCGGACTACCCGTTGAAAAACCCCTTCAGTCGTTAGGGTTTTAAGTATTTACAGAATGATAGCTTAAATAAATATATGTTTATCAGATTCCTTGATAGGGTTACCCTGTTGGATTTGCAAACGTTATAATTATAGTATAATAAGAGTACGAGATATCGTTGATCAGAATCGTAAGGGTTCCAGTCCCTACCAACAGCTCATATACGTCCCCACCGAGGGGCTCGAGCCTACCCCGAATTAGGGCGATTAGGCCTTAGTCGACCACGCTGGCCCACTGCGGGTTGGTTGATGTTCCAGTCCCTGGTTAAGGTAAATATTCCCTGGTTAAGGAAATTTGGCAAAGTGAACAAGACATAAATTCAACTCATACGCCCCCCCCCCCTTCCTCCCACTTTGGACAATCAAGTTTAAAGCATCGAATACATTAATGTTTTTATGTCAGTTCGGTCATTTTTACAGTTCCAAGTGCAATCCAAACAAAGCAATGTAATTATAAATGTAATCGACCACGCTGACCTAGTGCGGACCGGTACTATTGTCGTAATAAAAACTATAACTTATGATTCTTTATGAAAAAAGCTCAACATTTGTTAGAGCTAGATATACATTCAAACATTCCAACTTAACCACATGTGAACATATCACAACCAAAAGCGAACAAAAAGCTCGGGACGAATATAAACAGAAACTATGTCTGTGTCAGTGTGTTTATAAAGCTCAACTTTTTGGTCTTCTATTTATAATGGATTCCAAGATGGCTACGTGTTTGGATTTCAAACCATTGTTTTTTAGGGACAAGATTAGTTTATAGAGGTTTGGAAACTTAGTGAATTCTTAAAAAACAAAACAATAATATTAATACTATAATTAAACCTCTTGGTGACAAAAATAAAGGATGCCGTTCGTGGATTTGATTCCTTAGTTTTTTTCTAGTTTTCTCCAAAGAAGAAAATAATTTTGTTATTAAACCGGCCAATAAAGATGTCACGACTAAAATTATCTTACTCGTTATAAGTATAAAATCCTTATTATCATTAAAATCATTAAACATCACAATAAAGGTATCATTATTTCTTGGTATATTCTGTAAATTACAATAAAAACGAAACTATACATCACTTTGATAAGTTAAAGTTTGTAAGTTCCAAGATTTTCTTCAGAGAAAAAGGTACAAGAAACTGAAGCTGGCCGCGCAGCCACCGTTGTAGTCGACACAATCACGCCAAAAGTTTTAAATAAGATGCAAAGCTAAGCAGCACAGTGACTCCAGCAATTTTGCTTTGTAAAATATTATGAAAGTTATTTTATTTTCAACAAACCATACAGAGTTAAGGCACAATAAATTCTCGCTATGCCTCGGTATATTTTATCATTTTAATAAATTGATGTAAATATTTGCATTATTTAGTGTATTCTAGCACGCAATAATTATCTACAAATTAAATACACGACTGCCCTGTCAAAAAAAAATATAGCCAGTCACTTGAGCAGATGTAAGGATTTTAACGATGCCCCATACATCCAAATCTGTTAAAGCATTGAAAAGTTATGGTGGAATAGAGAAACTGACACACATCCATATACCTATATATATATAGGTGTAGGTACACATCTTTTTTTGAGCTGTCATGTAAAAAACAGTTAGTGTTTAGTTATTGCTTACACAAAAAGAAATCCAGCAAACTATGAATTGCCAATTTGTAACTAGTTAATATAGCTTACTAGCGTTCTCCCGCCGCTACGCTCGCGTTGAGTAAGATTTTCCCGTGGGAATAAGACTTTTTCCCGTAAAAAGTATCCTGTGTCTTAATCCAGGTTACAAACTATCTCTATTCCAAATTTCATACAAATCCGTTGAGTACTTTAAGCGTGAAGGCGGAACAAACATCCAAATATATTTTCACATTTATAATATTAATGTGATGTGTTGTGAATGTAACCTATTTCTGCATAGGGCCATACAAAGTCAATGATAATCAACTAACTCATCTTCCGATGGTGAATAACACATTACATTACTCTACATTTCCTTTACTTTCACGAAATCCGCAAAGATATGAAAGTATATTCTATTCTATTCTATGATTACAAAAGCGAACCACCCAGAAACATGAAATTCAATAATACGGAGTCTAAATTTATCAGTTCATTGCAACACGAACATCTGCGGGCTTAAGCACAGGTGTTGCTTGTGCGCATTCCTGAAAACTGTAGGAAGGTAGGACTGACCGAGATACTGTATAGAGCTTTAAATTATTCTTCTCCACGGAAGAACCTACATTTTGGTGAAGAACGCGCCAACTTTATTTTCGGAAAATGATTTGTTTTTTCCGCGAATGGAGAGTTAGAATTTTGATTGGAATATACTTACAGAAAAGGAACAGAAAGAAAGGTAAACAAATTTTCAACAAATTTCCCAGAAAACAACTCTTTGAGAATTCACATTAATTTTATGAGGGGAAAATTAATGTCACATTTTTCCCCGACTGCTTTAGAAGGAGAGTTATGTTTTTCGAGTGAACATACCTATGTGTATGTTTATAATGTATGTTGTAACAATTTTTCACGGACTCGGGTTTTGTCTTTTCTTTTTTCAATAATTGCATAAAGGCATAAAGGTTGCCTGGAAGAGATTTCTACCCTAGCAATAAGGCCGCCCTTTGCCTCCTCTGTTCTATGTCTTTTCTTTTCCTCTTATTTATTTTTGTTCTCAATAAAGAATATTGTATATATTTTGTATTGTATGGTAAAAATAGGAATGAATCGTAAAATGCTAGCATACGAGTAATTGACAGTATAGCATTTCTTCTAATATGAGCATTGTTCCATGAAAAAGTTAAACAGTTTACTTTTATAACTATCTCGTTACCAACATAGATAGGAGAAAAAGTATGATGTATAATTATTTATAGAAAATAGCGTTTCTGAAAATAAACCCTAGATCAACAATTCTCTCTGTAAATCGTTTTTAACACCTAGTTTGATTGCGGTCGATCGCATAACGTTTTTTTAAGGCCACATTGATGAAAAATTCTCAGAAAACAGATGTAAAGATTCAATCTTGTTCGAGTAACAGGGATGTAATCAACTCGCAATCTACAAGGGAATTAGTAAATAATTTAGTAACCTAACGTATTGCAAGTGTGATTACGTTTATAACCGTGGCCTGTCTAATTCTATTGTCTAGTGTTCTTAAATACCACAATTACACAGTTTCAGTACAAAATAAAAATACTAATTACTAATTATTTTACAGTTTAATAAAAATATTTTAAAACGACTCGAAAACCAAAGTTTAATGGGATTAAACTTAAACGAAACGTATACCAAAATTTAAAATTCTTTGTATCAAAAATCCTTTTTACAACGTTCAAAAAAATATTACAAACTAGTTAGAAAATGCCCTCATTACATGATGTATGAGACGACCGACATAGAGAAAGAATTTATGGGTCTACCCAAAAAAAAATATAATTATATATTTTTTTAGTCTACTAAACCAACCGAGTCCCTATATCTTGCTTCACAAAGATAATTACTGTTATATCTAGGAGAACATTAATTACTCAGATTCTTTATTCCAGTCTTGCCTTAAATAATATAATAAAGCAATTATTATAGTGCCACTAACTAGTATAGCATAGCCTAATAGAAAGCCTAGTCGGATTGAACCCTAGAGCTGTCAAATGCAGACGACATCCGCTAGCTAATGAATGAGGCCAGTTCGACCTCAAGATTATCAAGCGCAGACGACCGTAATATTTCATTATACTTAGCTGTGTAAGAATTACAAAATTAATTATTATATTCTTTGTGTTTTATTTCAGGGTAATTATGATAAGTGTAGGGTCATAAAATGAATAGTAGACAATCATATTATTTTTGTCTTATTCGTGAAAAACGCTTTTCAAACTATAGAAATAATAATAAGAATAGAGAAGTGAAAAATATTGTAAGTACTTGACTAAAATGGCGACACATTTCCGCTCCTTTGTCTCACACTTAAACAAATATTTGAGCTAAGAACAAAGCAGGGAGATAGTACTTATTACTGTACTCGTATTTTACATTACATGCACAAGACAAGTTTAAACTAAGTGCAAATGAATGTATCTGTAGAGAATATCAGGAAATTTCCTGAAATTCAACAGAGACTTTCGCATTCGAGTCTTACCGAATCAAAGTACTAACTACTAGTATCTGAAACATACGTAAATTGCTAAACTTACCGCAGCATTTTCAGGTAGAAGTAGATGAGTTTAGTACTCTTTGATCGAGTTCTTTTGTCTTACCTTGACGACTAATATATTGTCGACCTCGCTGGCCCAAGTGAGTATTGATTGGTCGAGTAGAATTTCTACGTAGACGTGCATTTGTTCTCCTTTACTAATATGAATTATGAATTCGAAATTGGAAAACAAATTGGTACGAGGGGGAAACGAATCGCGAAGCAAATGAGCCACGTCAGACACGACACCAGCGTTTGTAAGATCATCACATCACATCACACTAATTTATAAATGTGAAAATTATATTTGGATGTTTAGATGTTTGGATGTTTGTTCCTCCTTTGTGCTTTAATTACTCAACGGATTTGGATGAAATTTGGAATGGAGATATTTTGTAACCTGGATTAACATATAAAAGAAAGAAAGAAAGAAAAAAAAACATTTATTCAAACTGGTGTGACACAGCACATACTAAAATGTAAAAACTTACGTTACCACACTATAGCACAACAGTGAAAAGACCTCGACTCAGCATTTATGTCTACCTCGAGAGAGCTAGACGCCGAAAACATAGAATATTTTATTCCCACGGGAAACACTTACACAACGCGAGCACCGACCGGCCGCTAGTTTGTTTCATAAACTAATAATGCTTTTATACTGCAACAGCAGGGGTTGTGTACTGTAATGTAAGTGTTGCTTGGATTAAAGTTATATGTTCAAGTTAGAAGGCCGCTGTTTGTAAGTTGGTGGAAGGTTATATTCCGATTTATATAATATCAGCCGATAGACGTCCACAAAAGAAAACAAATTCCAACTCTAGCGACGAATCAGTTAAAATATAAATCAATAGTTTCTCTAATATTCGTGTTAATACCTTACCTACCATTCTGTTCATCCTAAATTCATGCAAAGCTTTTAACACGACCCAAAATTAAAACGACACGTTTCGTGACAGCTGCAACATTTCTTGTAAAAAAATAAGCCAATTTCGTTGCCCGAGAATCAATCTTAGGAAAATAAACAAGTGAAGATAGAAGCGACGGGCAAAGCTATTAGCTCGGCAGTCATTCTGTCAATAGAGAACTTTTCAGTTCGATGAAAATATCGAATTTTACTTCGTATTAGTTTTTTTTATTATTATTGTCGTAGGAATCTCACTAATATTATAAGTGTAAAAATATATTTGGATGTTTAGGTGTTTGGGTGTTTGGATGTTTGTTCCGCGCACGCTTAAACTACTGGACGGATTTGGACGAAATTTGGAATGAAGATAGTCTGTAATCTGGATTAACACATAAGATACTTTTTACGGGGAAATTTCTTATTCTCACGGGAAAATCTTACATAGCGCGAGCGTAGCCGCGGGCGGACCGCTAGTTCTAATATACCATTGTGTTCTGCACCCTATGAAGAATCTGTGTGTGAAGTTCAATAGGTCGACTAAAGCCTGATCACCCAATTTCACGGTAGCATCGTTGGAAACGTAAGCGAGCTAGTTTGCGCTAGTTTTTTGTAGTTTACCTCCAAAGATCCTCACAACGACTGGTCCTGTTTTCATCTAGTGGCTTCCACCTTGTGGGGTTCTAACCCACGCTGCGTCTTCGTCATCTTATCATTAGCCTTTGCTTATTTTATTGTTTATTGTTTGTAGTGTGTTTGGAGACTTTAATCGATATGATAGACATGCAGGTAGATCGTATGTATGTGTTACCGACTGGTATATTTGACGAATAATTTGTGACGAATAATTAATAATAATAATAATGATAAATGGTAACTGGAATTGTAATTGTAATTGTGCAATATACATACATACCTAAATTATGTATTTAGCATTTAGTTTAGTTAGATAGTTTAATCAAATTTAAATTTAATTTAATCAGTTATTAATTTCATTAATGTATTGTATTTTTATAATATGGGATTGTATACTACTTTGTAGGTATATTATGCCTGAAATAAACAGATTTTAATTTAATTTAATTTAATTTAAATTAAAAAGAGACACTCAATCAAAAATCAACTTCCAACTTATCTTCTAAGTTTACCTTGACTAAGCTAAGCTTACAGAACAGAGGTATTTAGTAGGAACAAACTTAATTAACAATTTAAGAGTTCAATTACTCGGGCGTTGTACACCATTTTGTGCTCTAAGTACACAAGTTTGAACCCTAAACCTAGGTGAATAGGTTGTAAACTGTCTAGATTAAATCACGGCGGCGGCTGTTAGTAGAACAATGTGGATTTTAGAATTAATTATCCTCACACTCGGAGTGTCGTCGGTGGTCTAGTGGCTAGGGCCTCCCGTCCGGGAGACGCGGGTTCAATCCCCAATGTGTTTTCGAACTTTATTCGACGCTCTTACGGTGAAGGAAATCATCGTGATGAAACCTGCACACTCCTGCGAAGAAATTCAAAGTTTGTGTGTGAAGTCCAACCCGCACTGGGCCAGCCAGCGTAGTCGACTAAGGCCTAATCACCCTAATCCAAGGTAGGCTCGAGCCCCTCGGTGGGAACGTATTTTATGAGCTGTTGATGATGATCATCCTCACACTGTCTTCTGTCTTCTTTTAAGTAGACTTTACAAGATTTCACACAACTAATCTGTTAGTTTTAAATCCAATCTAGAAAATAAACAAAACTACAGAATGAAAGCTATCTACTTAGTTCTTATCGTTATATAAATTAACCCTTTAATGTGCTTGTAAGTTACCATGACAACCCTAGCATTTACAACCACCCGACTTTTTTGTCGTTTGATGTTTTTTCTTATGGCACTAGTTGTCGTTTATTGTTGCTTTGCTTTAGCGGATTCGATATCTCATCGTCCGTCTCTATTATTCTGTACAGCGTGGAGTGAAAAGCAAATAACGTCCAAACCAAATAATCCAAAAAATCTGGACGGATCCAGATTTGCGTGATATTTGGAGAAGATTGATGGTAAAAATCAATTCGTCTTTAAAAATAAACTAAAAAAAGTTAGAGTGTGGTGTCATTATTATTAAGAGCCTTATGGTTAATAAAATAAGAAACTTATTAATTTTGACTTAAATACTTATTTTTCACGTGTGAATAAAAGTGATCTTTTTTTAAAGGAAGCACAAAAAGTATATATACTTTAATTGTATTCTTTTAAATTACAAATTCAATAATTAAACTCAGCAGATCTCATACACGAATTTTCCTAAACAAATATTTTCTATTAAATATATATTTATGTATGTATATTATTATTATTATTATTTATTGGTTCTAAACGACCTCCAATAGAAAAACCCAACAAAAGAATGACTGTAACAAAACGGCGGAAATGACATCATTATCGAGATAAAACTAATAAAATATTCTGTTAACTCCACTTATAAAGACATTATACAACACCTACAGAACAAAATATTCGTAGAAATGTTAACAGATCTTCTTTATGTCCTATAATTAATTGTAATGTTTAAGATTTGAATCACTTGTCACATATAATTACAGATGTTGACATCTTTTTCCATTTAGCGACTTATTGGGAATACATTGCTGCATTTGGGTCACACTTGGTTCGGTAAATCAGTACTGCAACTGCAATGACCGATAAGTTATTATTCGATATTTTAGGTAAGTGTAAGATTAGGATCACCGTTAGCGGCATCTTCATTTGTGCTCCCAAAGGCACGGCGTTTGTTTCAAACTCGAGCCCCTCGGTGGGGACGTACATGAGCCATTGATGATTATAGAAGTTAGTAATTGTTAAGCTTAGTCAGAAGCCATACGGTGGCTTCGAAAACTTCGATAGCCACTTGGGCTGGCCACTAAACTCAGAACTGATTAAAATATCGATTTAAAAAAATACAGTTCAAAAATATATTTAATTAAATAACATTTCAGAATTATATTTCTATTATGTTCGTCTACATCTCTCTATTTCTTAAACATCAGCCGCAACTGGCCACTTTTAACAGTTACTACTTACATAACTTAGGTTTAAAGATATTTATTTCTCATTAAAAATCTTAGATTATTTACATGAGAACAAACAATTGACATATGTAGGTAGTAGTCAGTCGTTCGTTTCGCACCGGTAAATTACAAGAAATTTAAGCACATTACGTAATATTTTTTTGCCATTGATTGCCTTTCCACACACGTAAAATCGCTCATAAAAATTATACATTTACACAGAATTTGTGAGGATATGCTGAGCTAATTTAGTTTTAAATGTTATAATTGAATCAACTTATCATTTATATTTATGACTATAAAACAATAACTAAAATATATTTGTAACCCTTCTATTATCGTTAAACACATAATAATTTCGATCGAAGTCACTGATAATCAGTAAATGATTTATTTCAATTGGTGGCGCTACTGCAGCTGATGTTTAACCTTAAGAATATCTTTCGCCGGATACGGTTCCTATATTGAAACTCCTGAAACTTCGCAAGCGCAGTTGTTATTGGTCCCTGGGCTTTATAATAAATTCTGTCCCTGGCTCATAATTTCGATCTATACACTTCAACCAATATGTGCTGGCTGAGAAACTTATTCATAGATGGTGACTTTACAAGAAATTATCGATATCGGTAAAGTAATGGTTGCTCAACGTGCACATCACTTACTAATGTGCAAAAGCACTTACAGTAAAAACAATATTGCTTCATAGCGCGTCAAAGAAATTTTATTATTAAAGGTTAGTTAAATTATAAAAATCTTGTTAGTAAAACATTGTGTTACAGAAGATAATAGTTTTCCGATAAAGTATCTTCCATAGAGCAAAAAAAGATGTCTTTGGACTCTACAAATGTAAAATTCATCGCTTGATTTTTATAAAATGTGCTGCTCGTTGGTAACATCATTACATTTTGGGCTATAAAGGCATAATTTAGGTTCATAGCATGATTATTTTATTTATTTTAAGTTCTGATAAAAAAATGTATATATATGTATGTATGTATGTATGTATATATATATGTATGTATATATGTATTAATTAAGTATGTTAAATTCTAGTACACGTTCTTGTCATCCCACTTTAATTAAGTGTCTCACACAACACATTGGTGGGCTGGAAGAGATCTCTCTTTAGAGATAAGCTCGCCTTTGCTACAGCTATTAATAATATCATTTCTGTATAGTGTAATATTGCAATAAAGAATATAATATATCCTATTAATTCATACAAACAAACTAATGAACATTTAATAGTTATCATAAATGTCACTTTCCTAATGCGCTTATCATTACGACCCCTCACCCAGATTCGTAATGTTATACAACTGTATACTGCTCCAATTAAAATCAATACAAGAAAATTAATATAAATAAAATACCATTAAAAAGAATAGGTATTTGAATACTATCTCCGCAGGCGCAAGTACGTTTTCATCTCGCGGATAAACGCATTTGAGCATTTAAATTTTCATGACAGCTATGAAAATAGAAAGATGTGGCCAAATATTAGCTTTGGAACCGAGCACCTTTCGCAATTTCCCACCAGAGAATATTTTACGACGGAAAATAAAATTTTAGGTGGAAATTTTTCTCTAAATTGTCACCGGTGTGCAATAAGCTTAGCGTTGAAATGCGCGAAATGACATTTTATTTGTTACTTTTAAAATTACTCTGTGGATATACTTATATATATATAAACAGGTTTAGTTGATTTAAAAGTGTACACAAAGCAGAAGATACTGTTGCTAAAAGCACAGAAGAAACTTGCAAATAAAGAAGAAATAGTTCGTACCTTACTTGTCGGCTCCGTAGCCTAGTATAGGTAACTAGTAACAATTATTATTATTTGCCTTAACAATTATTATTATTTTAAGCAGGAATATGTAGGTTTTCCTTTATATATTGGTAATTAATTAATTAACTTTCAAGTTCAAACAAGAGAACTATTGTAAATCACAGTAATCGAACGACCTTAACTTAATTCGTAAATTCGATAGGAAAGAATTAATTTTGCAGCATTCTCGCTACCCAGCTAAATAGTATAACTTGAATCATTCAAGGATCGTGGGAAATTAAACAATTTACTTGTCTTGTTACTAAAACGTGGTAAAATATATAATTCACACATCCAAGTGTTTTCATGAAACTCAATATTTATTTAAAAGGAAGCTTGCCGTCTTGCCCTAGTTAGTAAAGGAACAGGTAAAAGTAACAATTTGAACAATTATTTAAATCCTGTTCTACGTGTTTACCTTTTAACAACACCAATTTATTTATGAGCAACTAGCTTTCCGCCCGCGGTTTCACCCACGTTAAATGAGTTTTCCCGTAGGAATAAAGTGTTTTACTGCGGTAAAAAGCAACCTATGTCATATTCCAGGACCTAACCTATATGTGTGCCAAGTTTCATCTCGATCCGTTCAGTGGTTCAAGCGTGATTCGGCAACAAACATCCAAAGTTTCGCATTTATAATATTAGTAGGATTTCTTCATTCATCTTTCTGGAATAAAACTTATAAATTCTCTTAATTTTCTTTTTATCTCTTGGTTGTTATTTAATTAAAAAGGACATGCTTAAGTTATTGAAATGAAACTTTCCATCACGTAATATTTTTGCTCTAAATCCCTTAATCTCTAAGCCGCTGTAAGTTATAGCAAATATTTTAGAGAAGCTCGTGGAATTTAGGGTTCAATAAATTCGCAAGCAAAGTCGTGAGAACGGTAAAATTATACCCACTTACAAGGAAACTAAACGATCCCGAAGGAAAATATATTGTGCTGAAAAATCTTGCTGCATGATATATTTTTCCGGACCACAGAGCAAGGGTAGCCGACTGCTAGTTTTTCTTGGAAAAATATTTTTACGCACAAGGTTTACAATTTTGTTTTTTCAATCACGTTTTATATGTAAACCATAGTAAAGAGGTTGTACTACATACTTGATTTATTTATTTCTATTACCTTCTATATGCGGATGACCTCAAAAATTTTCATACAGTAGATAATATTAATGACAAAATTCAGCAGGATTTAGATCGTCGATCGTCGATCAAAGACCTTGGTGTTACGTTAGACTGTAAATTACATCTTGATGCTCATATTGACAATATCGTAAATAAAGCCTTTAAATTGTATGGGTTTGTCATGCGCACATGTACTAACTTCTCTCGTCCTTCAACATATATCTTTATCTATAAAAGTCTCATTAGATGTCAACTTGACTATGCGGTTTCGGTTTGGAATCCGTTTTATAAGAAATATATAGATGAAATCGAGTCAGTACAAAGAAAATTTTAGCGATGTGTAAATTATAGGTGTGCTCGAGGAAAAATATCGTATGAACAACTTTTAAATAAATGTAATTTGATGGATCTCAAGTCTAGACGCCTACTTTTGCAAACTATGTTTTTATACGATATCTGCCATGGGAATTTTGACTGTATTGACCTAAATAATAAAATAAAATATCGTGTACCTTTTAAATCCCACTGTCGCGTAAAACAACAATTTTTTGCTACAAAATTCTGCCGCACCAATGCTGGTAAACGCTCGCCTATGTATAGGATTGTTCAATCATATAACCACAACTTCAATCACATGGATATAATGGCAACTCGTGTTGGTACCTTCAAAAAACTCTTATACGAAAGTCTTAGCACATATTTAATTGATAAATTAATCTTCTTTTCTCACTCTCACTTTTACTCTATTAAGTACAAAATTCTACCCTTATATACATAACACCGTAATGCACTTGATAAGGATTGCGTGCGTATGCCACCTTGGATACGATACCTAGTTTATAAGTAATCTGTGGTTAGCGGTGCTGGTTGCACATTTAGTTTACATTTAATATTATACATTTTAATCATGTATCTCGAATGTGTAACTGTTTGTTAACCCTAATAAAAAAAATAAAAAAAAAATTACCGTAGTTAAGACACACACGTTTCTACACTCAGTTCACATTTATTTCTAACAAATAGACAACAATATATATTTGAGCTATTCCATATCTATCGCCTTTCTGAGGAAAGAAGTTCTAAATACGACAGATTACGCCCTATTAATATACAAGCGAAATCTGGTGCCGGGTTAAAGAATAAAAAATATTTCAGGCCACTACAAATTAACTCGTAAGCGCCACCTGTGGTTAGCGTTAATCAAACGCGCTTTTTAATAATTACATCTACAATACGGCCCCGGTCACAGAACTAATATTATATAGTACTACGTACAGAACGGCCACTTAGCCCCCTCCCGCCAATCCACGCTTCCTCACCACACCTAGCGGCTTGAGGGCGAGTTGGTAATATCAAAGTATCACTGCCGCCGCCGCCGCCACCGTCACGTGGCCACCTTTTCAAGACTCTTTGGATCAATGTGTATGATAGTACCCAAGAACAATATAGCTTAACCTGTCTTACTAAATATGGAATACTTTCTTGTTTATTTTTAGTAACATTCTATCTAAGACCGTCATAAAAAAAATATCGAAAATTTTCAAAAGTCACCTCAAGGTCACATGATCACAAGATGATTTTCCCGCAACAATAGACAAAATACAGAGCACACTCTACTAGAATAACGAATACATGAACATTTTTAAAAACCTGACTAGGGATACAAGAGGATACAGCCAACATCTTTAAACGTGACTAGTGCTTGTGAGGACGATCACTTAATTTACAACCCGCATTATGTAATGTAATTTGGATCTTAAAAATTACAAAATGACGCTAATTTTATGACTGAAGAAACGACACAGACCAGTTTTCTTCTAATTCAGATCAGATCGGCGGTACTTGTGATGTATTCATCAACCGTGACGTGAGTCGATGTTTGGGTTCGGAAGAGTAGAAAGGACTTTGATGGATGGTTCAGATTATCAGGTGTTTTCATACTGCTTACCAAAATATAGCCGTGAAGGGTTGTAAATCTTTCTGATAAGTGAAAGTGCCTATCATAATAATGACACTAGCTGACGACAGGAAAAGGAGAATGATCTATAAATATGATCTGCTGCTATTAGCCTTATTGAGAGTGCCTTGTCGTATTTTTCAGGAGGTCCAGCTCAATCTCTGGTCGGGCAGATATGGGTCTGGATGTTATTCATGTATGTTTGTTTGCTCCCATGGCTCCCGGATAATAATATGTGTATTGTCTAACTATATTATGTTCACCATATCGTATGGCTTTATCAAAATAATTAAGGTAGTTAAGTTGTCAAAATGAAACTCACAAATATGTAATCTGAGCGAATTTTTAACCCTAATTATATTTGAAAATTTCTCCGAAACTTTAATGCGGTAGCGGGAAAAATAGAAAGCAAATAACTCAATGAGTCACATCATGAATTGACCTATTTTTACGGTTTCTTGGCCGTGAAACAAAATACAAACATCATAGGCCCGTTTTAATTAGAACAATTTACGAAAACAAAGTCGAATCAAAGACCGAATTAAAAAAAAAAGAGTTGAATTACGATAGTCTTGATGATAAAACGAATGATAAGAACTATAATAAAAATAAAATGGCAATTATAAAAACGATGCAAGCATATGTAATAGGTATAACATGTTGAAAAGTATTCATGGAAAATAAAGAGCCGCAGATTTATAAAAGACAAAAAAAATGGACGATACGTTAGTAGATCTACAATGTCCTAGAAAGCTAACCTCAAAAACTTCTCCACGAATTGTTCCCAATCGACAAATATCAGAGATACCCTACCTCGTAACTTTTTTTACTATGCGCAGTCGAGTAGGTAACAAACTTTTCATCTGGTCCGCAGATCCGAACCCTCTGTGATAACATGTCAAAAACGGTTTAAAATACACTTCATCTTTGGGCAAACGAGAGCACCCATCTACAAACTTTCGTTTCTAGTCTCAATAACTATTTACTTCAACAATCTTGGAAGGGACCGCATAAGGGTCAGTATTCAACGAACAGCCGTTGTCACTACTGATTTTGTTAGAGACAGGAAAGGTCTGATCTTCAGAACATAGTTACAAGGGAGGAATATTAAAAAGGGCGAATGCTTCTTCGCTAACTCGAATAAACTATGTCGAAATACTATATTTACATCTTCATAAATTTCTGAACCAAAATTATGTGAACATTTAGTAATTGAGCATCAATAAATATTAGTATGGTGGATAGTGCAAACTGCTGTTGCAGAATTGATAATACATGCAAATAAGAAATATTCCGGAAGCTAACAGCTCAGCTTTGCTTTAAAACATCTGGATCACCAGAAATAATGGCCTTCTGGCTAGTTATTCGGTCTCATATCTTGTGTTCCTGCTATCTACGATCTGATCCCTTCTTAATTGGATCGCATCTTTTAAAAAGCAGAATAGTAAACTGTCACCCCTTATTTTGGTTTTGTCTTGACAATGTTAGATGCTAATTTAATTTACAGTTTGTATCTATATAAAAAAAAGCGTCAACCCTTTCAGTATCCTAACCAAGAATTGTGGATTTCTTGACTTTGGCTTTTTATTAGAAGTAGCAGAACTCCTTTTTCAACTCACGAACAAAATGATCTCAGGTATCCGAAAACTAATTAAGTTAGAATATACTGAAAAAGAGCATCAAAAAATCTAATCCAAACCTTACTGCCTTTTAATTAAAGTGATGCGTTATGGGTTATGGAACACAAATGTCGCTGCAGATAATAAAGACTGATGTTTACCCGTATAAAATTAAGATAATGAATTAGAAATTAGATAGAAAGGTCCTCGAAGAGCGACCGCACACCGCAAGGCAAACAGCCTGGTAAAGGCTGTGGAAAACCACCAGATGCGGGCAGCACAGAGTGAAAATCCATGTTAGATCAGTAAAGCAACTGGTTTTCATAACGAATGTTTTGGCTTTCAATCCCGGTGGAAATACTGTGATCAAACAAATAATTACATTTGTGAGAATGTCCTATAGATTAGGACATAGCAGGTTTAAACATCTGATTGTTCGAAAAGTAAGATTTCGTGCTTCAGAAGGCCCCAGGAAACCGGTAATCCCGGCTAGTACCTACGGAAAATTATACAAAAAAGAAAGCAGAACTGTATGAAAAAGCTAGTTTCGAGTTACCCATGTGTGTAGTCCAGTCTGTTGCCTGCTAGGAGACAGGAACTAAGACCATCAATATCCCGAGACGTTCAAGATAAATGATGCCGCCGTATATTATTCCGGCCGACGGACAGCTACGGTACTTACACACGATAGGCACAAAACGTGACGTTGCTTGATATGTAGATGAGATTTAGGTTAATGGTGAGAGCCTAGCAATGCTATCTCCATAAATCCTTTATCCATCAAGTTTATCATTTATACATGGTGTCTGGAAAATTCTCGTAAAAAAGAAAAGGGGAAATTCAGTCCACGAAACTGAACAACTTTCCTTTCCTTAAGGTAGTTGTCTGATATAAAAAAATATCGCATCTCTTAGTAAATCGATACCGCACTGTTTTATATGAAAGAGACAACTTTTTTACCGTTTATCAGCCTACTTGGGGAAAGGTATTTTTGCAACACTTTTCTTTTCAAGATTTTTCAAAAGAGTCATTATACGTCAGTTAAAAAATGGCTTAAGTATGTCCAGTAAGTCTGTGCAGGTAAAATTTATGAAAAGTATCTCTAGAACCGTGCGATGCTCTTAATATGAAGGTGGGCTATTTTCCATTGTCATGCAAAATCAAAACAACGTTACATAAATGCAGCGACGATGTAACTAAGACAAAACCAGGTCAACAGTGCAACGAGCTAGAGAATTTCAGCAGATGACGCATTTGTTAAGATACTGTGAGAACTAGTTCAGCAAAACTATTTTCGCTAAGGTCATTAACTTTATTCAACGCACCAGTTAGTAGAAATACTAATATGGCGTCATTATTCCCACCAAAGACTCGAGCGTAATCATCATCAACATTATAAGTTTCAGCTCTATCCATTTCTGATTGTGAGTAAGTCTCTATCTAATTCTCTACTGTGCGAATCTTCACGTTTCTGTGCCATTCGCACATAGCAGTCTCGTCAATTTGAAAATGTTAGCGGACCTTCACTGGAGTGCAAATTCAATAGTAGCGATACATTCACGCTCTAATCCTTAATTTAAGTTCGTCAGTCCTTTTCACCTTTAAAGGATTTAAAAGGGACAGACGCGTCAATTGCACAATTACAGAGAGCACGTAAAATATCCGACTTAAAAATTTCTTAATCTGACAGCTACGCACACCCTTATTTTAGGTTATCATTCATTAAAAATAATATCATTAGTTCATCTAATTTCAACACCTCTCTTTCATTAGCCATAAAAACAAAAAGAAAGCTGGATTTGAAAATTAGAAATAGAGCATGACTTCCTGAATCAGGGCCAATGTCTGTTTCATAAAACTTGGTTGTTGGCAGAGCGTACACCAGAATTCCTGAGCCCGCTCCCTCAGGGAGTTCCCGTGAACACATGGTCTATCCCTAGCCTTATCGCCTCCCTTGGCCAAAGTGTGACTGATTTGGCAGACCAGCATGGGACGAAGAGGTCAAAATCACTCGTGCGTAAGTATCCAGATCCAGGAAAGGTCAGTGCGTATTGCCTGACTTCATAAACTTTGAATTTTTCTTTGTACAACATTTTTGTGGTTATCACTATTGTATTTAATCACGAAACCTGCCTTATTAAAGTCTGGCACACAATGCTTTCAATACTCTTTAATAACATTGATAACTTCCAATATAATTCCAGATAAAGTAAGAGTTTCAGCTGAGTTTGCCAATCTCCAACAATCCTTTTATTTTACAAATATACTTATATTTTAACATTCATTGCCCTTCGCCAATGTGCCCGATGTCCAGTCTTCTAACCCTTTTATCGCTCAACCTTCTACTCCATTTAAATCTGAGCTGACAATGTTTCACACTAAAATATTCAAAGGTCTTCCTTGAGAATATAAGACAATGCTGGAGGCGACCCTTTTTACGCAAATTGCGAAGCCGTGTAGCACCAGACATGATTCTGGTAGACAAGAATTTGAAAAGCCTCAAACTTATCATGCTATAAAAAATACAACGACATGATTATAATAATGTCTACTGATAGAATCAAGTTAAAAAAACAGAAACCAAATTACGCACAATCTCACAATTCAACGACTGTAAGTAAAATACCCTTCCCATCCTTCCTTCCCTTTGGGTGATCGTGCGCTTTGGCGTGCCTTTGGGGAGGCCTAAGTCCAGCAGTGGACTGCAATAGGCTGATTGATTGATTGATTGAAGTAAAATACAAATAATTTATGTACTGTACCTACTATATACTCGTAGGTAGTAAATGTTTTTAGCATATTCATAACCGAGCATATTCATAAAGAGAAACGTCTCGAGGGAACCAAAAGACATTTTTGGAAGTGTGGTAGGTTGACGAGTTTTCAAAGAACTTACATGAAAAATCTTCTGAAGTCCTTACATGTAGTAATTTAACTTTTGGAGGCTTTACTCTGTGTTCCAGAATTGGAACCAGACCTCGAGTATGTATAGGTTGTCTAAATTCATGTTATTGAGATGCCATCCAAGCAGCAATATCGCATATCAAACGTTGTCGCATTATGTAAGCTATGTGCTTGTAATATTACTACACCACTTAACATGGAACATGCCACCTAAGTAAGTAATTCAATTCCCATTATTGGTACTTATATAGGTATACATTCTCATTTAGGTTTGTGAGAAATATTGAATTAAATTTTTAGTTATTACATTTCCGAAAAAACATTTGCACTTGATTGAAAGTAAGTATAAATTCTAGGGATGTGCTTTCTACGACACAAACTTACGTTATCAAATTATATTATTAAAACATGACTTTTATAATTACCTTAAAAATAACTTTGCCTGGATATTTATATTACACAGGTTACTAACAACAAGTTAAACTTATATTTACTCCTATTATGAGTTACACAATTTATATAACTATTTATTTTATTATTTATTATTTAAATATAAACAAAAATTAAAACGACACAACAGGTACTGCTTATTTCTAAAGAAATGTCTTACAGTAGACCTATGAAACGAGAATGAGTACAGAGAAGCGGATTAGTTAGACGTGCACAATATTAACACGTTCCCTGCCCGCCATACAAGATGTTTGAGATACCCATAACGTCCAAAATATATCGGTTTTATTTTAATTGTTAGCTATTGTACTTTATAAAAAATGCAATTCTACTTGAAAATTGAAGTTAATTTAAGTAAAATATTAATAATTATAATATGATTCCAAACGGAGTCGTGAACGTCTGTATTGAAATTGAAGACCTACCAACTAATCTGTGAATTGAACGGCGGTGCTAGTAGTAATACAAAACTACATTTTAACCAATCACGACTCTACTGCAAGTTGACATTTCCATAATAATGTCGTAGTTCCAATTTTGGCCATTTCCCATATTCTGTAGTAAGTCTGTAATACGACTCCATATGAATTTAAATAAAAATAAAGATATTTTAAAATGTAATCGATGGTAACACCAAAACGTACGTTTCTTGTTTATAATCAAAAATGTTTTCAATGAAACCTTAGTATAGTACAAAAATATCACTCATTTTTGCAAAAATACTTACTACTGCAACCCCAGTTATTGAACAGATGTAAGTAGCTCTGTATCAGCTGTCTTCTACAAAATCTTCCGAATGTTTTGTTGTCTATGGTTTTTATACTTCCTAGGCCACACGTTCCTAACGTCAAAAAAATGTTTTATCGCACGTCCATTGACAAAAATGTCATTACGTTCGTAGGATTATGACTCCGAATGGAGTCATAGACGTATAGATTAGGCCGTTTTGTGACTCCGTCTGGAGTCACGGACAGGGAACGTGTATACTAATACTAAAATAAATAAATAACGCAAAACCTAAAATAAAATATCTAAAAAGATATTAAAAAAGATATTAAATTATTATTTTAGTGAAATAATGCAAAACCTCATGGTAAAATCGCATTAGTAAAAACTAATTTCGCGTTGTATAGTAGTATAAAGAGTGTATATTCTACTATATATCTGTGGTGCCTGGTTAATTCATCCAAGCAAAGCTACAAAGCTTTGAAAAGTTCAAAATTGACCGCTCCCTGATTAGTCATCGCTCCAATTTTGACGCCCACAAAATTCTCACCTCGCGTCTTTTAAACATACAAAATTGTAACAATACCCGGAGATAAGTTCAGCAGAGATCATCATTCTCTACCTATATAAAGGTGATTAATCTATGTTCAAAATAGTAGATAGTAATGTGTCTATTTGGAGCTACAATGTAAACAAAGTTTTATGGCGGCTGAGATTAGTATTTTAAACGTCCTGTCCTGTCGTGTGGGTGTCAATCTGATGTTTAGGTAATTTAAATAATAAACTAAATAACTTCTTATAACTACTGGCTCTATGAGCAAGCGTAGACCTCGTGAGTATTATTTTTTTCTAAATGGCTGATTCATGATTTTACTAGCGGTCTGCCCGCGGTTACGCTCGCGTTGTGTAAGATTTTCCCGTGGGAATAAGACTTTTTCCCGTAAAAAGTATCTAATGTGTTAATCCAGGGTACAAACTACCTTTATTCTAAATTTCATCCCAATCCGTTCAGTAGTTTTTGCATGAAAGAGTAACAAACATCCACACATCCAAACTTTTGCGTTTATGATATTAGTAAGGATTACTCTTTTAACCCTCATAACTTCGTCAGTTTTTTAAATTTCCAAAAGCTGACTCGACAAAAAAACTATATATTTATTAAACCTGCTCACAAAATTTTACGAGAATCGGTTGAGAAACGCGACCTGTAGATAAGTACAAACAGATGGGCATACAAAGCAATTTTGGCCAAGCTGAAACGAAGACGCTTTGGCGCTTGCTCGGTCAATAATTACGAACAGGATCCTGTTTATTTCAGAATCTAAAGGTTTTAGGAAATTCGTGAAAATTTACGTACTTTTAATAGCAAAAGTCACTCTGAACGTCCGCAAAAAAAATGTACGAGGCTTTTAAATTTGTAAGACTTTTTTTTATATAAAGCATAAGATTCTTCCGTCATATAATAACTAACTAAATAAATGATAGTCGGTCTATCAGATTACAACCGTCATTTCGTTTGACAGGAACTCGACTGTTTGATCGAATGCAGCTCCATCTGCAAGCGATTTCCGTAAACATTATAGCTCTGTTTTGACAGACGCCATTCACTCTCGATAGAGCCATCTCTACCTAGAACTTAAAATATATTGCCGGATATCTCCATATTTTCGTAAGTATTTAATTTTAAAAACAATTAATTTGTCTAATTATCATAAAATTAAATAAGCTATGGATCTGTGATAGAAAATTATTTTTCCTCCCACGGGTAACCGATGAGCTGAAAATAAAAATACCTACCCTTCCAACAAAACAAAAAACTAGAAATAAATTATTAATGACATACTATCAGAACCTAAATTGAATAGACTACTGTTCAAATACAACAAGGGCGGAACTCTAATTAAAATCAGTTCCTCTACTCCAGAACTCCAGACATCAAACCACTTACAATTTCACAATGTTCTCCGTCTCTCATACATCGCAAGATCGCCAGATTGCATGCTATCATTTGCAATTCTGACCAGATTTTGGAATCGGAATAATCAATCCATTTGGGATAAGATCGCAGGAATCCTTTCTAGGGTCAGTTGAAAAGGTCAACGAGTTTTCCGTTCAGGAATATTTATCCAAGTTTTTTTTGGGTGTTATGTGATTAGAAACTATTGTTTGTGTAATCTGTGGTGTTAAACCACGTCTTTGCGTGGATGGAGGATAATATTTTTGTATTTATAGGATGATTGTGATCACAAAATTGTGAAATTAGGATGACAAAAAAGGTCAAATACTTATTACCGAAATTAATCATCAACGGCTCGAGCCTACCCTAAATTAGGGAGATTAGGCCTAATAAGACCACGCTGGCCCAGTGCGGGTTGGTTGACTTCACACACAACCTTTGAATTTCCTCGCAGGAGTGTGCAGGTCTCATAACGATGTTTTCCTTCACCGTAAGAGCGTCGAATGACGAACGCAACAATGAATAAATTAATAAATAAATTGCTTAGCTGTATTAAATTCTTGGTAAAACAATTGTTGTTTAGTTCCTTTTCTCAGTAAGTTGCTTTCAATATAGCTTCAATAGTCCAAAACCAATTAAGATTAAAAGGAATATTTGAGAGAGATATGTATCTAGCGGTACGAAATCAATGTTTTCATCGAAATATTATGTTGATGGTAGAGAAGTCAATCAAAAATTGTCTTTTTGATTGATTTCGAAATTTGAAAACGTATTGGTACGAGGTGGGGATCGAGCCCGCGTCTCCCGGACGGGAGGCAGCGGCCCTACCCACTAGACCACCGACGCTCTTACGCGGCTACAAGATTTATTTATTTTTTCCGAACAAAAGACGACTATCTATCTATTCTATCGCATGTCTATCGAAAGTCAACCGGTAGAAAAGGACAATATTTAGATGGAAACCACTAACGGTGGTACAGTTGCTTAACTTGCATAATCGCATGGAATCTGCAACGAACTAACCCAACAAACATTCTAGTCTCCACTAGATGCTATGGAAACAATGGCATTTCGCGATGTGAAAATGTATGCATTTAAAAATTTTATGTAGGTCACGTTTTGGTGAAAGCCTTTTTCACATATTTAATTGAGTAGCCAATATTTCATCAATAAAACCCGTGTAGCGATTTTAGTATGCAATACGTGTGTACACGTAAATAATGTTACAAAAGTTTTTGTTGCATGAACCTGTAGATAGGTAATTTAAGTACGTATGTGGAAAGTGTCCTTAATGTATTATAATATTATATTATTTGTTATAGTATAACATGTGGTAGTGGTGGTGGTGGTTTGTAAATACTATGTATATTTTGGTAGTATTTAAAACACAAAATAATTGAATAATAACAGTAAAACTTACGTTTAATAGAAAATTTAACCTTGATTAAAGCACGAATTAAAATAAATTTAGCTTTAACTACGCCTTTAGCAGAAAAACACATTGTTATTAAGAAAAAAATACCAAAACATGCTAAGATTCCCATTACTTTTACAAAGCTTAGAAATTTCCCTCTTTTGTCAGAAAATGTAAAAAGATGTTGAAAAGATTCCAGAATCGAATAACATTCAATAATAAATTCCTTTTAAAAACTTCTTAACGTTGAGCAAACAATCATGAAGAGAACGCACCAAGAATTGTAATATTTGAGGTTGCAAAAAGCCATTTGAATTCTTCCAACCGAATATTTTTTCCATTAGTCTGTTTTTCAGAATTGTGGGGCGATTCTGAGGACAAAGAATCCTACTTCCTACTTATATTATAAATGCGAAAGTTTGTTGCCGAATCACGCTTGAACCACTGGACGGATCAAGATGAAACTTGGCAAACATGTAGGTTAGGTCCTGGAATAGGATATAAGTTACTTTTAACCGCGAGAAAACACTTCATTTCTACGGGAAAACTCATTAAACGTGGGTGAAACCGCGGGCGGAAAGCTAGTATGTAATACTACGGTAGGCAATTCAGAATGGCCACTCTAAAATACCCGTAAATGACTTAATCGCTATATATACCTAATGTATAATGTATAATGTACCTAGTGGGATCGTGCCACCCATGAACAAGCTTTAGCATTGACATCGAAAACGATTTGTAAAATTTTTAATTCGAATAAAATATTTTAGTTTTTTTTTATTATTATGTAACAAAATAGTAATACAATATTACCACAAGGTGAACAGATGGTTTTGTGAAATTTGCTGGACGCCGGTGGTGGATGCAAGTAGCGTGAACGCACGTTGGAAACCTATGGGGGAGGCCTATGTTCAGCAGGCCTTCGGCTAAAACGATGATGATCATGAATAAAATAAATAAATAAATATGTGGGGACAACTTCACACACGGCCATCTGATCCCAAACTAAGCAGAACTTGTGAACAATAAACTGTGCCCCTCAAGCTAACACTGCTTTTCACTGTCTGAAGAAGATAACCAGCCCCTAGCTATCCCCCAGAGCAGCACATCAAGCTCTATACATTGGTCCTTCGAATAGGTTGCGGCTTCCGTTGAACGGCTGTAGCTAGCACCGAAAGGGTATCGCGGGCCAACCAAAAGAAAATTGCAGCCGTTTTGTCGTTTTGCAGCCGAAAAGCCGAAATTGCCTCTGCGCGTCGCTTGCAGTAGTAGACAGTCCCTTGTACTTAGGCCTTGTAATCCTAGTATTGTAGTGCCGTCGTCGCAGTGATGTGTTGTCCCTTGCAGTGTGGATGAGACGCCACACAGTGGGATTGCGCTGCGTGTAGTTCGCAATGAGATCGCTGCGCCTTTGTCCAAGCCCAAGCACTCGTTGTCCGCCTGACGAAGAAATCCGCGGCTCGAAGGACCAATGTATAGAGCTTGATGTGCTGCTCTGGGGGATAGCTAGGGGCTGGTTATCTTCTTCAGACAGTGAAAAGCAGTGTTAGCTTGAGGGGCACAGTTTATTGTTCATAGATCACACACAACACAGAGTTATATCACTTAGGCACTAGGAAAACTGTTACTAAATTAATATAATTAATTTGTTTGTACAAACGCGCACACCGAGGAGAACGGAAAGACGATTTTTATGACAATGTTGCCAAAACCAAAAACCTTATATGGTATTTTTGTTGGTGTTGCCAACAACTTGTACTATGGGTATAGACATACAACAACCAGACACAAGGCAAACACAAGTGTTCATCACACGGAGCACATCGTCGGAACCAGATACGAGTACACTACCACCTGGGCTACGGAGCCGTCAGAAAGCAAGTGCGGACTTGATCTTGATGGAGAAGTACTTATGTCTCATGCCATTTGAGTTCGCAAATTATAAAAAATAGTAAAATAAAAACAAACCCAAAGCAAATGAGCTAAAGCATCAGTCAACCTCACTAACAGATGTAGTAGATATGCCCTCTTTGGCCATAGAGTAAGCAACACGAAAAGCGGAAGAGTACTGTTACTTTACCTACATTCTACTTATTATACTCAAACACATAATCCCCCAGGGGAGTCATCTAGGGGAATCTAGTGGCGCGACTCAAAAGAACGAGCAATCTTGTATGGAATGTGCAAGATGCAAAAGAAACTGCAGAAGGGCTGCCCTATTTAAGAAAAAATAATATGAACAAGATATAAACAACAGAAGACATTTTTTTTTTTCATTTTTGTTTGTCTGTCTGTATGTTTGTACGCGCAAAAACTGCTGCACTAAATTAGATGCGGTTTTCACAGTTGCATTGCGGGATTGGCCGCGCCGCCCTCTTGAAGACTTCTTTTTCAATTATGAGCAAAAGAATTCATCACGGAAAAAAAATTCATCACGCAAGCGAAGAAGTTGCGGGCAGATTATAAGGTAGAATATTAATCATTATAGTTTTCTAGAAAATTAAATGGAGAGTCAAATGAAATCGTTGGCTTAATGCTGTACTCATATCTATCTATATATATAGTTTATCAATTGCTGTTCATTTGTCTCGCTAAAACTCGAGAATGGCAGGACCGATTTGGCTAATTTTCATCTTGAAATATTTGTGGAAGTTCAAGGAAGGTTTAAACCTGTGGTTTAAACGGTGATAAACATAAATAATAAGTGCCATCCATGTTAGCTTTGACGTCGAAAAATGATTTGCAAAAATCTTAATTCGAATTAAAAAAAAAGACTTTTGACTTTTGACAGAAAAAAAAAACGACTATTTAGTTTTCCAATACAAAATGGTCAAGGGTAGGTTTAGGGTAGATGTAGGGCGATATATGTTGGGAAAAATGGCAGGACAACGTCGGCCGGGTCAGATAGTCTTTCATAAAACGAAAATCTGATACCTTAATTGAGTTCCAAAATATCACAAGTAAATTGGTCTCAAAAAAGAACGTGATATTTTCTTAAAAGAAATATGGTAGCTACCTACTGTAAAGTTCTGCAACAAATCTGATCTAAATTCACATGAAAATACAATATTAATATAAAAATCCAATTTATTAAAGGCCTAGGGATCTTTCGTAAGTTGTAGTCGAGCACTTTGAAATCGAATATTCTAATTTTAAATTAATGTACTAAGTAAGTCTAATAAGTTCCTATGAAAACATTATAAAATTATTCTTATTTACAAACTCTCACAGTGTACTAATATTTAAATTATACTAGTCACAGATATAAATTTCAAAATATAAATATGATAATAGTGTAGGCAATTATCTGAAATAAATTTATTATTATTATTACATATTGTAAATTATCTATTCAAAAAGATCACATTATGGAGCGTACTTTTTAAATTTGATAATAAACGTTAGATACGTGATGTTACGTTGATGTTAATCAATATTTGGCCGGTTCACCTCTCTTCACCCGATAAGTCCGATCCGAACTTAATATTAAATGATCAAAAGTATAAAAACAATAAGTATAATATAACAGTAAGTAAGTATTGGCAGACACACTACCGTGTGTCTAGATTAAATTGTGTTCGAAACAATTAAACCTCTCCAAAGATTTAATAAAAAAAAAATATTAACTTTAATTACAATTCACTTACAATGTCCAAATCCAAATCGGGTCCCAGTCCAAAAATCCACCACCTCAAACTTTCAAAAAACCCGTGCACAGCTCAGCTGAAGACCGGAGACTATTGTATCACTATCGGTGCATTTTTCGAGATGTTCTAATGATATTGTCATAATAAAACAATAAACAATAGACGCATGAGTTCGCTGCCGGTGCAGCGACTTAGCGAGCGAGCGGCCGGTGGGTGACGACGTCTGCCTTGGATTCGAGCGCGGGATCCACTGACGTGAGCCTTGCCGACTATTTCAATGGTCGTAGCAGCGAGTATAGATATCTTCAAACTTGCGTCGCGGCGGAAGGCGTACTTCAATGGACCAACATTGGGTCTTCGAAAAAGGCATCTAGACTACAGTTAGACCTTTTTGTCATATCTCGTGCGACTTCCTTCGGCGTGGAGGTCAAATCTCTTATGGTTTTTAAGTTAACACAACTGCAAAAAAGTTCTACCGACTATTTTACAATAGTTCAGTGTGTCTTATCTTCAATTCTATTCTAAAATTGGTCATTTCCCATTGAATTTTTTTCAATTTTAATAAGTACCTATTATTTAAATCGATCAATCGATTTATTTTAATCGATTTCTTTTTTAGTACGTGTTAGCAAAATAACGCAAAACTTCTCGGGTAGCACAAAAGTTTTTTTGACTTTCATACAAACTGATTGGTGGACATCGATTCGATTTGTATGAAAGTCCAAAAAATATCGGAACACGTAGCTTTGATTTTTCTCTTTTCTTATTCGATATAATTTTCCTATAACATCTCAATCTCTTTGATAACTTTATTCATAGTGACGCAGAGAAGTGAAAATAATACTTAAGTATTTTGTGAAAGTTTCACAAAATACTTTACAATGATAGATACTTCTTGGTTAATCTCCTTATTTTTTTTTTGCCGTTGGTCCCACCTACTATCTATACTCTGTCCCAGATAGGATTGGAAAGAAGTAAAAAACTAGTAGTACGTACGCGTAGTACGTATTTTTAATATTCACGCAAAGTGTGTCCTAAAAATACCTAAGAAGACAGCGGTCACAAACATTAGTACTGATATGCACAATTATTAACAGATTTCGAACGCACCCTTAACGTCATGTCATGAATTGAACTGTCACTGACATTGATCAATTTCGGCACTTCACTTCCCTCTGACTTTTGTGGTGTTTGTTTTGCGTTGCTGAAGTCTGTTCTGCTGTGAGCTACTCGTGTTATTTCTTGTTAAAGTTGTTATAATGCCGGATTGATTAGTATCAAAAGGCAACCATTTCAAAAAACAAGTTAATCTAATAATTTATTAATAAGACCTACCTGAGCCTATCTACTCTTAATATTTTGAACTTGTGCTAAAATGTTTACTGTCACTGCCTCTTTTTTCCAATGTTATATGAAATGGAGTATAGTCATTCGTTACACGAGCCAACTCAGTGACCTTTGGTGGCTCTATAACACTAACACCAGGGTTTGTGAGATCGGTTGTCGACCTTACAGCCCACACGATGGTGATGGTGGTGTGAATCATTTTAATTTAAAAACACTGTTAAATTTAATTATTTCCAGCTAAAATTTGAAGACATTTAAATTGCTTCTAATTTAGCTGCATCTGAGTAGATTTAAAAATATTAAAGTTTAATTTACATGTGAATTTTAAACATTGATTTAACTAAAAAATAATAAAGACTATTTGCACAAAGTGCTATAACGTGTAAATTCATTCAACTCTTTCAACTCACGAATTTTTTGAGCCTGAAAAGAAACATCATTATTCAACTGAAAAAGTTTCTTTTTATCATTATTTAAACTAAACTCTACTAAATAAATACTCAAAATAATACGATTATGTTAACATTTTGTTTTATTTTTGGGATCACATTATTTTATTATAAATGTTTACTTAGTTCATTATCAGCTTTTGCTTGGAATCACTTCATGATATTTTTTAGGCCTGCTCACACTTACCTCAAATTCTACGTTCATCCCCAAAAACAGAATAAATAATAGGTACTATCAGTAGGTATAAAAACGAGTATTTCACATCACTAGACACGATACAACCTCGGTACGTACTTCCATCATCGATCAAAATGAGCCCCTGTATTCACTTTACGAGCACTATCGGCGCGCGATAAGGAATAACCTTAGAATAACCGCCCAGAGCACTATGGGGACAATGTTGCGGAAGATATTAGGACTTTGACGGTCGGACACGATATTACCTTCATTACATTTTTATCCTATTTATAACTAGCGGTCCGCCGCGCTATGTAAGATTTTCCCGTGGGTAAGATTTTCTCGGTAAAAAGTATCCTATGTGTTAATCCTGGATACAAACTATCTCTATTCCAAATTTCATCCTATTCCCAAATCCAGTAATTAAGGCGTGAAAGCAGAACAGACTTCCAAACATCTAAACATCCAAATATATTTTCATATTTACATACCTATAATGTTAGCGTGATATATATAAGTACAGGAAACACAGGATGAAAAGTAGTTCAGGAATGATAATCAGCAAAAAAATTTTGCTATACCCAGTTAAGAAAATCTAATGTCGCTTCGACATTGTATACAAAGGTGATGGAATCTAAAACATTTATTAGTTACTTAATAACTAGCAAAATGGTATATTTATTCATTTTCTAAATTGATTTCCTGTTTCTGTTATTTCTGAAGTTTCAAAAATATCGCCAAATATATTTAGTGTTTGATTTGAAATAACCTCGACTCTTTGAGCTTTTATGATGTGAAAGAAGGGCGAATAAGCTATCTCAGTTTCACATTAATAAATGTGAAACTGAGATAGCTTATTGATAGCTTGTGTAATAACACAAACTAGGTTTGAAAGCATTCTAGTCCCCCAAACACTTGACTTGATAGTGGATTTAGTCAATCATTTTGTACTTATCGTGTAGATTTCAAATAACATTTTGAATCATACGCAAAATATTGACAAAATGTGAGTTTATTCAAAGGTTTATAACTTCTGTTTTAAAACATTTACCTAGACGAATTTTATTAGTTGTTCTTTGCGTGGAAGTCCTAAATTCGTTTACGGGCACTTTCAGCCCCTCAGTGTACAATAGCCACTAGAACATCTTTATGGTGACAATGTTTTAGGAGAAATTAGATCTTCGAAGATGTGACAAAGTATAACCTAACATCCTCAAGTATACTTTTTTTTCATTGTGTGCTAGTATCACTGGCCTTGAAATAATCAAGACATTTTTGTGTTTTTATCAATGCGCAAATTTTAAATACGGTTTTAAGACCATCGTGAAACAACTTTACCAAGGAAAATAAGTAAAAAAAAATTCTAAATGGCACGTCGAAAAATTTATTCTTATTCGACTCATGTTCCTTGAGAGGAGATAGTGTGTGACGGCTTAAATCGAAAATAACATAAAACTCTGTAAATAATAGATTTTTATTTTTATTTAATCATAAACAAAAATTACCTATTATTTTTTTATATTTTTTTATTTTTTGACATTTACAAGGCATTATCAGATTTATCTTTATTTTTTTGGTTTCCCTAGCACATCAGCAACTTGAAAACTGTGGATGATTTCAGCAATCATGAAAATAAAAAAAATACTAAGTTACGTAGTTGATAAATAATTCAAACCTTTTAACATTTTGAGAATTTTATGACACTTCAACGCAATTTTTTACGACTAAACTGCTGAGAGGCATAAAAACAGTAAGTATAATAACTTTGAAATGTCAGCCTGAACATAATACCTTGAAGAACTCAGTCAGAATTTATTGCTGTAATCTAGCTAGACACTATGTCAAATTACCTCACACATGATGTGTTGGAATCAAGGGTTGGAGTCAACAAATATATTTTATCTACACTCATGTCGTAAATCCTTCATTTACTTATCAGAAACGCTAAGCAAATGATATACCTTTCGATGGAGCCGTGACTAAGGATCCATACAAATTTCATTTCGTTATCGCAAAGTTGTAACAAAATGAAGTTTTTTTTTTTTAATTTTTACGCAGATGCTTGCTATTTGAGCACACTAGCGTGTTTCGGAACGCAACCTTGGCGGCGCGCATGCGCGGTGCGATATTACTGCAAATTTATTTTCGCGCCATTAACGTTTGTAATGTCAATAATTATGATTACTTTATTTTGTCTTTAATTTAAATTTGTTGTATGAGTGTAGATAAACTATTGTATGCAACTGTACATAATTAGTATTTAACACTCGTGTATACTTTTATGAAACTCGCTGCGCTCGTTTCATAAACCACACTCATGTTAAATACCCCTCATTATGCAACAGTTGCATAAATAGCTATTTTAAGCGCGTTAGGTAAAGAAAAACATGATTGGTGCATTGTTATGGCATTTCATATTATTATTTATTGTCATCAACACAATAAATTGTTTTGTCTTGTTAGTGATGAAATTGTAATCAATTATGTAATTTCATTCGTGTGCTAGCGCTATATTGTTATGCTCCACATGTTTATAATAATATGATGTTGTCACAAATGTTTTACTTTTACCACTCATACCATAATCGTAGCTCCTTTTTTGGGTACGGAATCTCTTGATATGTTAATAATAGGTATATTGAAGCCGTGTGGTGACGGCAGAGTAGAATACATTTGTCATCAACCCCTACTCTTCCCGTGGGTGTCGTAAGAGGCGACTTAGGGACTACACATTGAACAGGGAACGGGCAGCTGCGCTCTCTGATACAGTAACCTTTTAATCTGCGATCTCCAACCCGCCTGCCAAGCTTGGAGATTATGGTAAGACCCTCCACTTAAGTGGAGGAGGCTCATAGTCCAGCAGTGGACTGCAAATGTTGAGGTAAATTAATACATTAGGGGGCAAGGATTTTTTTTTATAAAGTATATACCGTGTGTTTATGAAGCATGTAATCTTGTTATCATCTCGTGTCGATCACTGCTCCTTAAGATACAAGAGATAATCTTAGTTTAAGGAGCAGGGTCTCTAGGTATCTGATACATTCCATAAGTTATAACCTTATAGATATAGTTAATCATTGTAGTTGGGTTCAATAAATCATTTTATTTATTTAAGTACGAGTATGTTGATATAAGTTCCGTTTATCGGCTCATGCGCATAACATCCCCGTCAAGGGGCTCAATCTCAATCTGCTGCTGGCATTTAATATTTTATTTGTATTCTCGCAATGTTATTCTTATTTATTTTTCTTGAAACGTACTGCATAATAATGGTTTTCCTTGTAGCGATAGCAAACAATAAATTACCAATATTTTTGGTCGATTTCGCTCTGAACTTCCGGTTAGAGCATACTGTCGATATCACTGACTGGACGTCTCATCAACAGCTCATATACGTCCCCACCGAGGGGCTCAAGCCTACCCTGAATTAGGATGATTAGGCCTTAATTGACCACGCTGGCCCATGTGTTTTGGTCGACTTCACACACAACCTTTGAATTTCTTCGCAGGAGTGTGCAGGTTTCATCACGATGTTTTCCTTCACCGTAAGAGCGTCGAATATGTACGTTACATGAATTCAAAGTTCGAAAACACATTTGTACGTGGTGGGGATCGAAGCCGCGTCTCCCGAACGGGAGGCAGCGGCCCTAGCCACTAGACCACCGACGCCCTTTTTGATAAATATTAGATTAAACGTCTAATATTTCTTAAATCATACTTAAGGAAATGAAAGTACTTAACAGCATCGGAAATTACAAATACATATTTTTTTTGTTAGTAGTTGACGATATCATACTCACCCTACCTTGCACTTAGCTTGACCACTAAGCAACCCATTTAATAAGGTAATGCTTCATATACCCTCTCAACTTATTGCACTTGTTATGGCTCCACAGAGGGTTAAATTTTATGCTCTCCTGGTACACGAGACGGTTAGTACAGGAAGTTTCAAGTGTTTGTTAGACTTTATGATATTACTTCATGTTACTATCTCTAAGGCTTTAGTGATAACAAGGGAATCCGGTGTAAATATAGGTAGACGAGACACTGGAATATCGCCAAAAAGTGAATTTGACTACTTAGTTCACTCTGAGTAAATTGAGATTTCAAGTTACGTATACCGGACACTGTCAAACAAAAATATATTTGTGAGAGATTTACCCCTGTATGGTTGCAGGGACATTGTAGGCTGAATCACGTAATTGTCCGAAGTAACATGATTCCGTGCTTTGGAAGGCACGTTAATCCGTGGATCCCGGCTGGTATCTACAGAAACAAGTCCAGGGACCAGGGATTTGAAGACGATTGTCGACCATACATGATGAAGAAGAAGAAAGTAAATTATTAGGTCAAATTGTATGAGTAATTATTTAACTACCTACTTACATTTACAGTAGATAAATTAAATACTGTCGAGATATTCACAATTAGACAATTAAAATACATTATTGAGCGAGCGAACGCGAAGCGTCTGGCCGGCGATTCTCCTCTACAGGTCGCATTTCTCAACCGATTCTCGTGAAATTTTGCGAGTAGGTTCGATAATTATATATATTTTTATTGGCATTCATATTTTCAGTTCTTTTTTTCAAATTGGCGGGGATTTGTGGTTGAAAACTAAAAAAAAACTAATTTTGAAAACTAAATGAAAAAATGTCACTAAACATTTTTGTTACCCTTATTAAGAAGCATAAATTTCAAAGGGTTAGGTTAGGTTAGGTTAAAGGTGTAAAGGGGTGAAATTAATGAAAAAAAAACGCATATAGATAGACTCGCGAGTTCTCACAGAACCTTTTCACTAAATTGTATTTAAAATAGTAGACAGAAATCACTAGACAACTTATCTGAAAATAAAATGTAACGGGTATTATTTGGAATTCCCACCAAATCTTTCCAGCGTACATAGACATATACAGACAAAAGACCATGTCCTATCATGCTAATTGTTCTCTGAAAATTTACTGCCCACCAAAAAAAAAGACAAATATGCAACAAAATGAAAAAGTCAAGAGAAGGTCAAGAAATAGTCCGGAACGGGAAAGGTCATGGTCAAAATTTGGCTTGACGTTATGTTTTATGTTCTTAGAAATGGACTTGCCATTTGGCTAATGTTGCTAATAGCTCTCATTTGTATCGTTCTGTTGCTTAATGCATCATTTCTTTTTGCCGTACCTTTTCCAACAATCTACGGAGCAAATTGTTAGGGTGTGTTCTATTCAGTTCCATGAATAAAATTTAGAGGCTACATTTGAATTCTTAATTAGTCATTTGAAGACAGCAGTTCATTTCTTACTATATAGCGGTCCGCTCGCGCTATGTAAGATTTTCCCGTGGGGATAAGACTTTTCCCGGTAAAAAGTATTCTATATGTTAATCCAGGTTACAAACTATCTTCATTCCAAATTTCGTCCAAATCCGTCCAGTAGTTTAGGTGAGAAAGCGGAACAAACATCCAAACATCTAAATATATTTTCACATTTATAATACTAGTGTGATGTGAAGTATGATTATGTTTTCTTTTTTCAATACATAAAGCTTTATAAGTGATTCCAAGAGCTAGTCAAATAAGTGTTGTTTCTGGTAATCTACGAGGACCTGGACCGGCGCGGCGGCGGCCACATCCGTCTTCCATCCGTCGCCGCTCACGGCTGACAGCCGACGGTTAACGGCTTACAAAGGGCCAACACGACAGAATTACGAAGGTGGTACGACACGATGAAAATGTTTGGAACCAGTACTATATCCACTTCCGTGGGTCACCGGCGACAAACCGACGATGATAGCTGACGACAAACAACGCGGCGCGACAGGTCTCGATTCTGCTGGACTGGTCTGAAAACAAACCCAGCAGGTGAACCCTGTTTTAAATTCATTCAAAATCAGCATTGGAGCATAAAATATACTTACCTAAATTTACAGCCATAACAGCATGTTAGTTGGGAACTAACGAAGCTACTAACAGTAAAGTATATCTTAAGGGGAGGCCCTATCCTAAATTAGCAACTCATCGCGCTTTAGTTGAAAGTTCAACCGACGCACTACTGAAATAACGTTCATATTAGCGTGCAATGCTTCACGGAGGTTACGTCCGATATTGCGCAGGAATCGTGCGAAAAACTCGTATTTCTTTAACTCTTTTCTCTTTTTTGTGAAAAATATAGAACGAATTAAAAAACTTGCTGGTTTCGCCGTTTAGGTATTAATATAGCCACCCAAATAATACAAAAAAATATGTTATTGTCACTGAAAATATTGAGAAAACAGATTTGTACATTTTGAATGTGGGGTGATTTTCGGTGATTTTAATTATTTATTTTTGCTTTATTCCTTGATTATATGTAAAATCTACTTAGTTACGCCGCTAAATGATAAACTCTTCTGTTGGTTGTAATTTTCTTGATTTGGTACGTATTTCGAGACGTGAGATCCGCGAGTTCAAAAAGGGACCCAAGAATGATTTTTCAAATAGGGCCTCGCCTTAATATTATATTAGTGCTAACAGAGTAAGCTCAACCAGCTGTGTCCTAAGTTTTATTAGAATTCTGCTACGCCCACGGGCTTTAGGAAATTTTAGACTGGTTCCACTGACCTAGACTGGTTTAGCGGTTTTGTAACCTGAGACCTCGTTGTGATAAGAAGTTGGACGTTCTTGTCATATTCAAAATTCAAACGAGAGTTTTCCAAGAATTATTAGAAAATCTGGAATGAGCAGTAAAACCTAAAAGTGCTTTGAGTAGTTATTTCGATGAAAAAGTTAGTTTTAGTCGGAATTTTATACTACACGGAGCTATAATTTCAGTATTTTTTTTTTTATTTTTTTTTTTTTTTATATTATTAGATTTATTAAGTAAATAGATTGTTTCTTCTTTTTTTCTCATTCAATCAATAAATCAATCAGCCTATTGCAGTCCACTGCTGGACGTAGGCCTCCCCAAGGGCACGCCAAAGCGCACGATCACCCGCTTTCCTCATCCAGCCACCACCAGCGACCTTCGTCACGTCATCAGTTCACCTGGCAGGCTTTTCTGATTACGATTTAAAGACAACTCAATCTTTTACATTTTTTCCCGATAAATAAACACACACTAAATAGGCCGGCCAAGTCATACATGAACGTTAAACAACGGCCCATTCAAAAGTTACATTTTTGTGAAAGATAACAGAGCTGAAAGTTCCCAAAAATATTTTTACAACGAGTCAGGTGCGTAAGCGGAAGTTACGCTTTCGCTTAACCTCAATAATTCGCATAAATATATTCATGAGTTTCGGATAATACAACGAAAGGGATGATGGATGAAGTGGTATAAACCTTATTGTTATTGTAATATCTTTTCAGGAATAAAGTTCACAATGGACCGTTCGAAGTCGTTGCTAAATGAGCTTATACGGGTTTTTCGGATACTTACTAAGTTTTAGAGGCCTTGGGTATAATAAATGATTACTTCTGATAGATCAATTTCTAATTTCTAAACCAGACAAAATTCTTAATTTTATTTGTTATAATTTTCTCAAGGCCAAGAACAATGTTCGTTGACTATGCATCTTCATATTTTGTGTGTATGAAATAAGCGTAAATAATTATTTACGAGTATTTATTTATTTCAGCTAAAAAGGCCTCCACGGCAGGACAAAAGCCTCCGATAAGAATCTCCTGCGTTGCCCGCATCCAACGGCTTCCCGCGGCCTTCACCAGATCGTCGGTCCACCTTACAGAAGGGTCCTTACAGCCTCCGTGGCCGAGTGGTCGAGATTTCGCCGCTCATTACAGAGGTTCCGGTTTCAATTCCCGGTGGGGACAAGCAAAAATCTCTTTGTGAGACTTTCCACAGTTTGGTTAGGACTTTGCAGGTTGAATGACCTGATTGTCCGAAAAAAAATATGATTCCTTTCTTCGGAAGGCACGTTAAGCCGTTGGTCCCGGCTGCTATCTAGTCGTTACACGAGCCATGTCGCTGGCCTTTGGCGGCTCAATAACACTGACACTAGGGTTTGTGAGGTCGGTTGTCGACCTTACAACCCACACGATGAAGAAGAAGATAGAAGGTCTACCTAAACTGCGTCCACACGACAAATTAAAAACGTTTTATTTTTTAAAGATGTACCGTCGTCTTTAATCTTTGCCAAACATAGAGAAAACCACAGTCATGAGAAAACACTCATCATCGGCCCGTTACAGTCCACTGCTAGACTATGAGCCTCCTCCACTTAAGTGGAGGGTTTCGCCATAATCTCCACGCTTGGCAGGCGGGTTGGAGATCGCAGATTAAAAGGTTACTGTATCAGAGAGCGCTGCTGCCCGTTCCCTGTTCAATGTGTAGTCCCTAAGTCGCCTCTTACGACACCCACGGGAAGAGTAGGGGTTGGTCACAAATGTATTCTACTCTGCCGTCACCACACAGTTAAACTCACTAAAGTCTTAAATACAAAGCTTTCTAATTCTTTGATAGCCTATTTCAAGCGATTTGTAATTTAAGAAAAACATTTCAATTCGTTTTTCAGCAAAAGTATTTCATCACATCGTAAATCTCAAACTACTACAGAGTACAAAGAAAATACAATAAACCTAAATTGGCCAGTCAAAAATATTCTGAATGCTATAAATTAAAACAACACTTGGTTACCATCCTCAAACTATTCGACAGCCAGCTGTTAAACTAGTACAAACCAGTTCGAATTTCTACTAACCTGCTGCTGCCTGCCTACATATACATTTCCTATAATTAAATTTATTAATGAAATAAAAAATAAACGAACTTTTTTTTCCAAAAAAGTGAATTGACTAAATCCGTATCAAAACAATATAAAATTAAATCAATATTTCTGTGGTGTGTAGGCGAGACCTGTTAACTCCAATTTGAGTTTTTGAGTTTGGTAATACAACATTATTATTAAAAAACATAGACGTTTTTGGTCTATTTCTGGTAACTCTAAGAGTATGTTTTATAGAAAGTGAAGCAATAAACTGGTAAAAACATGATGATAAGGATTTTTCCTTACAAATTTTGTATATTCATTACATTACGCTTATTCTGAGCATTAACCAATTAGGAATCTCCCAAACACCACAGATCTATATTCAAGGTTCCTGGATCTTTGGGTAAATTAGGTGTCAAAACTGTAATATCAATTTCTTAACCTTCAAGTCGTTGGTTCTGTCTATTATCTATTTATGAAGTATAGGTATATTTTCATTAATAGTCATTTCGTGGCTTGTCAAAGGCCTTTAATGGCTTAATAATTTAGTAAGACGCCAGGATAATACCTACATGATAATGTTAAAGATTTATTTATCATTATCAGTCTGCATCAACCACGATCTCAGTTAAAAAAAAAAAACTGAAAATATACGCATCATAGATACCTATTTAAAGAATTTACAGGTATTTTGTCTCTCCTATCCTCATTTCTATTCCTGAAACAAATTACAAAGGTGCATACTCGTTCTATGTTGTCATTGTAACACATTTCACAGTAAAACCGCATTTACCACAGCATGACACAGAGCTGCACCATGTTAATTTTATGAATATGAAATCATAAACAAACATTTTCAGAATAAGCGACAGTAAATTTAGTTAGACATACATTACCGGATTTAGCGCTGAAAATTCCTGGAAAAACGAAAGAACGAGGCAATGTATGATAATTTGTGCAAGGTGCAGTTTTATGGTTTGCTCATAATTCTCTTTGCCGAGCATAAAATGAATTTATGTTTAGTTTGTTTCTGAAAGGAATTCAGCATTTTAATTTTCGTGTAGGATCTTTTTTCGACTGTGCAGCTGAAAGAGCGGAAATGCAATTTTTTTCAAGTTAAAAAGCAAGCTTCTGCTCTCCGGGAGATATTCGTAAAGGTAATTCAAAAGCTGGTAAAAAAATAGGAAATAGGTAACAAAACTTTTATCAAATCAAATCGTTTTACAAAAATGCTTAATGTCGATGTAAAACTAGTTATCTGTGCTCAAACTTAAAAAGACTCGCATTTTTGCATAAAATAATTTTTAAAAATGATAAAACCTTATTTTGAAAAATATATTGCATATTAACTTTTGAGAAAAAATATCTACTCTACATTTGATTACCACTTATTAAAACATACACAAACAAACTTATTTGCGTTAACTACCTTATGCCGAAATAGTCAAAAAATAAAATCAATATGTACAAAACCCCACAAAAACATGAGGCGAGAAATGAATAAGCATAAAATTCGCTGTCATTTGTCTTATAACAAAAACAGTCTGTTATTATTTTCTGTACTTATCAAAGACTACTCGTTGATTTTTAGCAATAAAATCAACCAATAGCATAAACATGATTTCACTTCTTCATTCAATGTCATGGCAGAAAATGGGTCAACTATTTTAGAAGACGAAATGTTGATTAATCATTTAGTTGATTCATTTGACCTCTTGTATTTCATTTTGGATCGTCATCAGACAAAATATCAAGTACTTACACGAAAGTAGGTACTCACTAGCTTTGTCCTAAAAAAGCTTCGGCGATGCATCGCAGCGATGTCGGGGTAACCCATTGATTTACAACAGGCTTAGATACAGCGCGTCATACAAAAATACACTAGAAAAATGTCACCTATTTGAAGGTACGCTGGGATTAAAAAGTGGCATGTGTATTTTATTAATTGCAACCTTTTTGTCTACCATTATAGTAGTATTTCTATTGACATGTTCTGCGGAAATGTAGTGCTTAAGCACCACTTTGCCGGTCCATTTTTTGAAAATTCATGTTCTATCTAGGCCTGTTGTAAATCAATGGGGTAACCAATCAGTATCAACTAGGGCGGTAACCAATCATATTGAATTAATTGACTTCAATTTCTAAGTAAACTTTACCACCCTTAATCCTACGGTCATCAAATGAGCCATGCCAGAGAGGGGTAGATGCATAAGTTTCACGACAGCGCACACTACATAACATATCCACGGTTGGTTCTGTTGTCGGCCTTACAACCCACACGATAAGAGGAAGATTAATCTATTGCTTACTCAAGAAAACTGCAAGTTGCAGTTGAGCTGCAGTATACTGCAGTTTCACTCAGTTTCAGTTTCTTTATTTGTAACATTGTTACAAGTCAATGACTAATATCATTCTCCGACGCGCTTCTCGCCCTGGCAACGTTCTGGGCCGCGGTCCGAGCCCGTCTGAGGGCGCCCCTAGATACGTTGTCATAAAATTCCTAAGGGGTACGAGCCTTCTGCTCCCCCGCAAGTCCGCGCCCACTATATTACCACTCTGGTATAAATAGTGATTAGGTCCGTCAAAAAAAAAAAAAAAATCAATGACTAATATCAATTGCTAATTACAATATTTTAATCATTATAATGCAGAATAAAAAGAAAGCGCATAAAATTGTCCAGGCGATCTTTTAAAAACAATCACGTGCAAAACACTAATTGTAAGATCAATTCAATATTTTTTTTTGTATTGTTATTTTTTTAATAGGTACCATGATCATGACATACTTGAACTTATGTGCGTATTTAGGTAAACATTTATTATTACTAGCTGTCCATCCACGGTTACGTCCCGTGGGAATAATATCATTGTTTTCTCGCGGTAAAAAGTTTACTTAGTTCTTCGATTTCTTAAATACTATTTGTAAGTGACAGCCCTTTTACATTTAGCCCATGATTCTGAATCACATTCCACCGAAACTTCTTTGTTTTTTATTTGTTTTCACTGTTTTTAATGGCCGTTTTTCCAGTTTTAGGACTTTTCATACAAACTGATCTGCTGATCAAATTAATTTGTATTGAAATACAAAAAAAAAAATTCTAAAAGCCACTCGAGAGGTTTTGTGTTATATTTACGAGTAGGTAACTCTTCTTCTCCTTCTTCTTCATCGTGTGGGTTGTAACGTTGACAACTGATCTCATAAACCCTAGTGTCAGTGTTATAGAGTAGCCGGGACCAACTGCTTAACGTGCCTTCCGAAGCACGAAATCATTTTTCTTTTCGGAGAATCAGGTTATTCGACCTGCAAAGTCTTAACCAAACTAGAGAAAGTCTCACAAAGAGATTTTTGCTTGACAGTGTCCCCACCGGGAATCTTGGCCACGTGGCTACGGAGGCTGTTTTAGTTAACATAACACGTGGTATATATAATGGACATACCGTACGAGTAGATACGACTGCTAGTCTGAAACTTCAAATTACGTCAGACAAGAAGTAGGAATAAAACCTTTTGGTCTTCACATTTTGGCCAGCTAAATCTGGTTTTCAGCTTCCAACTCTCTCGACTCACAGGTACGTAATTAGGTCACATCACATCGCTGTGATTACTGGAAAAATGCCTTGTAATATTTGTAACATTTAGATTATAAATAATTGATTGTTTTTTTTGTGTTTCAGGTCCATAAAATTGAACAACATTGTCCCAGTTTTCTACAATTATAATGAAAAACTAAAAATAGATTAATCCTGTCATTTTCTCCCATTTAAGACACAAAAAAGGTGTTGTGAGATTCTCTCGTTATCAGACCAAGCAGAAATCGATTTCAGTTTGTATTTTATTTATTTATTTATATTGTGTGTTTTGATTTTTTTACAAGATCTCTTGAGACCAATATATCTTTAGATACATTTTGGGCTAGCCTGTTTTAGCCATCGCATCATCGACACGAGAAAAAGAAAATTTTTTTTTAGCGACTATCAAACCTAAATCTTTTTTAACTAAATCATTATTATCCATATTTTTTTATTTTTTACAAGCGCAATAAAAAATAACAAGCATTTACTTTAAGTACAAACCTATGTCAGTTAAACTCTGCAAGCATGTACATAATGATCTTCTGAGTCCACCCCAGTGAAGCACTGTCTGCAGCAAAGCTGGTGGCTTTGCGTTTTGAAGCGCAGGAGCAGAGCAGACTTTATGAAAGGTCAGCACTGAAATTTATGTTTCCGACGAGTCTTGGCCACCAACTTGGTAACTTGGTAAGCAAACAGAGTGCATATTTTACCCAAAATCATGCTTAAGACCCGTGAAAAACAAGCGAACACAGACTTCATAAAACGAAGCGGCATGGCCTTTAAAAATAACTGCTTGATTTTTAATTCCGTGGAATTCTGACAGATTGAGTATTGCCAGGCTGAAAACAGGTTACCAAAATTACAGGTATCATGTGAAAAACACGGTGAATTATTTTAAAGTCATACTTTATGCAGTCTTCATTTTATTTCATTTTTTCAATTGTTGGATGACTACAATATTTTTAAGTTGTATTCTGTTCAAGTTACTACATTCAATGTGGGAGAATATTTAATAAGGCCGGGTATCATTTTCAAATAACCGCAGATTGCAAGCAGTTGGTTAATATTTCTAATGCACAAAGGCTTTTAAAAATGCATAGAACCAAAAATTTAAAGGTAATGCTACTAAAATTACAATTCTTCCATGCAAACTTAACTTTAGTTTCGTATCACACAGGGAAAACAGCAAATCGTAAACCATACAAGATTCAAATAGAGTTTGCACAAGCCACTGGAATTGTTATTTTAATTGCATTGTATGTATCTTATGATTTGCCTGTCTTGTTATAATAGTGATAATAGAAATGTACATGTGAAAAAGGTTTGCGACAAGTGACCTGAAATCTGTCAGAATTCTACGGAATTAAAAATCAAAGATAAGTTGAGTGACAAATAGGAAGCATGAATGAAACAAAAGACGCATATTTAATTTGCAATCTAAAATTATAGTAACTGCGCTTCGAATTTACTGCTCATGTCTATTGTATAGGTATATGCGTTTAAACATCATCGTTTGTGGAAAGCTACGTACGGTCACATAAAAAATTATAACATTATTTTGAGGTTTTCTCAAATTGTAACAAAGTCAAAAAATCTCTTCTTGTATCTTTTGTTTTTTAATGTTTTACCTAAAGAACCTTTAGTTATATACCTAGTTCTCAACTAGTCTCAAGCAAGACAACGCACATTAATTGTACATGTAGATCTAATGACAATCTCCTGAGATCCAATTAGTTTACCTACATAATAGATTTACTTAGTCTCCTAAATTACAACATAACTAGGTACTACAAGTATTATCGAACTGCTTACTGATGAGATGTCAACGAAGGTAACGCAACATAGCTCTCCCATTTATAAATTATATCGCATATAAAATACAAATAATCTCTTCTGGTCGGCAATTGAATTGACTATCTTATCTACATGTATATGGGTTTGGGTGAGGTTTCTTACTAACTGGTAAAATCTATGTTGTAGGACAGCCACACAGATTAAGTCTAAAGTGTCTGGTGCTAAAATTTTCTCTTGATTAAACTCATTAAACGACTTCTTGAACGACATACGGACTTGTCCTGAATTTTAGACTTTGTTGGAGTATGAGTAAGAAATGTACCTACTCTACTCCCCTCGCGTCTGTAACTATGTGCATAGTATTTTCATATTGTGAGTAAATATAGGAATTTATTGAAATGTCCGGGTTTATTCAGGACTCTTTAGATTTCTAAATGGTAACCCTAGCTATGACCGACAAGATTAACAAACACAGCATCAAAACTGCATCTGATAGCAGAGATTGACAGCAGATCACGATATAGCTATCTATCGACTAAACTACGATTTGTCAATTTACTATGCAACAGAAACCTAGTCCATCATATTTCATATTTATTTATTCGTGAACAATAAAAATTGTGTTCGAAATTATTACAGGTACATTAAAAATATTTTAAATTACATTCAATATAACAAAAATTGTACATGTCATATAATGAAAATTATGTCAATATTAATAAAATTGTTAAAATAATAAATAATATAAAATTATATTAAAGTCAATAATAATTTAATAATTCAAAGATATTAATAAATATATTTTAAAAATTAATGCAATAGCAGGATTATTAAAATTCGTCAATACTATAGCAGCATTTTCCCAAAAGATATGATTTTAGTTTATATTTAAAAGTATTAATATTTGTAATAATTTTTAGTTCCACTGGCAACCTGTTAAAAAGTTTAACGGCCTGGTATCTTGCACAATGTTTGACAATAGTAAGTGTAGGTTTAAAAGTACACTTTAAGTGTTTACGTCTTCATTTCTTCGACAGTCTCAAATAAAAATCTATATTTAACTACACTGGTCAAAAGCACTAATATATATAAGCTCGGTACTGTTAAAATGCCCAAGGTTTTAAAATGGGGTTTACACGATTCCCATGGGGGAATGCGTGCCATAGTTCTGATGGCCCTTTTTTGAGCTATAAAAGCTTTTATAATGTTATAGCAATAGCTGTTGCCCCACAATTTAATACTGTACCTTATCTTTGATTCCATCAAAGCATGGTAAACCGTTTTTGATTGTTCTTTAGTTAACTCATCCCTTAAGCTACGTAGCGCATAACAAGATGAACCTATGGAACTTTCTATATGATTTAGCTCTTGCTTCCAGTTTAGGAACTGGTCAATGGTTACTCCTAAGAACTTTACTTCATCTACGTTTTTAATACATTCTCCTTGTATAGCAACATTGAGATTGTCGCCATTACGTGTTGTTGTTTTAAAAATTAATTTTTTTGTTTTGCTAGCGTTGACTTTTAAATTATTGCAAATACAAATACAAAATACAAAATACATTTATTTGCAAGAATACACATTCTTAATATTACATGTTGGGTATTCTACCTTAACTAGGCATGCAAATATGTCAATTTAATGTAATGAAATTCCAATAAATGTCAATAATGCTTTTATAAATAGCTAATGTTTAAAATTATTCAAATACTAATATAATAATAAATCAAAATAAACCAAAATAAACCAAAACCATTAATGTGAGAGAATGTCAGGACTTAAAATATAGTATAAATTCATTTATATGGTAAAAACAGTTTTCTAGAAGCCAATCTGTCAATTTGTTCTTCAAAATATGTACTTCTAATGACTTCAGTTCAGCTGGGAGTTTGTTGTATATTTCTATGCACAAATTATATACATTTTTTTTATAAATAAAAGAGCTACAAGACGGCTGGTAAAGTTTGTCCCTATACTGAGCTCGCAAGGGTCTAATGGTACGCTGATTAATTAAAGGGAAATGCTGAGGATTTTGTTTTACAAACATGCAAATGTTCTTGATGTACATACAAGCTAATGGCAAAATTCTATACTTTCTAAATATAGGTCTACAACTATCCATAAATGTAGCATTTGCAATAGCACGCATGCATTTCTTCTGCAACATGAATACTCTATTCACATCCACAGAATTACCCCACAATATAATGCCATAGTTCAATAGCGATGACACATATCCATAGTAAGCAGTTATGGCTGCCTCCGGTGACACAGTCTCTCTTAACCAATCCAAACCAATCTTGCAGTCAAACCATTTGCTAAAAACTGTCAAAGCACAATTGACTTTCGAATTCAAATCGTCTATGTTATCGCTCGATATAATGGCATTCGTATCATCAGCAAAGACTGTCAATTTTATGTCAGTATTATTATTGCATATATAATGTAGCATGTCATTAAGGAATAATATAAATAGTATTGAGCCTAGCCCTGATCCTTGAGGTACTCCTCTGCCAACTTTTGTCATAGTAGAGTTACATCGTTTTTCGGTTCCAGCTAAAATTTGACTCACTTCAACAAACTGTTGCCTATTGCTCAGATACGATTTAAAAATGTCAAGTGTCAAATGTCAATAACATGAATTAGACAGTAATTGTTGTAAAATGTTACTTAGGTGTAAGCTGTTTTCGTTATATTACAGTAGCCAACACGTGCGGCTGGACACTTCGACCCTGAAAGCGCTTTTATCCCGTAGCAGTAGTAGCGGTTTTCGTAAAGCAAATGTCTAGCTACATGTGCTGATTATTACGCATAAAACATTTCAACAAATATGAGCGTGAACTCTTACTGTTTTTTTTATTATTATTTGTGTAAACTTCAAAATCTTTTTTTACGTTCAGTACTTCACTAAGTTTAAGCCTAATATTAACAAAGAGCTAACTTGTATAACGAACAAACTAAAAACACCAAATCAAATGAAGCCAATAAAAGTGTTTAAAAAAATAAAGCTTCGTCTCTAAAGAGAAAAGTAGAGAATGGAATAAGTCGGGAAGTTGAAGCTAAAATGTAGGTTGATGTGGATTTAATTTAGGATTACACAGACAGACACTGAGAGTCATTAACTTGGCTACTTCGTGGAAAACTAAATTTATATAGACAATTTTCATTTCTACTCTTATTGCAATATGATTACATTTATTATGCGTTCGTAAAATATGCTGTTGTTACGAAAACATTTCAGAAACTTTACGTGGAATTCATGAATTAATATATACTTTGAAAGCTTGTTCTCACACCTATACACAACACGATAATAATGTCTCAATTTCTACTTTGCGAACATTTTTTAACAATTTTTTTGGGATTTCTACCACGGTGGTATAACGGGTGCGCATTTGTGGTAATATAACGGGCGCGGAATTTACTTCGAAAACAATAAAATTAAATCATTCTCAACGTTTAAAATACGCGTAGGTACGTATATAAAGAATGTGAGAAACCTATAAATAAAATAATAAATAATATTATGTGCATTGTACATTTCACACACGGCCATCTGATCCCAAACTAAGCAGAGCTTGTACTATGGGTACCAGACAGCTGATATACATTACATAAATATATAAATACACACTTATATAGATAAACAGCATCCAAGCAAACAAAATTGCATAAGTAATGTGTATAATTTTTTTTTTTTAAATTGTGTCATGGCAATAATGGCATGATACATTATAGGTACATCAAGCACTAACTGTGATGGGTTGTTTATTCCCATAACGGTCCAAATAGTTCTTATCTTTTTCTTATTGTACATAAGCCTGAAGCAAAAATCTCGCACATTCTACAGTTATTTTATGCATGACATCAACGGCCCGTTACAGTCCACTGCTGGACTATAAATGAGCCTCCTCCACTTAAGTGGAGGGTTTTGCCATAATCTCCACGCTTGGCAGGCGGGTTGGAGATCGCAGATTAAAAGGTTACTGTATCAGAGAGCACTGCTGCCCGTTCTCTGTTCAAGTGTAGTCCCTAAGTCGCCTCTTACGACACCCACGGGAAGAGTAGGGGTTGGTGGCAAATGTATTCTACTCTGCCGTCACCACACGGCTTTTATGCATGTAAGTAAGCATAATGTGAACCCATTCATCACTATAAATAACACACCCCTACTGACCCCTTTACAGTACTCGACCTAGCATAAAATAAATTCCATGTTAACACCAACCGCATTTTAAAAGCTCACAAACGAATAAATGTCCAAATGAATTATTATTAAAACAACAATCGTAAATCGTTCAGCCGCCATTTTGTGCACTTTAGTGTCGATTTTGCTGTAATAAAAAAAGTTTCTGTATGGAATTATGAATTATGTCGATCAAGTGCATGATTATGTATGATCCTTATCAAACTCAGCATAACCCCCGTAGATAATATAAACCACGCGACATACAAAGTGACCGCCAATAGCATCCAACTTTTTGTCGCGCGAAGATAAGAACTGTGTTGCTATTGGCGGTTACGCCTTATGTCGCGTGGTTCCAGCAGCGTAACCGCCAATAGCAACGCAATTCTTGTCTTCGTGCGACAAGGATGCTATTGGCAGTCACTTTGTATGTCGCGCGGTTTATTTTATCTACGGACGTTATTCTGACCCTGCTGGACACCTCCAACTAATAAGTGACGTGAAGATGACAGCCGGTACTAAGCATTCTCTTTGAAGCCAGTTTAACGTCGGTTACTGTACAACTGTTATTACAACTGAGAGTTTAAATAAATAATATAATATATATGTATACGCTCACACGCATATATACACAGTCTCACACACTCTCTCTCTCTCTCACACACACTCACACACACACACACACACACACACTTCTGGATTTATAACTCTAAGTTTTTGTTAAAATTGTTTTTGTTTGTTATAGTTTGTTTTATATTTCTTTACTTTAAACACTGAACTTAAAATTTAATATTTAAGCTAATAATAGTATTAATGCAAATAATTTAATACTTATAACTAAGTGCAGCTTACGCCTTAAATGTGTATAAGTGACCTCATCATTAATGGAAGAGTGGTACCTCCCAATACAGGCAACTTTGTAGCTTAAAGGGAGGTCCCAAACCTCAATGGATTAATAAGGCTGTCTGTTTAAAGAAATAAACATTTTTTTTTTTTTTTTACTCAGCAGTATGGTGGGAGAGTAGAGCGCCGTCAGTGGCTCGCTGCCTTCCGTCCGGAAGACGTAGGTTCAAACCACACGCGCTGTACTAAGAATGTATATTTACGATTATTCGACGCTGTTACGGTGAAGGAAAAACATAGTGAGGAAACCTGCACACTTCTGCGAAATAACTCAAAGGTTGTGTGAGAAGTTGACCAACCCGTACTAAGCCAGCGTGGTCCTAATTAAGGGTAGGCTCAAGCCCCTAAGTGAAGACGTTGTTGATGTATTATAAAAAAAACCTTATCAGAAAAATATATAAATAAAAACAAAAGCAGAAAACAGTTCCGATATTTATTTCCTGTTTCAAAATAACCTTACCTCTTAGAAATCAAGAGAAATTTATGAATCTTACCCTAAGATTCCCTAGCGTACAAAAGTTAACTCCCTTATAGGGTTACCATTCGTTCGGATTTGTCCAAACAGGACTTTTAGACTTCTGTCCAGCTCCAGACTTTGTCCGGCTTTGAAATCAGTCTAGATTTTTCAGATACATACGATTAATAAATAACTCATACAAGAAATGTCAAATCTGTTCTGCCTGTCTCATCTGTAACTACATGCACAATAATTTTCATTTTAAATAAATAATTATGTGGGGACATCTTCACACATGGCCATCTGATCCCAAACTAAGCAGAGCTTGTACTATGGGTACCAGACAGCTGATATACATTACTTAAATAGATAAATACATACTTATATAGATAAACAACAACCAGACACAAGGCAAACACAAGTTCTCATCACACAAATAATTGCCAGGGCGGGATTCGAACCCGCGACCCTGTGCGTCGGAGGCAGATACACTACCACCTGGGCTACGTAGCCGTCTTTTCTGACTGAACTGTCCGGACTTTCATTAAAAAGTCCAGCTTTTCATCCGTAATTTTCAAATTTCTAAATGGTCACCCTACTCCCGTAAAGTCAGGAAGTTTAAGTTCCGCTTTAGGTTATATATGGACTGTCCCTAAACCCTTATAAAGATCTTGAACGATATCACCGCGTACGGACTATTAATATCCACTTATATGAGCGAGCATCACAAGCGCTTGAAAGTAGTGTTGGCGAAAAATCGATAGTTTTACAATCGATAAGCTAAAATCATCTACGGATCGACAGTATAGATACATCGATAGTATATAGCGTTCAGTATCCATGATCAGATCGCATTGTTAGATAGATCTGATCACGTCCACTTTTTTGTGTCCTTGGTAAGACCGACTAAATTAAAGGGCTCTCGGTCAGATTGGTAGCCATAGTCAGATCGCATTAGGTAGATACATCTGTTACAACAATACTATCGGTAAACAGCAATACAATCGAAATTATCGATAGTCAAACTCGATCGTTAAAAATAAATGTATTATCCATAGTATTCCTCCTTAATATTGTATAAACAACAAACTTTAGATTTTATTGATACCATCATCGATTGTGATCTTTATTTCAATAGTGTCGTTTGCATTGTGCGGGCATAATGAACTCTAGAATACCAATACCATCGATACCAATACAATCGTTTTTTTTATTTGCAATATTGATGAGGAATACACAAAAAGTGAGGCTAATTCTCACTGTCACGCTCTAATCCTTAATTTAAGTTCGGCCGTCCTTTTCACCTTTTAAAGATTGAAAAGGGAAAGGAGATGACCATGCTAATTTAGAGCTGTCAAACAGCGAATTTCAACCTTACGGCCGTGCCGATTGCACAATATTAGAGAGCACTTCAAACATGCGATTTAAAAATCTCTTAATCAGACAGCTATGCTTTTATTTTAGGTTATCATTCGTTCATCTGAATTCATCACCTCTCTTTCATTGGTCATAAAAACGAAAAAGATAGCCGGATTTAAAATTAGAATTAGAACATGACTTCCCGAAAGAAATATCAATAGTAGTTCTTTCTTAAACTATCGATAGCTAACGATACCTCTATCGATAGTGAGCTATCATCGAGTAGCTACACTATTGCTTAACACTTCGGAGTTCCTTACTATGAGCAAGCTTCATAATCATAATGTTCCAAATAAAGGTCCTGATTGAGTAATTTTTAGTCTTTGCGCTATATCCCAATACTCTTGGCTCTAGGTTTGTATGGCTGGAACTTAAAGTATTATTTGTACTGTATATGCTAAAGCCTGTTGAATGAAAGATTTTTTAAGTATGACATAAAGTTTTATAATTTTAATATAAACAAAGCAACTTAGTGCACTGTACATAAAATCTTGAGTTTGATACTTTGATTAAAAAACATGACGCGGATTTTTTTAGCGTACGTTTTTTTTCTTTTCTTTTTGAGTTTTTGGGAAGGCGGTTGCATTTAGGAAATTGGACCTTATGGATCGAGCTTGAAAAAATTGTTCTTTTTCACTAGATTGTAAGTTTATATATGCAATCCGCAAAAAAAAATACGCAAAGAGCTAGATAGAGCAGTATGTCGCTTCTGTCAGTCCATTGAATGATTCTGTTTTCATCCTGCTTGTACGTGGAGTGCGCACTGACATGAACTGCTTAAATTTAAAAGCATAGTAGCATGTCACGTGTTGCCTTGCATTCATATAAGCACCTAGTATTGACAAAGTAGACGTTCATCCTTAGCCACTTTGCTGACGTCTCTATTTATATGTTTTGTATTTTCAAACCTGAATATCTCATTTGTAGGTTCGGAATTTTTTCGGTCCCATGTAATAAAATGTTACACATGTAACATACTATATGTGGCCATAAAGGGGGCGGCCTCATTTTGTAGGAAATCAAAAATGTTTTTAAATCAAAATATCTAAATTTTGTAAGTACGGATTTCATTTGCGTTCATTTGGTACAACACGCATTTACAGAAGACAGAATAAAATATTTTCATATTTCTTGCATGGTTTTAACAACTTCTGTAAAATTTACTATAATGACGAATTTACGCAGGATTCAGATTAATTTTTTCAGATATTTCTGAACGATTTTAAAAACTCGAGCACATTTAAATTATGGTGCAGTTACGTTGTTGTAGCACCAAATGAATTATTTCTTTCTTTCTTTCTTCTTTAATTATTCAAACGCGTGAAACGCTCTATGTGTCTACTCTGGGAGTAGACTATTTTATTTTTTTGGGCCAATTTGCCCACTCTCCTTTGTAAAACAAGAAACAAAATAATAAACAAAAGCATATTAAATATAGTACAATAATTAGTTTTAATTATCCCAATGCTATGTAGAATCGCATAATTAAGATAAACGTTTTTAAACTTAGATCAATTGAGAATGCGGGTGGTTATATATTATTATTTTAATTTACGCTTGTTTTTAGATTACCAATTATCAGTTGAATCTTTTATCTTATTAGTAACAATTTTCGTCAAAATCTCTAAGCTATTTTTGTCAAGTCATCTGTTAAGTTTCTGATAAGTATAGAATCGTTTCAAGTAATTTATTTTGTTTGTGGTTCTAATCACATAATACTTAGAATAGCTACCAGTGTAATACGATCATTCGTGGAAAGTGACCATTGTATGAATTATATTAAAGCATTTTTTTGGGAATGTTCTTATTACATACGTGTTTATTTTTAATATTAATGTAGTGACATCAATAAAAACGACTGGCATGCCAGTGTAAATTGAATCCAAAACGAGTAAATTAAGCATTTAACGATTCTCTAATAATATTTCGTAAGCAAACAAATTTTAATTTATCGAACCAAATTTTCAAAATCTAAAGAAAGCTCAGTTTTCGTAACTGCAATTTCCTAAGCATGATTCTCAACACCTGCCCGATCGCTTATTACATCATGAAACTGTACACAAGATACAAGGCGAGGCCGATGACCTGCGCAAGAGCATGGTACAAACATTGGCCCGTTTCATCTCCTTATCTGAAGTTCGGTGCATACTTATGCTCGTACCTACAGCGCTTTCATAATAGGAGCGTGGTCTTCTTATACAGGGTTTTATTAGAACTAAGTTGATTCTTTATACCTATATATTTAACTACTCTACTTAATTCTAAAATTTTGGTTAGTTCCACAAAAAGAAAGAGAAACGGACCTTCTTCCTGAGTTTAGACTGGCCTGTGTTATTAATTTTTGTTTATATGTTGTATGTATGTATGTATAAGGGGGACGTCTGCGAGGAGCGAACCTGCTCTATAGGTAAGAACCATTTCACCCAATGAATTGCGGTTCGTTAGTCTCGCTAAAACTCGAGAACGGCTGAACCGATTTGGCTAATTTTAGTCTTGAAATATTCGTGGAAGTCCAGGGAAGGTTTAAACGGTAAAAAAATATGGGTAGGGTAGGTGTAGGGTAGGTATAGGGTAGGTGTATGGTAGGTGTAGGGTAGGTGTAGGGTAGGTGTAGGGTAGGTGTAGGGTAGGTGTAGGGTAGGTGTAGGGTAGGTGTAGGGTAGGTGTAGGTTAGGTGTAGGGTAGATGTAGGAAAGGTGTAGGGTAGGTGTAGGGTAGGTGTAGGGTAGGTGTAGGGTAGGTGTAGGGTAGGTGTAGGGTAGGTGTAGGGTAGGTGTAGGGTAGGTGTAGGGTAGGTGTAGGGTAGGTGTAGGGTAGGTGTAGGGTAGGTGTAGGGTAGGTGTAGGAAAGGTGTAGGGTAGGTGTAGGGTAGGTGTAGGGTAGGTGTAGGGTAGGTGTAGGTTAGGTGTAGGTTAGGTGTAGGGTAGGTGTAGGGTAGGTGTAGGTGTAGGGTAAGTGTAGGGAAAAATGGCAGGACAACGTCTGCCGGGTCAGCTAGTGTTTTATATTGTAAACTGCTGAGGGGGGAGGTTAATAAATTTTACTGAGGCACCTTCATTTTCGTTCGTAAGTGTTTTTTGTTAAATTTTGATTTTAGCTTGATGAATAAAATAAACTTTTTGAATTACTTAAATTATTTACTATTTGGAAACGGGCAGCAGCGCTCTCTGATACAGTAACCTTTTAATCTGCGATCTCCAACCCGCCTGCCAAGCGTGGAGATTATGGCAAACCCACCACTTAAGTGGAGGAGGCTCATAGTCCAGCAGTGGACTTTAACGGGCCGTTGGTGTTGGTGTTACTATTTTGTAAAACCTATTGTGTGGTAGCAACATTTGGTTCTACAACTTTTCCGAATTCTGAAAAACGAATTTGTATTTTTAAATAAACTGGTCAACCGCCAGTTGTTGTGCTCCATGACCGCCAGCCACCACCAACCAACCACCAACGCCACCAACTGGGGGCCGTTTCACGAAGCTACAAGTTACAAATTACAAATACAGTTCGATGTACATTGCATAGACAATGAGATAAAACGATAAGGGCTTACAGTTTGGGCGAATTGGCTGCGCAATGAATGTCGAATTGTAACTTGTTACTTGTAAATTGTTGCTATGTGAAACAGGGCCCTGGTAAACTAGTAATATAGGACCAGTAAACCACTAAAAATTACTATGCAGGGGATAACTCGTCCACGTTCCTTTAGGACAAGTTTTGTATTAGACGAGCTGCTGCCTGACCCATTTTATTATTGCACGAGTGTTACCATTTTAAATAACAACAAATTACTTTGAACACAATGTCCTCTGTAAAGGTAATAATTAAAATTAACCAGACCGTATATAAAAGGCTCAGTATTGCTATTATTATGCTAACACAGACGATGTTTAATAATAGGAGCGAACACGGTGTATTATAAGAATAGATTAAAGCGCTTCTTGTGTTATCTCATAATGGCGTTTAGCCCGAAATACCCTTGCTATTGAAAAGCAAATCCTCTTTATATCACCAAGTGATAAAGCTTTCAGACCCAATGCAATTTACTATCGTATAATTGTTGTTATGAAAAATAAATTGCTTAAATAAACTCTTGTGATTAGTTCCTTTTCTCAGTAAGTTGCTTTGAATAGCTTCAATAGATCCAAAACCAATTAAGATGAAAAGGAATATTTTGAGAGGGATAGGTATCTACCGGTACGAATACAATGTTTTCATCAAATTATTTGATGAGAGAAACCAATCAAAAATTTCCAAGAATTAGGTATCTCTTCAATAATCAGTTGTAAATTATTAAAAGTTTCAGTTTCTTTATTGATAACGTTGTTACAAGTCAAGGAATTAATGTCATGTAGAAAAAAAGGTATTAATTTTGAATGTTGTGTAGAAAGAGGACTATGTCTACTGACTATGACTACTGGTTGGTTATGTTGAAAGAGGACAACTAAAGAAAAGATGGATAGATGATAATGTTCGTGAGTGTTGAAATGACGGCTGATACTTGTAGGGATGTAAGAAAATACCACGCTGACCCCAAATGATGGGTCGATCGACGGCCCCGTAGCCTAGATGGTAGTACACCTGCCTGCGAAGCTTGGGGTCGCGGGTTCCAATCCCGCCCAGGGCAAACATTCTTGTGATGAGCACTTATGTTTGCCTTATGTCTGGATGCTGTAATAGTATTTATATATTTAAGTAAGTATGTATTTATCTATTTAAGTAAGTATGTATTTATCTATTTAAGTAATGTATATATCAGTTGTCTGACACCCATGGTACAAGATTTGCTTAGTTTGGGATCAGATGGCCGTGTGTGAATTTTTTAATGTCCCTACATATTATTATTATGTTTGACGGACCGCGCCGCTCCCGCTCTGTGTGACTTGCGCTTAAAACTCCCTATTTGATCTTCCGACATTAAATTTCAAGCAATATCTCAAGTAAGAGAGAAACCCTACCCTTGATTGGGAAGCCATGATTACCTTTCCATACCTATCACTTTTCATTTCAATCTCCTATTAATTAAGTTAGCTTAGCAACAAAAAAAACTATGTTCTCAATTCAAAAACATAATTATCATCAACGGTTTACTCAAAGTCGAAATAAAAATGTTTCCCCGCATCTGCTTTACTTACTTTATGCTATTAATTTCATTCGTTTTCCATTTTCAAATTTCAATCAAACAAAATTCTAAGATAAATCGTAACTTACCAAACTAGAATCGATTCTTGGAATCAGTTATTGGGATTCTAAAATGATTCTCGCCATCAGCAGAGTACAATGCGAGCGAAACAGTCGTAAAATTAATTTAGTTTAGCCGTGACATCAAATTCTGCTATAATAGAGTTCGGAATAAGTAGTATAATTTTTTAATTTCTCGTTTTTGTTGTATGTAGTGTATAATGTATTGGATAGTATGCCATAGTAACAGCTCAAGTGTTACTTACTTGGTTACTGTTCCATATTATTGCTAAACTTATTGTATTCAACTCTCTGAATTTAAGTCTATATCTTCTAATCTTACTCTGTAAAAAAATAGAAGAAAAAAGCAATTTAAATATTATCATCCTTATTTGCAAAAAAAACTTCTTCAACGTCATAGTGTGGGCCGTAATTTACTCGTAGGTTGAAGGCGATCGACATTATAAAATAATAATAAATAAGACTTTACTTGGAACCTCTAGCAGCGCCAAGTACGCAAAAAAACTACTAAATAAATTCATAAAAACTGTGTTCATAAAATCTGGCAACATTAGGGTTTAAGTATTTATTATCTACATATTTGGCGTGCTTTGGATGAATCTAATCGGCGGTTTTCAGATGTAGACATTTTCGGGTTGTCTCTTGGTAGTTTTAAATCTCGAATTGGTGATATCTTATTTCGAAACAGACGATGTTAATGCTGTTAAGTTAATTTAATTTAATTTTAGACCTTTGCGGTTACTTTCTGTACACAACCTTAAAGTCAAAGTCAATTTTTTTTTATTCGAATTAAGATTTTTACAAATAATTTTCCGACGTCAAAGCTATCATGGATGGCACGTTCACTACCTGCGTACGCCCTCTTACCTCGTACTAACCTTAACTAATACTAAGTAGGTAAATGACCTGTTACTATTAAGCTCTCATACGTATTGTTGTAATCATATTTGTGGAACTCTTGGTCTGTTCAGTAATATTGTCGTAGACATAAGCATTTATGACTGTATGTTTCCCTAATAAATATAAAAAAAAATATTGTACACAATAAATACGAAAATGACAATAATAATAAAAGAAAAACGACATAACAGGCATACTTATTTTTAAAGAAATTTCATATTGGTTTTATTTTTAACATTATTCACTGCCTATTCCGATCTTCATGTGTTTCGCAATCCAACTGCAAGCAGTTTCGATGAATAACTCGCATAAAAACTTTAGCCGCCGCACTTTGAGGCTTAGTGACGTCACCACCTCGAATATATAATATTTTTACATCCCATCTATTCAAAAAGTTACGATTATTACACATAAAGTGCGCCCAAATAGAAAAGTGTTTTGAATTTGGTACATGAATGAATATTTCCTTATAATTCTGCGGCTACAGATATGGGATTCAAAATATTGTATGCAAAAAGTTACTGGCCAGTAAGGCGAGTGGCCTTCAACCGAATAAAAAAAGGAAAACATTTAAGGGAAAACAAATGAAAAATTCTTGAACTACGGCTCATCTTCAACTCTGTGGCGGATCTTCAATGGTACATTGTAAATTATTAAAAAAAAATAGTATATCGTAGTTAGTACTCTTAGTAGGTATATCGTATTGTTTACATATTTTAATACTTGAATATGTTAAAGCAGGTGCAATTAATAAAGGTATTCATGAGTTGTAGCTAAAAGCAATATTTTTCTCATAGAGAGGGATGAAAAGTAGAATGTATAAATCTGTGGCAAATACTTTTTCCTCTGGCGATGTACTTTGAATCCCTCAGTGCACTCAGGATTCTACTCTAGAATCCTTCACTCCGCTCTGGATTCAAAATAGCGTCCTCGCCATAAAAATATTCCTTTGCGCTCTTGTCATAAAATCTTCTATTTTAACTTGTCATGGATTCATTGAATAGTTTTTATTCAATCTAGTGCAAGTCGAACTCCCATAGGAAGGGTGACGTACTGATGTGGTTTTCGCATTTCAAGATTTTTGCATTGGTTTTTTAGGTACTATTTTTGAGGATAGGGAGAGAGGCAAGATATTTGAATAAAATTATGGTCTGGTGAAGGCCACCGGAAATTGTTAGATGCGGGTAGCGCAGGACCGGACGTTTTGGAGGGGGAGGCCTTCGTCCAGCAGTGGACGTCTTTTGGCTGGCTGGTGGTCCTTCTTAGAACTGGCGAAAAGTGGTCAAATACAAAACAAGTCGTACCTATATTTTTTAAGAATTGGTCGCAATCTGCCTGAAGAACTAACTGATGATGACAATAATAATATTACCTCACATTCATTTGTTTGCTCAAACAGTCATGTATTTAATAAACTTTTAATAACAATAAACATTACTGGAGAAAACATTTGAACAACATCACTATGTGGTTATGAATAATAACGTTTATCGCGCCTGCGCCGTCTGATGCAATTTTAAGGATGACGTCACGCACAACTCTAAATGTATTACAAGCCACTATAATTCTACCCATTGTGTTCGTGCTACTGTCCGATAGCTCAAAAGTGTAAATAAAAAATATTGTTTATTTGTATTTTTTATTGAATAGTTTAATTGTATTTTTTTATCGGAACATCAATGAAATAAAATGAATACTTAGTTCATTAACTTTGGATGTTACATCTATTAGATTTGTCATTATATTTTTTTGGGTGAGTTCACTACACAATGTGCCGTCTCTGTGGAGAAGAACTCACCAAAGAAACTCGACATGCGTCGCATCTTTTGCGTTTCTTTTTTTGTCAAATGATATTAATATAGGTATAGTCATTTACAAAATGTATGCATCATTATATAAGATTCCTATTGTCATCGCTTTCATTCATTTAAGGAAAATCCCCCATTTTTAAGCCATGTTTTTTGTGGTATCGATCTTTTTTCTACCACTTTCGTAAAATAGTACAATCAGCAAAGAAGTTAGAGCTATATAGGCCGCTCGAATCGAAGTTTTCTCAGGTAATTTCATGTATGATTAGTCATGATATTACGTATAATTGTGCAGGTTTAAAAAAAATACTGAGAAATTTTCATCGGTCTAGAGTCGTCGGTGTGAGTGATCCTCTTTTGCTAACCCATAGTCATAAACACTCCAACCATAACAGTAGACATTAGCCTCGATTGGGTGCGGCATGCTCTAAATTCCTAATTTGAAAATATTAGTTCGAATGTAGGATAACCTGGCGTAACTGTTAAACGTCTCTGATGTCCGCTACTTGTCCATAAGGTCTGACTAAAGTCGATGTTTGGCAGCTCTAAAAATACTTTTTTTATCTTTAAAAGGCGAAAAGGACGAACGAACTTTAATTAAGGACTATAAGCGTAGATTCCCGAATTAGCCCCATTTATCGTTTCGCCTATGCACTGCACTTGACCATCCGGCATTGCTGACGTCATACAATTCGAAATTAGAATTCGTAACACTGCTAGCCAATATTGTCACGAACCGAGAGCTATTTGCGGAATTTATGACACAGTCTGGATGTGACCCGAAATAGGGATTGCGAAATATTAGTATACACACATAACGCCTCTTTTCCGAGGTTAGCCCAAGACCAAATCCGTTCACGATACAAACATACTTTTTTTTTCATTATTCACATTTATAAATCGCTTCGTGCGTTGTCGTCAGCTCATACCATACACTCTACCGAGGGGCTCGAGCCTACCCAGCGTTAAGGCGATCAGGATTTAGTCGACCATATATTCGCCCAGTGCGGGTTGGTCGACCTCACACACAAACTTTGAATTTTTCGTTTTCTGCGTCAAATAAACTTCTATAATGAATTCGAAATTGGAAGACACGTGTGGTAGGGTTCAAACCCGCTTCTCCCGGACACTAAACCACCGATATTTTAGCCACTACACCACTGACTCTACAAAACTTATGCAAATAACTTATGCAAATCAAAATTCATTCATTCATTCAAAACTACACAGCCGAAGCTGAATTCTTGCTTCAGTCTCATTCATCATCTTTCTCGACGCTAAATATTGGACGAAACCGTGTAGTTCACAATGTAGATAAACGCACGTATTCTTTTTTATGATTTCACTTTTTCCCACGTTTTATTTAGGTACAATACATGTTCTTCATATCAAGTTTGTTTGTGTATTTTTACGACCAGCTGTTTCATGTATGACTTGAGGTTTTCTGTATTACTTAAGCAGACATATCTCATCAAAGGCAGCAGTAAGAATAGATTAGTGGAAATAACAAATATACGAAACCAAAGTATTCTCAGATCAATTTCAGAGGCGGTAGGAACAAAGCTTACAAGAAAATAATAATGAGTTAAGAATTTAAAATTAATGAGATGCTTACTCTTTGAATGGCTATTTCACCTTTTGGCGAGTGCTTCAAACTTTAAACAAGAGTATTTTCTTGTTATAAATCATTCCTTGAGCGTTCTTTAAATTTTCATTTTGTTTTTGTTCCATTTCAAGTATTATTTGTCTGTTCGTTCAGTGAACAGTTAACGTGAAAAATTGACGTCTTTTGTAAATGTATAGATGTACAAAATTATTGCACTGAAAAATATTGACCCGCACAGTGACATCAACATCACAAAACTCTTTATATCGAAAAATAACAGCTGAAAGGAAATATGCGGTATTGAACGAGCGAGCGAAGCGTCTCCGTTACAGCTTGGCCAAAATTGCTTTTGTATGTCTGTCCATCTGTCTGTTTGATCCACTCTACAGGTCGCGTAACTCAACCGATTCTCGTGAAATTTTGGGAGCAAAATTAATCGAATTTTTTGTCGAGTCTGTTTTTGTTTTTTTGTTTTTTTAAATGACGGAGTTATGGGGGTTTCCAGCTTACAAGGTCTACCGTTGGGGCTGTTTTCTTCTACAGGTCACATTTCTCAACCAATGAAAACAAATACAATAATAATAATTAAAAAATTTAGATAAATAAATTTTAAGGGGTCGGGGATGTTTGTGGAGAAAAAATAAATATAAAGAGACAAAATACAGACTCGCGAGGTCTACAGCTCACTTTAAACTCTCCGAAACACGCTTTTCTAGCTAGAACTGTCACAGTTATCGAAAATAGTTCCCTTTCAGTTCGAAATTGTAAATAATTTGTATCTATGTTACAAAAAATATCTCACTCCCTCAAAAAAAATATTGGTATCTCTTACAAAAAAATAATATTATAAAGCTCGCTAACCTTCCAGATCGTTTTATTGCTTACTATAAATAGATCGAATTAGAAATAATTAATTGCCTATCCGTTTTTTACAACTAAACTATAAAACCCGTCAAAAATAAATATTTTATTGTCTTTCGCGAGCCAAGTCGGTTGATCTCACGTTGATCTCTTCATCGAGTAGAAAGATGGATATGAGCCAGTCGTTTTGTTAATGGAAATGACACGTGTTCCGACAGTTTTAAAATGTGCCCTTTATTCGCCGGAGTAAAACATAATCAAATCAAATCAAATCAACGGCCCGTTACAGTCCACTGCTGGACTATGAGCCTCCTCCACTTAAGTGGAGGGTTTTGCCACAATCTCCACGCTTGGCAGGCGGGTTGGAGATCGCAGATTAAAAGGTTACTGTATCAGAGAGCGCTGCTGCCCGTTCCCTGTTCAATGTGTAGTCCCTAAGTTGCCTCTTACGACACCCACGGGAAGAGTAGGGGTTGGTGACAAATGTATTCTACTCTGCCGTCACCACACGGCAAAAAACATAATACATAACATAATTCCTATAAGAATATGTGTCAAGGGAAAAAAACAATTAATTTGATGTCATCCGTGATGAATGTGTCATATACACGGTTCCAGCGAGAATGACAATTTGGAATGTTGTCGATCTGAAAAGTTGTCGATTTGAAACGTTGTCGATTTGGAAAGTTGTCCATATGTGCCGAAAGAAAAAAAATTTATGTTCAAGCTTGATTGATCAAATGTTTTTATTCGGGATATATTTATCACTACAGCAAAATCGTGTAAATATTCCATGCTAAGCCTGCGTTATTCAAAGGACAGAAAAAAACTTAATCAAATATGTTCCTCCACAAAAAAATCGTCAAATAATAAGCTTCACTGTTACAAAATATAATATCGAAGTCATTATCCTAAGAACCCCTTACGGTTTACAAGAATATAATCCACAGTTAAAGTGACCGTTCTTCAAACGAGCGGCTAAGGATTTCCTTTTCGCCCCAAGAGTTACGTCGTGAAATTCACCAGAAAAAATATACAAAATGGCCCCCGAGGCCCAAAAAGCGGCAAGCGGAAGGAAACGACATTTTAACTCAGAAATTTTCTGCTTCTTAAATATTAATCTTAAAGCAATTTTTATGCTTAATACAATTTTATTTCTCGTAAGAAGTTATGAAATTGTATATGTTTGATCGTGTTTCTCGTCCAAAAGTCTCAAACGAGATTTTTTTTTTTTTTTTCATTTATTTAGGACAACATACAATTGTGTTCGAAATCAGTTTTAAAATAAAAAATAAATTAAACGTATCTAAACATCGAATTTACAAGAATAAGAAACATAATAACAATACGTAACAAATACAATCTCTGAATATTAAATATATCATCTTTTATAAATATTTTAACAATTTGTGTCAGAAACAGCAATCCAAAAACAAAAACAAAAATATAAAATAGATTAAATTTAAAATATTTGTTTGTATTCTCGTGTCTTTAAAAACTTAGTCGGTAAGACAACAGAGATGGCGATCATGAAATCCATTTTTATCTATCTGTCATTTGGAGCTATAATAACGTTTCGAGAAACCTTCCATATAAATGAGTGTCCAAAAACGCAAACTTTTCAAAATAAAGTTTCAATTCAAAGAGACGACAGTAGGTCTCGTCTACTTTGTCTCTCAAGGTAGTCTAGACAGCATATTTTATGTCATTCGGGATGACGTCATTGCCCATTGAGTATTCGGAACGCACTTTCCTGACCAAATTCGTCAACCAATGAAGACCGAAGCGGCATCCAAAACGATTTCCAAAGAATCGATTTGCAACACAAACGAGGGAACCGGCTTTTGATTTGACATACTTTTGGTAAGCTTTTTGTAAACAGGTAAGTAGGTTAGCGTCAACTTAACAACTTTAAATAGGCTTTGGACTCAGGTAGACCGAAGTAAGGAGAACCTGTTCAGGTGGGGATTCTCAGACGGTTCTAACTTTGAGTGCAAGTGTGGTGCCGTCCCCCAAACGATGGAGCATTTGATATCGTGCCCTGCGTGCCCCAGCAGCTGCACGCGGGAGGATTTGATTTACGCCACTGACAGCGCAATCTTGTGGCCAATTTTTGGGCTTAACTTAACATAGGTAGATGATAAAATTGTCTACTTTTACGCAAGGGGATGTTCATATCCCCAGAATCTTGTACAGATCTTATCACGGATCTTGTACATCTAGTTACTCGTATTTTTGGACAAGATCTAGATTTTGTCTTGCCATGATAAAAACATGTTTCCATAAAATTATTAATAAACTGCTGCTGTATAGGTACGGTAAAGTTAATCCTATTCTGATTTATGTTATCAAATAACTTCCTGTAAACATGATCATACATGGAATTTTATTTTAAAGTGATAACATTTCATAATCGTAATTTACTTATGTGGGTACGATTCTTTCCTATGTTTACCATTCTATAGGTAGTTAAAATTGAAAGAATATTACACTAATATTATAAATGTGAAAATATATTTGGATGTTTAGATGTTTGGATGTTTGTTCCGCTTTCTCGCCTCAACTTCTCAACGGATTTAGATGAAATTTGGAATGGAGATAGTTCGCATCCTGGATTAATTTTTACGGGAAAAGTTATATTCCCACGGGAAGCTTTTACATAACGCGAGCGTAGCCGAAGCTAGTGTTGTATAAATAAAGAAGAATTTGGAAAATGACGTAGTAAACAAAGGTAGAAAATGAAATCTGTGACATCCATGTCCGCTTTCTTAAAGTTAAAGAACAGAATAGTTTTGGTTTTAGGCTTTTCTCTAGCAGTGGTCAATTGATGACGATGACACATATAATCCGACTCTCTTTAAAGCCAGAGTGAAAGGGTTACTTCTGGGTAAGCTCGCTATATCCTAGATCCCATCCCTGCTCTCGGGCTGGATCGGGTCAAGAGCAAACCCATATAATACAAAAAAAAAATGATGACCAGCGTGGTTGTCAGCTTTTCATTTCTTTCTCTATAATAACTGTTGGCATAATAAATTATCGGATAGGTACATTGTGTTATGCTTACCCTACCAACTTGCACGTAGCATGATGGACACTTCGGAAATCAGAAATCAGATTATTTTTATTAATTGAGGTTTTGTAAAATTTCGATATCAAAACTAGCAAATAACAAGGACAAGGAAAGTTTGTTTATTGCTGGTATTCCGCGAACTAATTGGCCGCATTCTGGGTGCAAAATTGTATAGTAAGAATTCGATTTCGATAATGAAATTGTATTCAAACAAAATTACCCCCATCATAATTGTAACTAAAATGATGACTAAAAACTCAAACCTACGCTTCTCCTAATTCCCAGTAATATTTTTATCTGATGCTGGACTTCCTGTATATAGTCAACAAGGGTCTTTATACACGAAATAGACAGATAACAGGGTCATGACCTCTATAAATTACAACTGAATTGTTTGAAGTGGGCAAGTGCATTGGAGCATTGTTCAATGGTTAGTTAAATTCTATTTTAGATAATATTTTTATAGCTATGGAGGGATAAAAAAGGACCCATCTGTTTATCTCGCGGTTTCAACAGTGAGAGAGAAGAGGTATTGTGTGTGTATGAACTTTGTCAATCCACTCTGGCAAGAACCGTGTGTTGTCCAAAGTAAGAGCGCTAACTACAGGTCACTGCCGGCAGTACTAATTTACAGCCCCAAGTGCAACCCAAATATCAATGACTTAGACTGCATTTAGGCAAGCTAAGTCAAATGCTTATTGGCTTTTAGAATTTCTACCATTAGATTCCATTGAAAACCGATATTATAATAATTTGTAAGTATTCTTGAAACTTACTTACTATAAATATAATTATATAGCTCATCTCAACATCTTGCATTAAAAAGTTAACAACATTATTGTTTTCTTTACGCCTGTCAATCCACTTTATAGTTTTACGTACGATATTATTATGATAATAAAGACAAAAGCCGTCCTAAACCAATTACGAATGTCCTTCCTGTGACTGAAGTGACTATTTATAGCACCAACGGGTAATTAGGTCACGCCATGTGTCCTCTTAAGGCTAATTCTATCAATACTAGAAACGTCATTCAGAAAAAGTAAAGGACAATGCCTTATAGTTTGATAGATATGTCTTCTGATTGAGAGAAAACAAAATAGAGCGAGTCAATGGTGAGAAATTTAAATAAGTAAGTATTTTATGCCTGTATATTTATTATCTAGACGCACACAGCTGAATAAATCGCCGTTCTCATGTAGCTGTATCCTGCGACCTTTACTAGATTACCTTGTGACCTGCCCACGCTACGTCTTCCGGTACCTACGTAGTCACCATCTGAGAACCTTTTTACACGAGCAGCTGCTGTCCTTTAAATGCTTGTCTTTTAATACTAGTGGCTCTGTGAGCTGTAGACCTCGCGAGTCTGTATATCTTTTCATATTTATTTTTATTTTTTCTCCACAAATATCCCCGACCCCTTGATTTTTTTTTTTTTAGTTTATTACCTTTATTTTATTTTATTAGTTAAAAAATATGACCTGTAGAGGAAAACAGCCTCAGCGGTAGATCTTGTAAGCTGGCAACCCCCATAACTCGGTCGTTTTTTAAAATTTCCAAAAACTGACTCGAGAAAAAATTCGATTAATTTATCGAACCTGCTCACAAAATTTCACGAAAATCGATTGAGAAACGCGACCTGTAGAGTGAAACAAACAAACAGATGGACAGATGGACATACAAAAGCAAATTTGGCCAAGCTGAAACAGAGACGCTTCGCTCGCTTCGCTCGCTCGGTCTATTAATCTACATGCAAAGAAGCTTAACACTCTTACGCCGTTATTAGAAAAGGATCCCTTAAGCTTTATTGTCTCCACTAAATTGCAAAGAGTTATGGCATAGTAGTTTCCAGAGAATGTGTACTTTTTATGGCCAATATCGTCCAATAACTCACTATAGAAACACTA